>OZ005655.1:263895038-264487538 GCA_963930645.1 Salticus scenicus | reverse complement strand
TCTTTTATGCCCAAATTCAAATGCTCCATGCTAATTCTAAGTTATTTTAAAGCTCCATTTTTTATTGTATGTTATTTGTATGTAACTGAACGCATTATCTCTGTACTGATAAGTATAAAGGATTTAAGTCCAAAAATGTCGATTTTGAGTTAGGTACATTGTCAGACTCAGAAAAAAATTCTCTATCGATTGGTATAAAGAATTTAAGGCCACGTCATTTAGTCTCTGAGAAAATCCATTGGTAAAAAACGATCCAAGTCAGAAATTTAGCATTCCTTTATGGTATAAAATATTTAATTCAATTTTTTCCCGTTATTAAATGAAGGTTGACAATCACTGAATGGTATAAAGGGTATAAGTCAACTAAATCCCTTTTTCCTAATCGATTCTTCTGATTAGATTTCTATTAGTATAACTTTATTTTTCGTCTCCTGAAAAATCAAGAATATGGACTTAAATCCTTTATACTTATCAGTACAGATCTATACATTGAATTTCTTATATCTCAATTACAAAGTAAATTACAAAAAAAAAAAAAAAAAAAAAAAAAAAAAGTTTTAACACTTGAAATCTTCATGATTTTTTGTTATGCGGGGCAAAATTTAAGAGTTCGTAATAACTGTAATAATATTTTTTTCCCCCCAAAATGAATGCCCATTTCTGTGACAAATACAATTAGTATTTACATAAATTTTTAAGAGGATTGCATGAAAACAAATTAGCAAGGAGCATTTTAATTAAATATTTATTTCCAAAGTTTGGAACCCAAGAAAAATAAATTTAAAGTTTAAAATTCTGAAAAAATAAATAAATAAATAATGTCCGTGTAGGTGTAAAATGATATTATTTTACGAGTATTACATATAGCTTAGTTATTGGGAGTACAAATTAATTCGGTCCGTTTTCAATAGATGGCTCTGGCTGATTTGTTTACTGAATAATGATAGATGTTTTTGGCATTGTTAGAAAGGTTTGACCTTTGTCAACCATATTCAGTCAACGAAGCTTCGAGTTTCATACAACAACATTGGTTTTTTGAGCATTCAATATGTCGAGTTTTGTGCTAAAGAAACAACATTTGCGGGAAGTTTTGATTTTCTTTTTTAATTGGAAGAAAAGTGCCGCTGAAGCGCATCGATCGCTTGTGGAAGTTTATGGTGAATCTGCGCCATCTGATAAATCATGTAGAGAGTGGTTTCGACGCTTCAAAAATGGTGATTTTAGTGTCGAAGACAATGAGCGCCCGGGCCAGCCAAAAAAGTTCGAAGACGCCGAATTGGAGGAATTGCTCGATCAAGATCCGTGCCAAACGCAACAAGAGCTTGCAGGATCGTTGGGAGTCACTCAGCAAGCAATTTCCGTGCGCTTAAAAAAAATGGGAATGGTTCAAAAGCAAGGAAATTGGGTCCCATACGAGTTGAAACCGCGCGACGTTGAAAAGCGATTTTTCATCAGTCGTTAAAAATTACTTGGAAACGTTGAAATGGGAGGTCCTACCCCACCCGCCGTATTCGCCAGACCTTGCTCCTTCTGATTATTGGTTGTTCCGACGGATGCATCACGATTTGGCTGGACACCGCTTCACTTCTTTCGAAGAAATTCAAGAATGGCTTGATTCATGGTTTGCGTCCAGAGAGGACTCATTTTACAGAGATGGAATCCGAAAATTGCCAGAAAGGTGGACAAAAGTTGTGGCTACCGATGGACAATACTTTGAATAACATGTTTTTTCATTTTGATAATAATTAAATATTTTTTTTTAATTATTCTGCTTCAAAAAACTTGGATCATATTAAATGAAGAAGCCTCTAATTTATTTTACTTTATTTATAAACTTTAGGAAGTAGTCAATAGGATGAAGAAGGAAAAAGTAAAAGCCAAAGATTAAGCTGGAAAATACGGAATCTCAAAATCAGACCTTGCAGCATTCCTTAAATCTTAAGCTCATTTTATAATATTGTCACCGCCACTATTTTAAAACAGTACTTTTTTACATAATGCTAACATATATTTTAGCATTAAAACAATTAAGAAAAATTTCTCATTGACGATAGTGGTGACGATATAATAAAATACGAATATAATTGTAGGAACACTGCAAGGTTTGTTAAAATCCATAACCAAGTATGAGTCAGTATCAAGTAGTTCTTCTTTGTATCTAATGTTTCCAATCATACAATACACAGTTTTTTTTTTTTGGAAACATATAGATGCAAAGAAGACCTACTTGATACTGACTCATACTTGGTTATGGATTTTAACAGACCAATTTTCGGAAAACCAAAAAGAACCTGCTGTTTAGAAACATATAGAAACATCCCACAAATAATTGAGGAAAAACAAGACACACTGTTAAAAATGGTTTCTCAAAAATGAGCAAAATTGTCTTAAAATATGGGGGTGACCATTAAGAATCCCAATATCCCCATTTTTGAGCATGTCAGTATACTCAAAAATAAGTACATGGGTTTTCAAATTTAAGTATATATTGTTTCGGAGCTATTTTGAGACAATTTTGCTCATTTTTGAGAAACCATTTTTTAACAGTGCATTTTTTTTTTTTTTTTTTTTTTTTAAGGAACAGTTGCTGTTTCTGAACAGCCATTGACTTTTTTTTTTTTTTTTTTTTTTGATTTGTTAAAATAATTTATAGCACCTCTAGTGCAAGTTGTCGTTTCGTTTTAATGTGGTTTAATAAACAGAAACTTTTGATTTTGTATTATTTATTTAACTTTTTAAGGTAGATTTCCAAACAACAAATATTAGAATTATGTGTAGTTAGAAATAATTTAACACCAAATCAAAACATAAGTTGTTTCGATGCCCACAACAAAATTTATATTAGTTAGTAGGAAGCAAAAACTAAAGGTTTATGATTACCCTACTGGTGGTCACAAATACCACAACTTTTTCTAATTTTATACTTTTGTGGGTTAATTATAACCACTCCCACAAATTTAAAAAAAAGAAGTCTAGTAAAGTGAAAATTTAATGAAATGTTCTTGAAAGACTAAAGTTATCCCCTAATTATTTAAACAAAATTATTTTCACTAAAAAAATAATAATAAATTTACGAAGTTGAAAAAGTAATAAGTTATCATAATTAACCCATCTGTCCCTAATATCCCTGAAATGATTTCTATAATAAATACCTGGCTAAAATTAAAGAATTATGAATTCGGTAAAAAATCAGTTCTCCAACTGCATTATTATTATTTAATATTTTAAAATATTTTATCGTTAACTGCCTTAACCTCATCATCAAATTACTTCTATTTTGCGCAACATCCTTTTCAAATTTGTGGCGCGTGGCAAAGCCACCCATTTTTTGCAATTATGTTTTTTGTTATAGCTAAGATTCCAGATGCCTCTGACCGGTTTTTTTTTATGTTAAAAAAATGTTTGCCACGCAAGGGGGAGGTTTCACTCGTTATGTATTTTCCCGCCATTTTTTTAGGACTTTATTTTGTGGTTAGTCTCTACCGTAGAATTTCTCGATTTTTTTCTTCTTCTTCATTTACATGATTCATTGGATGAATAAGATCCGGAAGAACTTTTTTCTCTCATGTATTTAAATATAAAATTTAGATTATGATTCATAGATTTAAAAGATTTAAGATTAAATTATTTTTTAAACTGCGGCATCTCTCAAAATTCTAGTATCTAAGGTCATCCCAGTCTCCGGCAGCCATATCCCACGTTATTTCGTGGAGAAATTTGTCAAGGGAATTTTTAAATTTAAAAATAAATAAATATATAAAAATAAACCAACGATTTTATGTTAGAAATATGTGCTGATATACAAACCATTTTGAATCTTCATTTATGCTTCTAAGCACTTTGGTTCGAAAGTTATGAGCAAAATTAAATTGTAACTGATGTTAAGGTTGAACTTCATTACATTTACAAATTTTAATTTTAATTTTCTGAAAAGGGCTTTTTTTATTACTAATTAAAGGCGACCAGAATTTTTCATTTGAATTTGAGGCTAAATATGGCGGTGTCCGAGGACAAGATAAATAAATCACCTTAAATTGTAAAATTTTAGTAATTTTTATGTAATTAAGTACCTGAAAGCACTTACTTCAGCTTATTTATTATATATATTATAAATTATTATTATAAGTTATGTTTTGCATCCTTATATATTAAAAATGGATACATACTTCTGAATTGAGTATGCGGACAGACTCTTTGTAAACACCACAATGGCAATTTTTCCGTTTCTTTGAACTTTTTAAAATAACAAAATACTCCTTGAAATTTTTTTCAGTTATCACAAATCAAAGAAATTATGGAAAAGTAAGTTTAGAATTAATTCGAGAATTTAGATAGACTATCTGAAAGAAATGTAACACTTAGTTGGTGACTATATTTGCCTTATCGAATAAGTGAAATATGTTCCACCGTCCGTGGCAAAACTTTTACTGTATTTCTTTCTTATTTTGTGAGAGGTTTTCAATGTATTTGATTTTGATAACCTTAATTGCATACTGCATTCAAGGTGCGCACAGATTTTGTTTATATATTTGTGTCCGCGTTATTAACCTGGATATTGACGTAACAAATATTGCTATTGATAAAGAAATCGTTACAGATAAGAGCTATTCTAGTACTGAAGTAGTCAGGTAACAACCAATAAGGTAATCTATACCTTAACCTCATCGAAATTTATAAAACATAACATTGATTGACACCCGATTAATTGAAGCAGTAATCCCATGGTGATATCACGTTATAAAGCTCCAGAACTTGGGTTCCTTTTATGGATAGCATCAACGCCGTAGCCAGAAATTTTTTTCGGATGGACTCAAAATTTAAAACATATTGTGGAGCATTAAAAATGAAGAATAACTCAAAAGTTTTCGACAATCTGAAAAACTTCGAGGGGGGGGGCGGGGGGGGGGGGGGGGAGATTGAACCCCGAGAACACCCCCTTGATTACATTGGTGGAAGGCCACAACAGAAACTAAAGCTTACTAAACTAATTCTTAGTTTCCATAAGTAAGAACTCTATATGTTTTATACTTTCTATGTTGCTTTTTTCTCCATAAAGCTTCCCTTTTAATAAGAAAATGTCATAAAAATATTTCAATAATTAAATTTTCTTTTTAATGGTGCCACTACTCTGTATATAAATTTCCCTTCAACTAAATGAACTTTTAGTTTTTCGTCTTGCAAAATAAGTTACTTTGTTATGAAAACGTAACGTGCTGAACGTAGATAATTTTTTTTTTTTATAATTTTAATGTAAGTCGTTAAAATTTATTGAACTCTTTAGATTTGTTTGAAATCTGTATTAATATATATGTGCATAAGGGCATCATTCCCTGCACTGTTTTCCTTTGGTGGGGAAGGGAAAAACAGTTGATGGAAATGTATTAATATTTGCTAGAAATAAATTTTTAGTTTTTTTTTTTTTTTTTTTTTTTTTTTTTAATTAACAACCTCAAACAAAACTCTGAACCATTTAAATCTTATTTAACAAATAAAATGAGTCACCGAAGCTTTATTTATTCGCATTTCGTTGAAGAGTTCTTTCAGCCACATTCCATCTTGAAGATGCACTACAACATAATTGCAAAATTGCTGATTTAAAGTGGCTTTACACTGCAGGCTGCTGTAGAAAAATTTTGTTTAGAACCACACCAACCAGTTCTTCTTGAAATTAGGATCTGGTTGGTTAATCGGCAGCCAAAAGCTTCTTGCTGGAAGCGTCCCTGTCTACCCTACAGCAAGAGTTGAACTGCTGATGTACTTGCACCGAATAACAAACACACTCTATGCATGCAACAAGCATGCATGTAACTTTGGGATGGTCCTCTCTGAAAGTCTGATTGTCATATGGTTACATAGATTTTGAATATTATAAGAGAAAAAAAAAATCGCTACATAATTTTCTTTTTTACACTTAACGTTTATCATGAGTAACAGCTTTAACTAGTTTAATAATTTTTTGCTAAGATATTACTTTATAATTTTGTAGATTATCGATATTTTATTATGTACTGCGGATTTGTAATGAGCGCCAAAAATACAGACAGGCAAATAAAACTTTATAATCTCGCTTTGTTTTTACTAATGTTATTTCGTGTGAAGTCTAGTAGTTTTTTTTTTTTTTTTTTTTTTTTTTTTTTGAGATATTTCGAAACAAAGGTCTAAAACATCTTGAAAAAGTTACATTTTCTTTCAACCAAAATTAGCTATCCTTTCATTTCTAACGAGGACGTTTTTTTGATACCTCTTCCACCATTTGCTGTAACAAAATGGAATATCAAATTTAAACTCTTTCACAAAAATATTTCTAAAAAAAATTATACTTCATCTGAACCACAATTAACTAATTTTCATTTGAATTGATGATGATGATGACTCATTTGATACCTCTTCCAGCATTTGTTACAATATGCTAATATCGAATCTACGCTGTTTCATAAAAAATCTTGGGAAAAGTTCTTTCTTCTGAACGAAAACTAAATTACTAAATAAAACCCTTCATTTGAAACGACGACTTTTTTCGGACTTTTTCCCACATTTGCTGTTACAAAATAGTGTATTGAATCAACAGTGTCCCACAAAAGTATTCTGAAAAAAGTTGTATTTTCTTTTAATCAAAACTGTCTAATCCCTGATTTTTAAAATATGCATTTTTTATACCTTTTTCAGCATTCGCAGTTAAAAAATGCATTTCAAATCTACATTCTTTCCGCAAAAAAATCTCGAAAATTGCTATTTTTGCTCTAAATCAAAACTAGCTTAATTGCCATTTGTAACAATGAGTTTTTATACATCTTCCAGTATTTGCTCTTACAAAATGCAATATCGAATTTATACTCATTCACAAAAATATCTTGGGCTGGGAGGGGGGAGAAAAGTTCATCTGGACGAAAACTAGCGATGACTTTGTTGTATCTGTTCCAGAATTTGAAATTACAAACTATACTATATCGAATGTACACTCTTTCACAATAATATCTCGAAAACAGTTACATTTTCTCTCAACCAAAACTAACTCTTGATTTTAAATTATGAGTTTTTGATACCTCTTCCAGTATTTGCTCTTACAAAGTGTCATATCAAATGTACACTCTTCCACAAAAATATCTCTGAAAAAAAAGTTATATTTCCGCCACTTTTGCGCCAGAGCGTCTCTCACAAAACCGCAGAAATAAGCCCAAGCAACAAAATAAATGACAGACAGGTGGAGAAGCCAAGTTATGAAAAAAATATATACATTAAAACTTTCATCAAGGGTGTATCGTGAACGTGGATGAAAATTTGCCCCGATCTGCGGTTGGTAGCTTTGTACGGAACCCTCTTGTAATCCGAAAAGAAATACATAATGATGCTAAGGCGTCTGTCTGATTCATTTTTTGACTCAGAAGAGTTAATTTTGGGCGATCCTAGTTTCAGGGGGCTGATTACAATGTTGCATATTGTTGTTCAGATGTTTACATCTAAGATAAGAAAATGAAAATAATATTGGATTACAGCCTTAGCTTTTTGCCATATTAATCCAACTGAAGGTACTAATTGGGCGGTGGTTACACAACAAAATTATAAAATAAACAATAAGCAGTATTAGTCGGTGAAGCATTTCAATTCTGATTTTAATCAGGAAAATTATTACATACAAATAGGCAACATACAAACTTTTTGACCTTCCTTGCGGTTTGTTTTATTCTAAAGCTAGACATGCAGTTTGGTTCTATTTATTTTATCGGGAATTTTCTTTTTAATGTTATACTCAACTCAATGAATGTATCTTATGCTTACTCTTTACCAATTTAATTCCTTTTTAATTCAAATTCATTAATGAATTTGTTTATATTTACATTCTAGACACATACTATTAGGTGCAGCTTTGGACTTTTTTCTAATTACTTGCACTACATAGCGATATTATTATCGTTATTATTTATTTATTTACTAATTTTTGTTTTCTTTTTCTTCTCCCCCCCCTCCTCTTCCCCTTGGATATATGTTGAAAATCTTAGTGCTCCAAAAGAAGTGTTTTAGTTTATTCAAGTTATGATTTGAATTTGGATTCTTGACAAATTCCTTAAAAAAAAAAAAAAAAGTCAGAAGAAAAATATTAGTTAATATTAATGATACGTAAAAAAAACACAGAAATAAGCGTTTTATTAAATTAAAGTAAAAAGATATTTTAATAGATATAAATAATTCAAATCTTATATGCGCAAATTATACCTATATGGTAAGTCTGTTTTAGTTGAAAATTATTCAAACAATTAAAATAATTTCTTTGTCACTTGAAATTCCATTTGAATTTGCATTTTCCTCTTTGGATACTTTAAATTATAATTTGTAAGGGTGAGGGGAATTATTCTACTAAATATTTTAAGTTAACAAAAGCACTTTTTACCTTTACTAACATATAATTTTTTTCCATCTAAAATCCTTTTCTAGTAATTAAATAAGCATTAAATGGCTGTTGTTTAAAAAACGTTTTCCTTCTTCTGTATTTTCGCATCCTTCTCATTTGCATTTTTTTTTTTTTTTATTCTTTCTTTTAGGATCAAGTATATCCTCCACTGTTGATATTTCTTCAGACATCCCTTGGTACGCATTACCTACCCCATCATACCCTCAGTATCTTGTGCCTTCAACTGTAGCTTCAACATCACTTGCAGGTCCTTCAGATGAACAACTAGTATCTCTCGTGACTTCTGCTCCAACTCGTATGTATTGATATTCAATACTTTATACAATGCAATGAACAGTGTATGAATAAGTGCAGTATGATTTAATTAACTTTTCTATTTACAGCTTTGACACCTACTCTGTATAGTCCCGGACCTTCATCTATGCCTCAATCCCTTCAAAGTGATTCTGCCTACATGGGTTTAGGACTGCCTTATGAAAATGTACCACCTGCTACGGATTCTTTTTCTAGCAGTTTTAGGACTTCCAAACCACGACATGATATTTTATACAATGAAGAATCATTTGAATTTGGTATTCAGGAACCAACATCTTCAAATTATCAACAAGTAGTCTCAGATATTTCAAAGTCTTATATAACCACAAGTTCTAGTTCAGTTCTTTCACCCTCTTTTCAAAGTTTTCAAGCCAGTGCTTATTCTTCCGGTGGTCAAAGTAGCTCATCTATGTTTTATCCACCTACAACGAGCCGTATAAGTGATCTTACATCAATTAGTAGTGATAGAAATAGTCCAGATTTAGTTTCTTCCAGCCGAAGCGCTTCTACTGGGAGTCTTTCCATTAATCCACCGTCATACAGTCCTTCTTCATATTCAGCTTCATCTACTCCTGGACTTTCAGTTAATCCCCCTTACAGCTCACCTAATTACTCCACATCTTCAAATCCTAGTGCGTCATCTTTGTCAATTCAGTTATTATCTTTAGATCTTTTAGCGTCAGACTATGTTCCAGGCCCTTTATCGATGGCTACGAATGTTTTGACTTCATCATCTCCTTCATCTAACGAAATGTCTTCTTTTGCGTTGGAGATTTTAGATTCAGGTTTAAAGACCCCACCTCTAGTTCCAATAACGACAAACTCACAAACTATACCTGGTCCATTTTCTATCTCTACATCGATGCCTACCCACCATAGTCCATCTTATTCTTCCGTTATGGGCAGTCAAGCAAGCAGTACAAACATATTTGATACTAGAATACCTGTCACCACTGCACCTTCAACCTCATCCAGTTCTATGTCACAAAGTGAAGTCTGGAGACCGTACTAGTTGTATTATTGTTCATGGAAATCAGAGGTTGGAATCCATATCATGCATTATCTCGATAATCAAGTATTCCAAGTTACTGTAAAGATATTAACTTAAACAGTACAAATTTTAATTTCATCCTATACTCATTGACTATAAGTTATTGGTACTGATCGTTCCTGGTGACGGAATCAGTATTATTTTACAAAAGACGATGTACCAAGTTTTAAGTTTGAAACATGTATATATGTTCTTAACAAACATTATTTAATGACTTGTTATATGTTGTTATTTTTGTGTAATTATTTATTTTTGAAGATGAAAATTTTTAAAACTGTTAGCTTCCTGTAACTTATACATACAGTATCGTTAACATAGCTCCATTGATACGTTACACTGAAGTGCAATTGTCCGTTGTTTTCAAGGACTTAAAGACAATAATTTGCTGGTTTTGATATAGAATATTGGATATATCTAAAGTTTTAGTGCCTTTGAAGGAAAAAAAAAAAAAAAAAAAAAAATGGCTGCATCAGATTATTCTATTTCGAATGTTTTTCCACTATTTTTATATCAAAATTTATAATGTTTCAAAGAAGATTAGCTGAACTAGGTGACTCTTTTTTTACTATTTCTATAAATTGTCTTAAGAGACATACATTTTATCTTTGATATAAGTTTTGATATTTGCATATTGAGAAACTGTGATACTGCTGGCAGCGTTTGGGTTTCCTTTAAAGAAAGCTATAAGATTAACGGTATTTTGTAAAATAGATGTTCAATCGTTATTCTTTTGCTTGCTGTATATTTTAAGAAATTTAACTTTAAATTATCGAAATTCCGTAAATAATTGTAAGAGTTACTCAGTAAAATATAATTCTCTGAGAATGGACGTAAACATCCCAAACAAGCCTTATTTCATGCATACTACAAAACAATTCTAGCTCGAAAAGCTTTTTTTATGTAGATAAAATAACAACATCTCGTGTTGATCACGGGTTTACCACCATAAATACATTCATTTTGACATAGATCTGACCAGTTATTTGAAGATTTGTATAAATGTAATCTTATTTTAAATAAATGTGAACTGTATGCTTTTCCTTTAGTGCTATAAAAATACAGTTACTATTTATAACAACATATTTTAAGTAGCAATTTTCATTTAAAATTTAAGGAGATGATATATATTATGAATTTTTATTACAAATTGCTGTCTTAGGAATATAAAAATTTTCTGAAATTCAATACAATTTTTTAGCATTCAAACATCAAAATATTTTTAAGAAAAATTAACTCTTCAATTAATCCACTAACCCAAATATGTTAAGAATAAATATAAACCAGAGAAGAATAAATATAAACCAGAAAAACATAAAATGGAGGGGGGGGGGGTAAAAAAATAGTAGGGAACGATTTGAAAAAAATTAAGAATTAAATTATTTAAAAAATCCTTCTTTTTCAGAAAAAGTCGATTTTGAAACTAAAACTAATTATTCATCAAATTGTATCGATTAATATTAAATAAATTCATAATTTCTAACTTTACTTCAATATTTTCTCGGAATTTAAAATGTATCTATATAGTGTATACAAATAAAATAAAATAAAAACTGTAAGTATGAAATTCAATTATGAAAGTTATTTTTTTTTTTACTTTATTATTATTTTTTTTTTACTTTATTTTATCTTATTTTATTTTTTATAAATTTGCCTTAAGAGCGTTTCATAAAATTTGCTTTAAGGCAGCTACAGCCCATGTTATTCTCTGGGGGAAATTTGTTTCCACAATTACTCATTGTCTATTTATTTATTTATTTTATTTCATTTTCACATTCAGAAAATTCACAACTGTTAAATTAATACTCGTTTAAATTAATAATAATGATAATAATAATAACAACAACAATTTTTAATATTTTATTTCTGAGTTTACAAAAGCAAAAAATTAATTAAGTTATTATTATTTTTTTCTTTTTTAGTTATACAAAATAAAATGTTAAAAATGTGATAAATCAATTTTTAGAATACTAACACTAATTTAACGGCTGAAAAAAAAAAAAAAAAGAGAGAGAGAGAGAGAGAGGGAGAGAAAATTTCTTAAATCTCTCCATAGAATAGCATGGGCTTTGGTTATCAGAAAGATTAAGTATTGTTGACTCTTAGTTGATATATTACTTATCAAGATATTAATTATTTTAAAATGTATTTTAGAATTCTTGTTAACTGCATAAGATCTTTGTTTTCATAAAGTATTTCTAAATTTTTATGCAAATTTGTAATATTTTTATAAACAATATCCTAAATATCTCTGGATATTAGTCTTAACAAAAATTCTTTACAAATAACTATAGTTGCGAAATTTGTGTTTTTTTTTTTTTTTTTTTTTTTTTTTTTATTGAAAGAAAAAATTCAGATGCATGTATAAAATGAAGTTATCAAACATTTTAAATTTTATTTCTAATATATTTTACTAACTAAATTTAATAGAACTACAAAGTTCCTTTTTGACAAAAATAAGGCTTTATTTATTTAAAAAGAAAATTTTAAAAGAAGATTGCTACTTTTTCTATAATTTAATAAAAGAAAAATAAAATGCAGGCTTTTGTAAATATAAATATAAATGTCGCAGACTTTGTTTTCTGTATTAAAATTTTGTGATTATAAATTTAAAAAATGATTTTTTAAAGAATGTAGACATACGATTATCCCAGTGAAAAAGTGTTTTGTACAATTTTACGTAATAACGTTGTAGTTATTTTATTTACTATGACGAAGGTGTGTTGATGAAAGGGTTTCTAGTGCTTTATTTTTATAATCTGGAAAATAATATTTTTGCAATAAGCTGTGTCTATTACAAAATAAATAAATAAATACAAATATATATATATATATATATATATATATATATATATATATATATATATATATATTCTTTGCTTCTGAATTTTTTTAAATGCGAATTTTTGGATTGGCTTTTAAAATTATTGTATAAAGATAAAAATGACTTTTATATAATTTATTATTATTATTTTTTACCTGTGTCTATTCTATTTTTAAATTCCTTTTATTTTTAATTTACTTTTATGCCTCTGTACTAATTTAATTTTTCATAATTTTTTTTATTAAAATGGGAGGGGGAGCATATTTGTCACATAAAATATTGTTTTGCTCTTTAAAACAAGGTTGCTACTGTTAGTTCAAGTCATTTAAGTCAACAGTTGAAATCACATTTGCCTAAATGCAGAGGCGTAGGGTTTACGAGAACACGTACCATTGATTTAAATCAATTTGTGAAATTTACTATTTCACTCTAAATTTCATAAACCAAGAAGCATTTTTTCGTAAATTAAAGAATCCGTTTTTTAAAAATATGAATCGAACCATTTTCATATTAATCTTTCTTTTATTTATTTATTTAGATAGCCTCTATGTATTTAAAGCTCTAAAAATAATAATAAAGACGTCTATTGCTATCAAGTTGCTTACATACTCAATAAATATTAGTAAATGTATTCTATCATTTGAAATCTCATTTAGAAATAAAGGTAATAATTTTTAATTAAAAATTAAATTTGATGGGTTGAGTTGGGGGGGGATTAAGGTCGCCTGACAGCACGAGGGTCCTAGGCCTGAAAGGAAGTGCCCTTCGTGGGGAATTTTCTAAGGGCTCCTAGCCCGTATTTACGCAAGTTTCGGAGAAAAACCACGAAAAACTCCGAACAGCTAGGCCGGCGAGTGAGACCTGGGATCAAACGTGGCACCTCACGTCTACCAGCTTTGAGCACAGAACCGCTCAGCCACTTCTGGGTGAGAAAAAAATGAAGAAAATTAAATTTTAATTCAAAATAATTTATAAAACAAGTTCTAAATTTTCATTCAAATCTTGCTCTATTTTTGCTAAGTGAAATTACTGGAAGGAACACTTTTAATATAAAAGGGATTTTTTAGGGATATATAAACAATGACATAAAAATAAATTATATTTAATAATCAATAATTTTACAATTGTTAATTTTTTTTCCCACAGTAACATATATTCTGAAAAAGAAATATTCTTTTAAAATTTTAAGAAAGCTATGTGTTAATAATTTTCAAGGTACATTTCCCGACCTTTACGCCTTACTATTTTCATGTTCATTGTAGCAGCGGAAAAAGGTGATATTTATCATAAGAAAATATGACAGTCTGTAAAAATTCTGAATATTAAAATGATAATAATATGTATAATCTAAATCTTCTTTTTGTATTTTATACTCGAAAGAAAAAAGAAAAAAAAAAAAAAAAGGTGGGGAGGGGCAAAATCGTTGAGAGTATGTTTAGATATATATCCTATTCTAACTTTCATTTTTAAATATTTTGTAATATTTTTATTGTATTTTTAAACAAACTTGATCAGTGATATTTTGAAAGTGACAAACAAATAAAAACATCCTTTTACGTCAATACTTTACTAAGCAAATTTCGATCTTTTTAAGAAACTTTCTGTTTTCCTTTTTATACTTGAAAAAAAAAAAAAAAAAAAAGAAAAAAGAAATGACATAATATCCACTAGATTCATTCTTTGTTATCTAAAGCTTTATTATTTGATACGGAGCAAGGGAGTGGTATCAATTCCCTTGTTTTGCAACCGTAACTGTGATGTATATTTTATCAGGTAAATGTTGCTTTAGTCAAAGAAATCTTGTGATATTTTAAACTCCTTGTACTTTGTAGCCATGTTTTTTCCTGTTTATGAATAGCATTTTTTTTTCTTTACTCGTATTATATGTTAGTTTCGATGTTCACGCCTAACATCCTCTTTTTTAAAGCTGTACTCTTTTTATTTATGTTGCATATATTTCACTGACTTATTGTAATAAATGAAACAGAGCTGATATAATAATTTATTTTCATTGAACCTTGAATTATTTCAATGACACTGCTTGTTTTTAAATATTTATAATAAACTGGGGAAATCCCTTTTTATTTCTTTAAAAATGAAAAAAATAATTTTGAGTATTTTTATACAATAATTATAAATTTAAAGTGACATTCATTATCCGTTAGTTTAACAACAATGAAATATGTTTTGCAAATTGAAAAAATAGTCACATTGCATTTATACTGACTCTACTAAATTAATAAACTAATAGAAATATAACGCTTTTACTATTATTTAATTAATTTGTAATATTTTCTGAAAAATTAATTGATCGCACACCTTTTATTTATTTTCCATTCGTTTTAAAATCATAAATAAAGTTTGAAAAATAATCGACGCTGAAAAGAAAAATAAAAACATTAATTTAATTTAAATACAGATGGATATTTGGTGCTTAATAGCATAATAAAATGCAGATTTTGAAACAATATTATAAAACAGAAATGCTTTAAAAAAAAATTAAAGATTTATTTTTGTTAATGTGTAACGCTTTATTGTGTTTTCAACAGTTTCAAATTTAAATTGATTGCCTTTTATATTTATAAATTTCCTGTTTAACAGATTCAAAAATAATTTCAGATATGGGCCAGATCAGAGTAGTAAAATTATTTATATTTTTTTCTAATACTAACGGAGTGGGATCTTAAAAATTGGATACACTACATAATTTAAAGATAAAGTAAACAATCTAATACGTAAAATATAAACAAAAACACAGTGCCATTTTCGCAGAAAACTTTGGAGTTTCTTCAACAAAAAAATTTTTTGTGGCTAGAATTTATATTTTCCAGCAACTGAATTACAACTTTAATTATATTAGTACTAGAGCCCCTATAAATGCAGGCCAGCTCGCATCGAAAACGTTGCCCAAACCGAAATTGAACACTTCTTTCTTTATTTATTTATTTTTGAAATAATACCAATATAAATGTATTCATGAATAGTTTGGATAATAAATAGCTGAGCAACCACTCATAGATAATCCTAAAAATTTGTTCGATAAAAATCGCTCAAAATTTAGAAGAGTGGGCAACAAATTGCGTTGTAAGTCAGCTCCTTTTTTTAGGTTCCTTAATCAGTACTTTACACGATGAAAAAACGCAATTTACCATGCATTTAGGATTACAAATGCTTGACATCATTTATAAATATAGTTGACAGACATGGTCCTATACTCTTTATAACTATTAGTAGCGTCTCAGTGTCAGTAATATGATCACATAGTAACAAAATACTTTTTTTTTTTTTTTTTTTTTTTTTTTTTAAACATAGAATCAATCTATGTAATACTTGTAACTTCTATTATTAAAAGCCAAAAAATAAATAAATAATGGCTGACACCGTTGAATCATTAAAAAATAGCTGTTCGACACATCTAACAAGAATTATCCCTCTTCATTGTTATATAGAGTGTCGTGCCACATCTGCACATAAACTATGCTTCTGAGTCAGGACGTCTTCAGGATGTCTCGGGAATGTTCTACCCTTTCTGGAACATCCCATACTAATTAGTCCTGGTGTGCTTTGTAGGTAATGGCTCTTCCTTTGGAAGCTTGTGCAACAATGAAAATTTGCTAATCTAGTTTCATTGTAATAGATACTGGGCCACAGTAAAAACTGTTCTCTTAAATCAAGAAAAGCCCACAAGTTGTAAATGCAATTACATTGGCTATTTTATTTCATTTTTCAGTTTAAAAAGTATTTCTGCTAAGACTTATTGACAAAACTTTTCTTATTATTGAACTTTTCCTTCTTTCGTTACTTTTCGATTTCCTTGTACATTCATAAAGATCAAATGCCATATAACAGTCAAAACATTTGGCCACTTTCGAATCGTTTACTAAATTTTTAATATCTTTAAAAAAATACTATCGGTTTTTAATTTGTTAAATGTTAAAAACTTCAGTTTTCTAAATCTGCTGTCAGAAAATTTGATTTTTTGCAATTTCAAACGTATGATTGTTATTTATTTATTTAGGTATTCCGTAAAGTATTAATATTGAGTTAAAAAAAAAAAAAAAAAAAAAAAAAAAAAAAGTAGAATATATATGTAACACTTGTCACAACATAGTTGAACGCGTCTGTAAATTTATAGATACATTATTTCGAAAATTTGCAAAAACGTTCAAAAATTTACGCAGATATTTTACTAAAGTACCTATATTCTCTGATGTTATCTTTAAGAAAAACTATATTCTCTGAGACAATTTCTAACAAAATATGATATTATAGTATACTTGATATTTACTTTGCCTATACTTTTATTGTGCTGTAAATATTTCACATCGCAAACTATTTCAAGAGGATGCATTTGTATATGTATTGTAAATATGTATAGTATGATCCCATTCTATTTATTAAAGAGTGATATGTACTCTTTTCTACACCATGACAGCTATATTTTTCATATTACCCCAGAAATTTGTTCTCCTCTGGAGGTGAAAGTGATACTTTATAAAAGAAAATGTCTTATCTTTTAAGTAATAAATATTTTTTACAAAATGTGGTTTCTGATTTCTTGTTCTATAATTTTGAAGGTATCATTAAAATTTAACATTACATAGCTAAACAAAACTTGCTTTTGCCACATTTAAATCTTTAATGCCGGATTTTTTTTTTTTTTTTTTTTTTTTTATGAGAGAAATTATTGAATACTTTTTAAACAATTTAAAGAAGAAGAAAAATAAAAATCTGGTGTATAACCATCACACGACTTGCATTACCCTCTACTGCACATATTATAAACTCTATTTATGAAGATAATGCAGTCAGAAAATAATAATAATAATAATAAATTATATTTAACTTAAAAAAAAAAAAAAAAAAAAATGCAATTTGCAAATTTGGGTATTTGATACTGAAAGGACAGAGTTTGTTAATACGTTTGTTAAAGTGCTATGAATCAGTAACTTTCAGCCTAATCATGTTAGACAGCAGACTTTTGGCTACACAATCCTTAAGAAATCAGAGTATATATATATAACAGAATTAAGAAGACAGTATTTGATACATTTTTAAATTAACTTAAAATCCAATGTGTAATAATCACACGACTTCCATTACCCAGTACTACACAAATTACAAAATATTTTTCGAGACATTTTGGTCAAAATACATTGTTCTAATAATCGGACGCCTATCAATTTTTTTATAGTAATTAACTAACACAAGCGTCGTAGACATCTAAAAGAGACTTTACATGTGAATTTAAAGAACCATTTGAGTTTAATGCGCCATTTTTGAGACACCCATTTCCGAGGTCTAAAATTCATCTACCTAATCAGGAAACCTATCAGTTTTCCAGTAATAACCAACTAATGTAATCGGAAAAACATCTAAAAAGGGATTCATGTACAGTGTTGCCAAATGGTCGACAGTCAATTTCCCCAAACAGGCTTTCAAACTTCCCCAAATCAGGGTTTTTTTCAATAATAATAATAATAATAATTCTACTAAAAAAGTAAATTGAAAAAAAAAAAAAAAGTATTCAACAGATTTAAGTCGAAAATTTTCCCCAAATGGAGCTTATTTTTGAAAAAAAAAAAATCTCCACATACAAAAATAACTTATATCACAATAATTATCGAAAAATTTTAAATCTGTGTAAAGAACTTTAGGGCTAAGGATATATGCATGATGTACTTTCATCCTCAGGATATCCTGGGGATGTCCCGGGGAAAAGGGGTACTTTCGAAAACCCCTGCACGTTTAAGAAAACTGTTAAAAGTCTCTACGCGTAGGGACAAATTCCTACAGCTGGAAATGCTGTAAACTAACAGGTAGACTAAAAGAAGTAAAAAAAAAAAAGTTGAAAAATTCCCCAGATTTCTCCCCAAAAATTTCAAGTCCCCTGCAAACTTTCAGTCTCCAAAATTGTCCCCAGAAGCCCAAAAAATCCCCATTCTGGCAGCACTGTTCCTGTAGCAAATTTTAAGAAAATTGTTAGAACCGTTTCTGAGATACCGACTTTCGGTCTTACGTCTGACTCTCACAAAAACTTCACAAACTCATTTACATTGCTGAAACAAACTGGTACATACAAAGGGGTATCTAAAAGACATTTAATGGAAAGCTTGAAGAAAAAACCGGAGAGTCATTTTATAAGACACACACTTCCGAGTCCTAAAATCAGCCTACCAAATCTGGAAGCTGGAAGCCCACCAATTTTCTGCAGTAATCAACTGTTACACATACGAAAGGTATATAAAAAGGAGTTTACATAGCAAATCGTTACAGCCGTTTTTGTATAATAATAATAATAATAATAAAACACGAATTTAAATTAAAAAACCCACTTCCAGCTTTCTTCACCAAAAGTTAGCAAACTCATCTGTACACCGGACATGTCTTATGTTTGAAGTTTCATCGTTCTATCTCTCTTCGTTTAATAGTCAGAAGATTCCTTACTCATATACAAACAGAGAGACACGCATGTACACATTTACATTGACCAATTTCAAAAAAAAAAAAAAAAAAAAAACACTTTTGGGCTCAGGAGACCCTAAAACATGAAAATCAGATGAAAACTCGATATAAATATTTTTTTAATAAATGCAATTCTTTCATTTTCTACGGTAGTCTAGTAATGAAAATAATTATTAATTTCTTTTTTAGAATTTGTCTTTTATTTTGTCGTCTTTTACACAGTGCCATGCAGGGCTACACATTTTGAAGTCTACCACAATCTAACATGGATTGTTGGACGAACCAATATTGATCTCATAAATTCAAATAGAACAAAGAGGAAGTTTATGCAAGTAAAGTAAGAATTCTTGACTGCACCCAGAAACATGTGATCATGAATATGTTTAGGACCAAAAGTGGGAGTGAATTATAATGTGTGCGTGTGGGTGTGTGTAATATGTACTGGGTGATTCAAATTAAACAATAGCTGTTTAAATGCTTTCAATGCAAAAACTACTGACTGAATCACAGTCATATTTTGCACACATAGTCTCCTGAATATCCGGTTTTGATTTCTAAGGGAGAGGGGGGGGGATGTATCGACCGATAGGAGAGAAAATAATGCTGCTGTCATTTTCCAATTGTCTAAAACTGAACGAATTTAGCATTTTCTGCCAATTGATCCAGCCAATACTTTTTGCATAGGAAGCACCTAAGCCCCTCATGGTATGCATAATATGCGTATTACATCTATTAAAATGCGTATGTAATAAGTATCTGTAATATGTGTGAGTTCATCTATATAAATATGTGTGTGTGTATATACTATGTGTCCCCAAAATGATAAAAATGCTGTTTATTTCTTTACCTTTTAGAAATGAGTGGGCAATATAAATTGAAAAATGTCCAAAATAAGGAAGGAAATAACAGACCATTAGATAAACCACATAACTGTATCTTTAAAACACAATGAATTATGATATAGGAAAATAATGATAATAAAAAAATAAAACTGACATGCCGTTTTCCGCATAACTTAAAAACCTATTTCTTTCAGTTAAAATAGGCACCATACACAAACTGATAACAGAATTTTTTAGATAAAAAGTAGATAACATGTGTCAGTAAAATTCCAAATGCGTTAAAAAAAAAAATAATAATAATCTGGTGTGTCACTTACACGACTTTCTCTTACCCTGAAATTCAATACTATAAATACAGGTTGGAGATTAAGAGGTAAGATAACAAGTACTGTTATGGAAACCTATGTTAAACAATTCAAATTAGGCTTCGGAAGAGTTTTATATGATAATTAGTTCTGTGAGAGGGGGGCTACCGCCCCTCTCAACACCCCGTTTCAATGCACCTACATTTATATAGAATTTAATTCGGTTATTAAAAAATAATTCTGTTTTTAAAAAATAATTTATAAAAATTATTATTTAAGAAAATTATCTTTATGATAATACAGACGATTTCCATAGAGAAGTAGTATAACACTAAATATCCAAAATAAAGTTGAATTTATTCTCAATGATACATTTAAAAAAAAAAAAAAAAAAAAAAAAAAAAAAAAAAAAAAAATTTTTTTTTTTTTTTTTTTTTGTTAAAAATGAAAAAAATTGATAACTTTATTTTAAATTATCGCAGATCGATGGTTCAACCATTCGTTTTAAAGGTATTGGCGAGCTCTTTTGAAAGATACCCATCATGAAAATTTACTCCCTTCGAGGGGGGACTTCCGCCCCAGGGGGGAGGCGAGGCCTCTACATACACACAAAAAATAAATAAATAATAATAATAATAATAATAATTCCCAGTTGACTATCTCTATTACAAAAAATATATATTCGTTTCATTTGGTTTAGTGCAGTCTATAGATGTTAAACTCTACACCTGCAATTTCCCCCATAGACGTAATGTATTTGAATACTTTTGAGTGTCCCTGTACACGAACCGTTTGCTTCATCTCAACGAAAAGCTTACTGTAGCATCCCTATGTGATACACATTTAGAATACCGAGTTTGGAATTTCTGCTACTATTTGTTCTTGACATGCTGATAACAGACACACAGGCCATTTTCTAAAAACATGATTTTTGTATTCAGGGGACCTCAGAACATGTAAATATAACAAAAACTCACGTTGGAAAATTTGACCCTAAAACAATACTTTCTCGACCCTATGGGTAAGAGAAAGTAAAAAAGCCTTTATAAATAAAAATGAACACTGGCCTGCTTCTGCGAGCCGCGGTATGCATGCGGCCCTGGATTACATTTTATACGGTCTCGCATTTAAAGCACATAATTAAAAAAATATGCAAGAATACGTCATTGAACTGCAAATCTACCCTATACATTCAAAATTGATTTTAATATAAGTATTATCATATGCATTTTATGGATTTATAATATATCCTAAATTTACAGTTCTATTTTGGTATATGGTTTTTACACCAGCATTTAATTTTCAAATGAATATAACTCGCTCAATTTTAAAAATGCAGGCATGAGGATTTTGTAATGATATCTTAAAATTAAGGAGAAAAACTTTCTAACTGACCAAATTTCTCTAGCAAGGTCGTATAAAAATTTGAAACGTGTAACTTTTTAAAAATTAACTGGAAGAATTTTTTAATAAGGTGGTTTTATATTGAACACTTTTGAAAATTATATTGATCATTTATCTGTAATTGGCTAAAAAATTAGACCGTGTTTTAATTTTTATAGAATACCCTGTGCATAAAAGTTAACCACACTTCACATTAATGACCAAATAAAATTACATTGTTTAATACTTTTTTTTTTCAATCAGAATTAACAGTCTTCCCCTTGTTTCCCTTTAATCATTTAGTTTATCTCCCCTAAAATGCAATTTTCTCATCAATTTTGTCTAATAATAAAAAAATTTGGGAGCTAAACTGTAGATTTTATCGTGTGTATTTTTCTCCTGTTGCAAAAGTAATTGAAATTTAATAATAAAATTAATAATATGTAATTATTGTTAGTAATAATATGTCATCACATGAAACCCCTCCAAATATTTATTTATTAATTATGTAAATATTTTGTTGTCATTAAATTAATAAAACAAGCTAAAAGACTTTTCTGAATTCAAAAAGCAAAATTTGATTTTACCGCACCAAAATAAATAACGAATGTAAATATATATATATATATATATATATTATTATAAAAAACAGAAAAAATATACCTTCATCGATATAATTAGCTTATTTCCTGATACTATCAGTATGCATTTTATTTAATTTTCCCCCAAGAGAACTTGATTTCTGGGTTTTTACTTTCATTTTGCACGTCAAATATGAGACTGCAACTCTAACAATACTACACAGATAATTGATATCTGTCAAATCTTGATACTCGCGTCTGCTTTAATTAAGCAAATGTTTGATAGGTTTTCTTTGACGCCCGTACTTCCCCTGTAATATGTGCAGTAAGAATTACTGCTTCTGTGGAAAAAACTTCTTTAAATACCACATCTTGGTTCGCAAACTATATGATTGCAATGTTTAATTACAACTATGTTCCAAGAATATGTCGTATACAAATGATAATACAATGTGATACAAAAGTTTTTTGATGATTTTTAAAACTAATAACTTCTGATTCTTATGACTTAATTTTTATTTTTCTTCAAAGTTTTATCATTGTACAAAAACACAGTAGAACAAAAAATAACAAAGAGGGATAAAATATTATTTTCAAAACAACTCACTCAGCTACTTCACGATTAACTTTTTGTAATTTGAATATAAAATGTGAAGTACAGTAGAAATTGTATATATGTAGAGATATTCTGCAACAGAATCCAGATTTTCTGAGAGATGTAATTAAAAATTATTTTTTTATGCCTGTGGGAAATTTTCTCCTACTAAATCGCTTGTAATATTTTTTTTAAGAAAAGATATATTTATCCATATTTATTTTTGGTCATAATTCAACTTCCTGAATTATTATTCAACTTCCGCTATAAATAGAATCACCAAATTTGGTTTATAAAAAAATTATAAGATGCACTGAAAATATTAAAAAAGAAATAGCCTTATGTTTTAATATGTAAGACATGTACATATACATAGATCGATCAAAGATTTATATATCTATATAAAGATTTAGAAAAGTAAAAGTAAAGAAAACTAGAAGAAACTGAAATCTATTTTTGTATAAATAATAGATATAAAATTCTGTACAAAGCAGAATTTAATTTAGTACGACAGGATCTCTCTCTCTCTCTCTCTCTCTCTCTCTCTCTCTCTCTCTTTCAGTCTGTTCTTCCATATATGATAACTGTGTTGCGTTTCTTAGCAACTGTGTCCTATGATCTGTAGAGTCCATGGCAGGTGGTATGAATGATATAAAAATCCTTCCGCTTTAATTTTTTTTTTCTACTTTCCAGTGCACTGGATGAAATTAGCATCATTTTTAGGATGTACAAAAGCATCTTTTGTTTTGAAAATGGTTAGATTAGCATTAAAGTTTTTGTTTACCGAATCACATGAAAGGATTCGGATATAATATGGCATATAAGTAGAAATGGTTGAAAGTATACTATAGTAAAGTAGTACAGTCGTCCCCACTTAATCGGGTAACGGATAATCGAATACCCTCTTATAAGAATATAAAGTTATAGAACCAATTTTTTTCCCATAGAAGTAATGTTAAATTTCCTCGTTTAAAGAAATATTTTTTACAACGCCACCCCGCTTAATCGCATCAGTACTCAAAGTTTCTTAAATAAAATTCCTCTATTTCTGGACAAATTTTTCCTCTCATTCTCGAAAAAAAAAAACGTTCATTTTTTTTTTAAACTTACATAACTAAGGCATGCTCTTTAAATATGAGACGGTATTCCTGCCAAGGTGATAAAAATTGTGTTGCAAAAGCCAAATTTATAAAATCAGCAATTGATAAAAAAAATTAGAAATTAAAATATGAATTATCTCCAGGAATTAGAAATCACAAATTTTGAAAGTTTTCAGATGGTTAAAAAAGAACTGTATGAACTCATAGATGTGGATAAAGATGGAGAAACAGAAACAGATGAAGAGTTTAATCTTTCAATAAAACCTTTAAATAAAAGTGATAAAGCAGAGCAAGCGAACGATAAATGAAGTTGCAAAATACTTTAATATTATTCATCGTCATTTTGAGTCTCATAGAAGCGATTATAATCTATTTATGTGCTTTAGAAAAAGAAATCGAAATTTTTTTTTATTTAAGTCTATGTTAAAGCAATCAATCATAACAGTTTTTTTTTTTTTTTTTTTTTTTTTTTTTTTTGTTAAAAGTAATATTGTAAGTTCACTTTATTTTGTATTTATTACAGCATTAATTGCATTTATAAATTACTATAATATTTTTACTTAGCAAAAGTTTTGTTAAATATTTAAATAAGAAAGAGGTATCGACCATTTATCTTTTCATGTAAGCATAAAACCATGATAGTTATACATGCAATTGCCTTTTTAGTCTTCCCCGCATAATTGAATACCCCGCTTAATCGATTTGATATATAGTCCAGGCAACGAAGGCCAAAATTTGACGAATAGAGGAAAAAAATCGTGTAGTTTTGAAATTTTACATACTCATAGCCGAGAGGGTCCTGAACAACATACTAAAAGTCCCCGCCCGTGGGGGGTGAGCGGGGGGCATGGGGGGGCATTTAAGGGGGCAATTTTCAGTTTTTATTAAATATCTTAAAAACTATCGCATTTAGAGAAAAAATGTCAATTACAAAATTAATCTACGTAAAATTTCCTACAAAAATGTATATTACATTTTGTTTGTACGATCATTAGTTTAGAAGATATAGGGAGATGAAATAACACATTTTCTTGAAAAATTCTTTTTTGCTATAGTAAAATCAACTAAAGTGTGCAATTAAAAGGGTTCTTGTCAAATATTTTCTAATGTAAAAAACAAATATATACATAGGGAATATGCAAGGATAATACAGCATGTTTTGTAAGTTTTAAATAATTTTAAGGCTAGTAGGCGCAAGTGGCGGTTTGAGTAAAAATCTAGATAACGAAGACCCAAAACCGATCAACATTAAAAAAAAAATCGTGTAGCTTAGAAATTGAGCACAGTTATAAAGTTAAGTGCCCTGAATAACATACTAAAAGTCCCTAACCATGGGGGGGCATTTAAAGGGGGCACATTTCAGTTTTTATTAAGTACCTTGAAAACTATCGCATTTAGAGAAAAAAAAGTCTCAAAGATATAAGATTTTTTTTAATGTTGATCAGTTTTGTGTCTTCGTTATCTGGATTTTTACCAAAACACCACTTGCGCCTACTAACCTTAAAATTATTTAAAACGTACAAAACATGCTGTATTATCCTTACATATTCCCTATGCATATATTTGTTTTGTACATTAGAAAATATTTTATCAGAACCCTTTTAATTCCACAATTTAATTGATTTTACTATTGAAAAAAAAAAAAAAAAAAAAAAAAAAAAAAGAATTTTTCAAGAAAATGTGTTATTTCGTTCCCCTATATCTTCTAAACTATTGATCATACAAACAAAATAGAATATACAATTTTTTTAGGAAATTTCACGTAGATTAATTTTGCAATTGAGATTTTTTTTCTCTAAATGTACTTAATAAAAACTGAAATGTGCCCCCTTTAAATGCCCCCCCCCCATGGTTAGGGACTTTTAGTATGTTATTCAGAGCACTTAACTTTATAACTGTGCTCAATTTCTAAGCTACACGATTTTTTTTTTTTTTTTTTTAATGTTGATCGGTTTTGGGTCTTCGTTATCTAGATTTTTACTCAAATCGCCCCTTGCGCCTGCTAGCCTTAAAATTATTTAAAACTTACAAAACATGCTGTATTATCCTTGCATATTCCCTATGTATATATTTGTTTTTTACATTAGAAAATATTTGACAAGAACCCTTTTAATTGCACACTTTAGTTGATTTTACTATTGCAAAAAAGAATTTTTCAAGAAAATGTGTTATTTCATCTCCCTATATCTTCTAAACTAATGATCGTACAAACAAAATGTAATATACATTTTTGTAGGAAATTTTGCATAGATTAATTTTGTAATTGACATTTTTTCTCTAAATGCGATAGTTTTTAAGATATGTAATAAAAACTGAAAATTGCCCCCCTTAAATGCCCCCCTGCCCCCCGCTCACCCCTCACAGGCGGGGACTTTTAGTATGTTGTTCAGGACCATCTCGGCTATGAGTGTGCAAAACTTCAAAACTACACGATTTTTTTTTTTCCTATTTTGTCTGGACTTATCCAGATTTCTACTCAAACCGCCACTTGCGCCTACTAGCCTTCAAATTATTTAAAACTTGCAAAACATGCTGTATTATCCTTGCCTATTCCCTATGTATATATTTGTTTTTTACATTAGAAAATATTTGACAAGAACCCTTTTAATGGCACACTTTAGTTGATTTTACTATTGAAAAAAAGAATTTTTCAAGAAAATGTGTTATTTCATCTCCCTATATCTTCTAAACTAATGATCGTACAAACAAAATGTAATATACATTTTTGTAGGAAATTTTACGTAGATTATTTTTTTTTTTTTTTTTTTTTTTTTACTTGTTGCCAAATGAAAAACCTTTCTTGAATGGTCTATTTTGCCTGGAAGCAATATTCCTGTTGTCTTTAAAAAAAAAAAAAAAAAAAAAAAAAAAAAAAAAAAAAAACTAGGTCGCGCTTTTCCTGTAAAAAGTAGTAAATTTAACAAAGAGAAATAAACCACATTTTCCCTTTTCTCGTATAAAGCGTCACCTAGTGAATTTTTTCTACAAGACATTATTTATAGTAGAAATCATCACCTTGTAATATCTTATTCACATTTTCTACAAAATCAAACTTCCAAAATACATTTATAGCACACTCCTTTTATAAATGTACCCTATATGCGGAAAAAGTTGTAAAAAAACTAATAAGATTCATAGTTAAATATTTTTTATTTTAAATGTTAATTCATTACAATTTTTTGTAAAAACTGATAATGAAAAATGCCCATTAAGAACTGTGACAGTATTCTATATATATATATATATTTTTTTTTTTTTTCTGGAATAAAAGGCAACATATAACGTCTAGTGCCAAGTAATGAGAATAAAGTTAGGTACACTGTAAAAAATTTCTGTAAATTTACTGAAATGTTTATCCACAGTCTCTGTAAATTTACAATAATTCTTAGCTAAAAGTGAATAATTGAGATTCTCAATCTTTATTCTGTATTTTTATGTATTATTATTATTTAATTTCTCAATATAAAAAATTAAAAACGATGATTTATACTTTAGAAAAACATTCTAAGTCACAGATGTATTTTTGCCAACATATTAATAATAGTCATGTATATATTAATAATAGAAATGCATATATAAAATAGATTTTTAACATACCCGTTTATTTTTCTTTGTAATTTTATCTAAAACTAAAAATAAATGAGTACCAGTAGTTTTCTGTTGAAATTTTTAATTGTTATATACACATTTTATTCTCATAAATATCCCTTTGACATCTCTTACGCCAATTCCGTTTTATATGTTTTTTAATCTAACCGTACTTAACCTGTTAATTTCAATGATTTGTTTATAAAATAATTAAATAATAAACAAATACATTTTGTGTTTCTTTTATATAATATTTAGACTAAAGGAATAAATTTCTTTCTTTTTCTTTCTTTCCTTTTTTTTTTATTTTTTTTTTTTTTAATTACAAAATTCAATTTATTATTTGAGTTGTTACTTTGCAAAAAGGCATTTATTTTATAGCTTATATATTCATTTATAACATACAATAACAAAATATATATATATATACTTTGGACATGATTTTTTCAACTTATAATATTTAGAGACGCTAAGACACAATATCACTACAATAGCGCGGAAATAATAATAATAATAATAATAATAATAATAAAACTTTATAGCTATAATGACGTCAATTTTACCCTGCAAGTTTAAGTTTTATATCAATTTTAATATTTACACGTGAATTTCTTTTCTTTTCAAAAAAATTTAAAATCAACTAGTAAACATTTTTTGGCAACAATTAAAAATTAAAATAAATTATGTATGTTTGTCTAAAAAAGGGCTTCTTCAACTTTTTCGATACTGATTATTATTAATTTTCTTTTCTTTTCCTTTTCTTTCAAAAAAGAAGAAAAAAAAAAAAAAAAGATTTTGATGAAATTCTGACAAAAACAGAATTTAGGCGTACGGAGGACTATTAGTTCTTTTTTTTTTTTTTTTTTTCTTTTTCAAATTGTAACATCGCTTTCAAGTTATTCAATTATATTTTCGATAAATTTTCGATTTCGATAAATGTCCAACCATCGTAAAACTGGCGACAACGTTTTATCCGTAGATTGAGACTAATATTCCTCCATACTAAAAAAAAAGACAAATGATATAAGCACTGTTGCCAACAAAAATATATCAATCTTTGCCGCATTGACTTCATATGGATCCGCGTTTGTAATGATCGATAGATGGCGCTTTTCTAACTTTTGTTGTTAGTAAATATAATAGCCACGTGTATTTATTATTGTTGTATTTGTGTTACTACTTAATATTTGTGCTATAATTTCTCCGCCATTACATCATGGAAAATCGATTGCCTTTGGAAAAAATATTTCATCTTATTCAAAGTTCGATCGGAAGTAGATGTTTAAATGAAGCTGAACAAATATTAGTTTCAAATATTCTTTACTTCCATTAGCCGAAGCAATTGAAATTTTAAATTTGTTATTTGGAAATAAATGGAAGCTTAATTCCGGATTTCTTGATCCTTTGGAGTTACACTATAGCACACAACAGTATGTGTTATCTTTTTTACCGGATTTATTCATTTTTATTCAATAAATATATGTGAAACTAAACATCGAATATACAGCAAGCAATGGCGTCTCGACGAAAGCTATCCGTGGTATTGTTAATTTCACCTTAGCCCACCAGAGGGCGAGCATTTCATTACAATCGCGGATATAAAAAAATGAAAAAGTGTAATTGTTTATGATTTAAAATAAAATGTTAAATATCTGTCACTTCCAAGTAACTCTAAGAATTGATTAGTTAGAGGAGTGTTGTCAGTATATAAAGGGTTAATTTAAGTAATTTTTTTTTCTATTTTAATGGATTTTTATTTATTATACATGTATGTTATGATTAAAATATTAGTTTTCACAAAATAAAGTATGTTAGGATTAAAATATTAGTTAAAAAAATAAAAGTATGTTATCACTAAAATATTAATTTAAAAAATAATAATAATATTGAATTATCATTGAAATATTAGCTCTTAAAAAAAATAAAAATGTCACGTGTCTATATTACTTTTGTGAAAAATTATTGCTTAATGGCCTGCCAGGGACACTCTGAAATCGTCATTTAGTTTCAGATTTTAAAGTGTTAGAACTTGTTAGGAAATTCCCTGATTACACAATTTTTATCATTCTAGAAACTCTAAATATTAAAAAACAGTTATCTAAAATAGGTTTACTGCATGTTGTACAACTTCATATAAACTTGGTAATTTACTTTAGACATAAAATTCTACACAAAACAGAATTTAATTTAGTACGACAGTATTTATTTTAATCTATTCTTCCATATAAAGTCATGCAGTAGCTGTGTTTCGTTTCCTACCATCAATTACTATACACATTTCTTAAATTTTTTTTTGATATAGCGTTAGCATAGGAGTCTCTTGGCGGATTTTAAATTTTTGTTGCCATTTTGGCGATGGATTAAAATGGCTACCGTAATTGAATAAGTAAAGATCTTGGCGAGAAACGGCCAAACTACTTCAGTGCCGCATTTCAAATTTCGCCAAAGGTGTTCTATACTGAAGATGTTTCATTTCTTTAGCACAATTTTTCTCAATTTTATTTTTATTATTAAAAGATATTTTTTTATGGTTATTATTTTCCTTTTTCGAAATAACAGAAATTGTTTATTTATTTAATTTTGCCATCTTTTTTTTTTTTTTTTTTTTTTCTTCTTACTAATTTCAAAGTTAAAATGGGGTTTTTATTTAATATCTTTAATTTTTTGAACTTTCACAACAAATGTGGAATGTTCTTAAAATGTATATAAAAGATGACTTGTCTCATTATCACACTTAAAACATAATTTTTAATTTTTAAGACGGAAACACATAATTAAACACAACATACAGAAGAAGTAACTATTTACAAAAGAAATGATACGGATTAATTTTAACATTTTCGAACAATCGGCTAGAGAGCCACTATTACATCTTTGCACAACGCAACACCACAATACTAACTAAAACAAAAGTTAATCATAGTTCTCTTTTTTGAGTGAGTCACGTGACATCGTCCGATGAGAAGGGGGGGGGGGAATTCACAAATAGTATTACGCAATACTTGGAGCTTTGAAAAGTTTGTTTTATCAGTCAATGTTAAAGAAGAAAAATATAAATCTGATGTATCAGTTTTTTTTTTTTTTTTCTTACAGAACCAATTATCCGATTGAACTAAAAAATATGCCGTTTAGCTAGATTTTGTCCTGATTAAAAAGCGTTCGATAAACTCTAATAACCTAGACTAAAAATCCGAAAACATACTATGAGCCTTATATATTTAGAAAAAATGAGCGTTATATATTTAGATTTTTCAGCCTTATATATTTAGATAAAAACAAAAAATGTTTGCACGTTCGTTCAAGATGATGATAAAAATTGATGACACTGTCTGAAAGAAATAATGCGATCTGTTGTACTAAAAAAATAAGAAGAAGAAAGGGAAAAAAAAAAAAAAAAGAAAAGAAAGAAAGAAAAAAAATCAAAATTTACATTGTGAATTTGACAATTTCCTGAGAAAGAACAGCGCTCAATATTTCGAATTTTTAAATCAGATTTATCACCACTGTTTTTTAATAGAAATCTCTCATATTTATTTTCTGTGATTAAATACATTGAAAATTGTAATAGAAAATTTCTAGTCTCCCATAAAAAGTGTTTTGTGAAAAACGGACACCGTTTCTCCCTCCCCATGTAATCTTATGGAATTTTCCTTGCTTCGCATTTTTAACAAGGAAATTCAATGAGATGTGAAGCAATTTACTATTAACTATATCGACCCATATAACATGCACGTTTAGAGCAAGTTTGATTTTTCTTGATATTATTTTGCTGTGACAAATTGGCAGTGTAATTCCCGCAAAGTAGACGGAACATAAATCCATCTTTCGTTTTAATCTATATATATATATATATATAATTATTTTTACTTAATCGTTCAGTAGATGAATTCATTTCCCTATTTAACTGTGAATTTAACTATTCTCGGTCTCAAGGCTGTTGTGGAGTGCTTTACCTTTTTCGGCGTGCTTTTCAAAAAGAAAGTTAAAATTTAGTTTTTTTTATATTTTCATTAGGGTTGATTTATTATGTAGGGATTGGTGTTGTATGTTTAATAAGTTTATCTTTCATGATTTTTTCCACTTCATAAATTTATTATAAAACAATTGGTGTTTGAAATTTAATATGTTTATTTCTTTCTTGGTTTTTTCCACTTCATAAATTTGTTTCTGTCTTAGTTTCTCCACATATTGTTTGAAATTATTTTCAAGTCTCGTAGGTGACCTCGGGAATTGCATGCTGTAAATTTTTAGCAGTTTGCATACAGCATGACAGAAAAGTCACCTAATTTGCATCAAATAACTTTTATTCATTACTTTTTCAGTGCCCTTGAAAAAGTAATGAATATGAATACTTCAATATTGAGTTGCTTATTTTTTTTTTTTCTTTTTGCCAACTTCATTCATTTTTTATAGTTATTCATGTGATACTTGGTTTCATATAATGCAATGTTTGAAAAGGTTTTCAATATATATATATATATATATATATATATATATATATAATTTCCATTTCACACCACTTTTGCTGCAAAATGAAATTGCTATGTGAGTTTATGAAATTCAACAAAAGTATTTGAAGACAGTTGTTGATGCGTTGCAGCACCGTTATCTTGCTCGTGTTGTTTAGCGGAGGACGATGCGTGACATTGTCCTCGGGTCTTCCAAAATATTGAACATCGGACAAGGCTTCTATGAAATATCTGCGACGATAGGTTTAATGCCCCAACCCTACCCTCCCGCTCCTCGATATCTTTTTCTAGTCAATTTTGTCTTTTTATTCCTTCCGGTGTTAGCCGTTTTTTTTCTTTTTCTTTTTTTTTTTCACACTTGAGATTGTGAGTTTTTTTGTTTTCGTCCCATGCTTTTTTATATGGAATTTTGACTCTTTTTTTCCCGTGTTTCTATGGATTTTTAGCTTTTTCCCCCTCGTTTTCTACATTCTAAAGTGTATTACACATTTTTATGCATATTTGCATGTAGTGTGACGTGACAAGAATGTTTGACGACAGTGTAACGTGACAATGAGTTTGCAATGCATTAGCAGATGGTGTGGCATGACAGGATTGCTTGTTGCAATGAATTTGCAGTACTCTTGATACGACAAAACTAACTTTTCTACTAGTTTGCAACGAATTTGCAGCAAATTGTATGCAATAGAAGTGCAACTTGCATGACTCATTTGCTGAAAATTTGGCGTATGATGACTTCGGAGTTTACTTTATCTTGCTGCAGTCTTGTTATGAACTTAAGGCTTGTCACGCTGAACTTGCTGCAAGTTTGTAGGCTTACATTGCAAGACTGCTGCAGTTTTACTGCAACTAAAATTGCTATGAGGAATCTTATTAAAAAATGGATTCCCCTCCCCCTCCCCCATGATTTCTGTTTTTTTTTTTTTTTTTTTTAATCACCTTTTATCATTGTGATCAATTAAAAAGTAAATAAATAAATAAAATATGCAAACTATTTCTAAGTTTCGAAAACCTATTTCCTTAAAAATTCACAAAAACTAACATGATCTTAATTGACGTATCTGTGGAGAAAAAGAAGGAGGAGCAGAAGAAACAAAAGAAAGCACTTCGTTAACTTTCTATTTTCAGTTGTCAACTCCACTCACTTAAGAAAAATGGACATTTCCCTATTTAAGAGTCTCTCTACCATAACCTATTAACTTCTGGCAACTTCGTTTTCCATATCTTTTGTTCTTAAGCCGACTCGTGTTTATTTTTCGCTCGTCCCTGCAACCATAACTGACTTCATTTCCACACGTCGTTCACCCAAACAGCCACCGCACTTTTATCTCCGCTCCTCCAGGACTTTCCGGTTAAATATCTGCCCGAACCTCGTTTATAAAGCGAGTATCAGTGGCACCTCGAAAATGCGAAATGCAAAGCGATGACAGCCTTAAAAATGATAAGGGGCATGCGCCCCCACTTTTCCATTACGCCCCTATCGCGGCGCCCCTAGGGTAGCGGGCGCGTCACGGGCCGGGAGAGGTCATTTAGAAGGCGCTATCTTCTTTTCGGATGCGTCCACTGATATTCCGTCTCATTTTCTTGATTTGTAGGGATCGTATAGTAAGTTACAGAAGTTCAGCTGTAGGTATTTTTCAGAAGGTATACTGTAGCATTTAAAGAAATTTGCAGAAATGTAGATTTTTAAATTAACATGTCTGTTTTATTAATTATTACAAGACAATCTTTCCAATTCAGAGCATCAAATCGAAAATGTTATTTACAAATTAAATTTCTTTCATTTTGATTTCAAAAAGACAAAAAAAAAAAAAAAGTTTGAGACAGAAAGAGAAATTGACTTTTTTTTTCTTCTTTTATCCTTTTTAAGAGAGAAATGGTGTTTCGATCATTCAACAAAAAAAAAAAAAAAAAGAAAGAAAAGAAAAAGAAAGAAAGAAAAAATTGCACATGGAATGAAAAAGCATTTTTTTTCCCCTTTGTTTATTTATTTTTCTGAAAGCAAATTTAAAATCTAAAAATTTTAGAACATTAAAGAACTTTTAGATATCAGTTAAATGTACCCTAAAATGATTAAAACTATAAATTAAATATAAAATTTAAAGACAAAATTTTAATAATAATAAAACTCTCTGATGGTTGGCTGATTTTACTAGCAAGCGAACCAAAAAACTAACACAAGTTTAAAAAAAAATAATCTGGTATATCACTCGCACGACTTTCTCTTACCCTGAAATTTAGTACTATAAATACAGATTAGAGATTAAGGGGTAAGATAACGAGTACTTTTATGTAAACTTATGTTAAAACAATTCAAATTAGGTTCTGGAACAACTTTATTTGACAAATAATTCTGTGTAAGGGTGTGTGTGTGTGGGGGGGGGGGGGGCTACTGCCTCCCTCAAGCCATCGTTTAATTATTGTACCTACATTTACATAAAATTCAAATCTTTCATTAAATTCAAAAGTTCATTTAAAATTATTCAGAAAACTTTCACACGCAACATTCCTTGAAACTTATCAAACTTTTCTAGTAATAAACATATTAACTTCGAAATACAGCATTTGAATCGCCTAAAATTATTTGTTTTTAATTTGATCTAAAAGACACAGCCAAAGATCAAACGTTAAAAACTTGACTTCGGTATTCAGGAATCATCAAAACGTGTAAATATACAAATAAATAAATAAAATAAATAAATATAATATAATATAAAAACCAAGTAACGAATATTTAGCTTTAAAAAATACATTATTTACCATATGGTTATGTATGATGAATTAATTTCAATTCCTGAGCAGCTTTCCTAGACATGGTAAAATATTATAGTAAAGCAACTTCCACTAACAATAAAAAAGAATGTTATGGCTTAAATATTGACAGCCCTGTATATTTTTTGGAGATTATGTAGACATCACATGGTGTACATAAATGTAATCCTATATTAATAATACACGGCACAACCTGAAATACATTTCCATCAATTTTTAACTATTGTCGCACTATAATCCAGTTCTTTTGTGTAGCCCTGTAAACAAACAGTGAAGGATTTCCCTATCATATTCTACATGAGACATGTTTTTATGCATATAAAAAACACATATTCATTTCATTTGGTTTAGTGCAGTCTATAGATGTTAAACTAGTACCTGCAATTTCCCCCATAGACTTAATGTATTTGAATTCTCTTGGGTGTCCTTGTACACGAACCATTTGCTTGCTCTGCACGGAAAGTTTAGTGTAGCATCCCTATATGATACGCATTTAGAATACCAAGTTTGGACTTTCTGCTATCATTTGTTCTTGAGATATGCTGATAACAGACAGACGGACACACACACACAGACCAAGCGCTAAGAACATGATTTTCGATTAAGGGGACCTCGAAACGTGTAAATATAACAAAAAATTAATTTCGAAAATTTGACACAAAAACAATACTTTCTCTACCATATATCTGTACTGATAAGTATAAAGTCCAAAAATGTCGATTTTGAGTTAAGTACATAGTCAGACTCAGAAAAAAATTCTCAATCGATTGGTATAAAGGATTTAAGTCTATGTCATTTAGTCTTTGAGAAAATCCATTGGTAAAAAAAGGTTCAAGTCACAAATTTACCATTCATGTATGGCATAAAATATTTATTTCAAATTTTTCCCGTTATTAAATGAAGGTTGACAACCACTGAATAGTATGAAGGGTATAACTCAACGAAATCCCTTTTTCCTAATCGATTCTTCTGATTTGTTTTTAGTTAGTTTAACTTTATTTTTCGTCTCCTGAAAAATCAAGAATATGGACTTAAATCCGTTATACTTATAAGTACAGATATCTGGGTAAGAGAAAGTAAAAAGAGGGATGTATCGTTAAACATTAGTATGTTGTGGTCACCATAAAAATTTCTTTTTATATACAGTCGAACCTCATTAACGTGAATCTCAAAGGGAACAAAAAAATTCTTCATGTTATCAGTAGTTCATGTTACACTGCTCTGCATGAAAATTGCTCCCAACACCATTTTTGCAAATTCTTATGTAAAATGACCTCCTGAATTTGAATATGACACTCATTTTGCTCTATCACCCACCGTTTTTTATGACGGCCCTCTATTTTTATCACTTTTCGGTAATTTTATGGCTATAAATTTGATTTTTAGGAAAGGGGGAATATTATTTTAACTGTTAAATACCTTCTGAGGGCTACAGAGTTAGAAAATTCTAAAACATGAACATTTGCGGCAAGGGTCCCACCTCAACATTACCAAAACTACTAGTAGGATGAGTATCTAAAAATATAAAATGAACAAGATAATGTAATTGAACAAATAAAATTAATTTTTTTCTTTAATTGCTACCTAATCAGAGAGGATGACAGCATTATATAACACTGTATTTTATTGCATTTTTAAAGGAGTAATTCATTATTTATTATGACAAAAGCTTACTTCCAAGAAAATTTTTATTTTACAAGTTTATTTTCTAATTATTTATGAATTCCTAATTGCCTAAATATTTTTATTTAAGTGTCATAAAACACTGATTATGATCTTTAAGTAAAATATTAACTCATTTATTCTTAGTGAGAAATTAAATAAACGAAGCGATATATTTTTACATAATCACAAATACTACTACAACATATAAAAAATAATTTTTAAAAGTATATTCTGAAAGTATATCAAATATACTTTTTGATTCAAAAGTATATTGTATATTTCCGAAATTCTAAATGTATTTGTATATTGTACAGTCGGTAACAAATGTGTCTGAACACTAGCAAAAATTCCTATGTAAAAAAAGTACACTTCATACGGTTTTGTTAAATAAATCCTTATCGAATCATGTTCTTACACTGACTAAGAACAGGATTCGACAAGGATTTATTTAACAAAACCGTATGAAGTGTAGTTTTTTTTACATAGGAATTTTTGCTAGTGTTCGGACACTTTTGTTACCGACTGTATATTTGTTACAAAATAGACGAGTATTTGTATATAATATACTTTTTTTTTGAAGTATATTGCCAATCTCCGCACTTAAGAGTCTCTCTAATATAACCTGTTAATTTCATGTATTATTTAAAATATTTAAATAAACATAATATTAAAATACAACAAATATATGCATTAAAAATACAGGAAAAAATGCACGAATAGTCAATTTTATGTACGAACAAAAAAAGAAAAAAAAACTAATATATATCTGTGTGTGTGTGTAATAAAATATAAAAATGCCAACATACATAGTAAAGGAAAATTTCTAACTTTTAATTACATTTCTAGTAAAGTATTTTAGCAGAGACACGTAAGGAATTAAAATTATTATTTACCTCATAATAATTTGTAAAGCCGAGTGGTAAAAGGAATTAAATTCATTTTGTGAAATACATCTTACAAGAAAACATTCAAAAGGTGTCGTATTCAAAAAATATTGAAAAAAAAATATATATATATATATATATGTTCTTCTCTTCATAAAACACGAGAAAGTGAAAAAAATATCGGCTGAAATTAATTACAGCGACCACAAAAAATTATCAAAATTAAGCACATTTGGCGATTTTACACTGTTAGGCGACTAATTTTGAGTATTTGGCGGAGAAACAAAACACGGTTTTGTTCGTACACGGCAATCTCTGTGCCAGCGAACTTATCGCCTAACAGCGCTAAATTGCCAAAAATGCTTAATTTTAATAATTTTTTGTGGTCGCTGTAATTAATTTCAGCTGATAATTTTTTCACTTTATGGCGTTTTATGAAGAGTAGAATCACACACACACACACACACATATATATATATATAATATATATATATATATATTCATTATTTTTTGAAGACGACACCTTTTGAATGTTTCCTTGTTAGAAGCAATAACCAAACTGAACAACGAGCACTTGAAAATATTAATCAACTTATTTTCATTTTTATCTTATTAAAGATATATAAATTTTTGCACGAATCTATGCTTAAATGCAAATATAAAATACATATGTAAGTTCAGTCTGAGTACGGGGAGGTAACAAAGTGAGTAGCAGCGAAAAAAAAATACTAAACAGACTGAAATACAGTCTTTTCGTTAGTGGGGAGAACTGTTGCATAGCAGTATCCCTGCAAAGAGCAACGTATGACAAAATTTAACTAATGTCCAACCAAATATAAAATTTCATGAAATTCCATGCAATTCTTCGTGAGATAAAGTGCCAACAAAATTTTAATAACACACATACACGGACAAACATTTGAAAACATTTAATTCTATCGAAAACCTTACGTCGAAAAATTACGCGAATCCCATAGTTCCTTCTTATGTGCGCAGAGTAGCAAAATTGTGATGGCATGTTGCCGGATCACCCTTAGGAGTGCCACTGACCGCCGCCAATCAGCGCCTATTCGACTAATGTCAAGTTGGTGTTAGGTCAATTGCTCATAGCATAGCACTAGTGCGACATAAAACCTATTAACTCACTCACTCACTCACCCTTCTTATGAGTGTAGTGGAGAGTGGAAAGGTACAAATAAAGAATATTATTACCAAAATAGTCTATATGAATAAAGAAAAGAGTTTGTCGGAAACACATCCGGGTACACCACTCCTATTTTTGATTGGTCTAGATTTAACTACTTTCGTGATGAAAGTTGGCCATTTTTTTAGTAAAAAGTGATGATTTTTTAAAAAGATACTGCAAAGATGTTATACTTTTTAAAAGAGCTTTAAAAATTGTTCATTTTTTGTGTGGACATTATATACATCAACTTATTAAAGATATTACGTTGCAAAGTTATCTTTTAATTAATTAAAATATGAAAATAAATATTAGTTATAATTTAATTGTTGCTAAAAAAAATAATAAATAAATAAAAATAAACTCGTATTTATTAAATGTATGTATTTTTAATACATTTAATTAAACGTGAACATTAAAAAATTGTAAAAAATTAAATTATGCATCTCACAAAAATGACGTCATTATCACTTTAAAATTTTTCTACACATTGATAATGTGCTAATGTAGTTCTATAGCTATAAGATTCAACAGAAAATTTAAAAACATGGTATATAAAAAGTTTTCTTTTTTTTTTTAATCTTATAATTATTTATAATTTTGTTGTCATTTCGGCGACGAGTTGATATAGGTATCGCAAATACGTAAGTAAACATTTTGGCGAGAAACGTCACAGCTACTTCAGTGCCAAATTTCATATTCCGCCAAGAGGTCCAAGCTGTTTCAATGTTTTTGCACAATTTTTCTCAATTTTATTATAAATATTTTTGTAATGCGAGTGGGAAAAAAAGGAAAAGTATTTTTTTTTAAATTGGTCCAATTATACGAAATAGCTTCATGTAAAACATTATGCGTTTTCCGTTCTGTTTATTATCAAAAAGCAAATGACTAATGCAGTTTCTCCTATATTATTGAGATATCTATAAATTAAATTAAATTAAATTATCCAGTACCAAGACGCTGCGGTGAAGAAGTCTCTGCCGAAAGCAGCGAGGGCCTGAAGCGAAGTTTTTAAGCAATTTCAATGCATTTTCTTTTTAGTTTTAATTTTTAGAACGGTATAAAAAATATTGATTATTTTTACTTTCTCTTACTCATAGGGTCGAGAAAGTATTGCTTTAGGGTCAAATTTTCGAACGTGAGTTTTTGTTATATTTACATGTTCTGAGGTCCCCTGAATACGAAAATCATTTTTTTAGAGAATGGTTTGCGTGTCTGTGTGTCTGTTATTAGTATATCTCAAGAACAAATGGTAGCAGAAATTCCAAACTCGGTATTCTAAATGTGTATCATCGGATGCTACAGTAAGCTTTTCGTTGAGATGAAGCAAATGGTTCGTGTACAGGGACACTCAAAATTATTCAAATACATTACGTCTATGGGGGAAATTGCAGGTAAGTACAGTTAAACATCTAGACTGCACTGAACCAAATGAAACGAATGTATATTTTTTGTAATAGAGATAGTCAACTGGGAAAAAAAAATTGTGTATGTAGGAGCCTCGCCTCCCCTCGAGGGGAGTAAATTTTCATGATGGATATCTTTCAAAAGAGCTCGCCAATACCTTTAAAACGAATGGTTGAACCATCGATCTGCGATTATTTAAAATAAAGTTATCGATTTTTCTCATTTAAAAAAAAAAAAAAATTAATGTAATATTGAGAATAAATTCAACTTTGTGTTTTTGGATATTTAGTGTTATATACTACTTCTCTAATATGGAAATCGTCTGCATTATCATAAAAGATAATTTGTTTAAATAATAATTTAAATAAATTATTTTCTTAAAACAGAATTATTTTTTAATAACCGAATTAATTTCTATATAAATGTAGGTGCGTTAATGAAACGGGAGCCTCACGCAGAACGAATTATTATATAAAACTCTTCCTAAGCCTAATTTGAATTGTTTAACATAGGTTTGCATAACAGTACTCCTTATCTTACCTATTAATTTTTATAAATAATCTATTTTTAATAGATTAGATTGCGCATAGCGCTCTCAGGTTTAATTCAGTTATATAAATAATATTTATTAATGTTCAAATTTACTAGAGAGCTGAAGAGTTTATAAAGAAGTTTAAAAGTTATTAATCATAAAGTGTTTATAAGAAGGCAAGATTTGCACTCATCTTCTCACCAGTCCATGATGTAGTGTCAGGAGACAGTAAGAACCATCTTCGATCGGCATCTGAAAATAAACTGGATGTGTGGAGAAAAATATTAATCTATGTTAAATGTGTTGTTATTTTGTTTTTTAGATCCATCATTAAATTAGCTCCTTGTTGACACAACTATTTATTCTGGGTTAGATATATTATATGATATATAACTATAGATGAATAATAAAAAATATTGTGGAGCATTTAACAGAGCTCCGATCATTACGGTTACATTTTGATAAGTGAGTACATATACATTACAGTTGTTCACGCGCGAGAGAAAGATATAGAAAAACGATGATTAAACAGTTTGAAAGCTAGGAGTGGTACATTCTTCTTAGCTACCCGTACATTAATGAAGATTGTCTCTAGTCGAAAAAGTTTTATTCGAATAAGAGTTCTTTCTTTAATAGCGAAATATTAAAACACAAATTATTTGAGTTTTTCTTACACTTTTACGACATTAATCTCCAACCTGTGTTTATAGTATTAAATTTCAGGTAAGAAAAAGTCGTGTGAGTGACACACCAGATTATTTTAATTCTTTTAAATATAGTGACCAGCGGACAAAGCCTGTTAGTAAATAATAAAATAGGTTGTTTATAGATTATTTCACTCTTTTCTCTCAAAAATACAAAATTATAGTTGAAGAAAGAAAGATATGTAAATAATTTAAATATTAAAAGTAGAAACATGAAAAAAAAAAGTCTGGGAAAGTTTTGCATGTATTTTATCACTTCATTTGTAAACATATTTATAGTTTGAAAGGGAGAGAATAGACTTTTCTATATATTTAAATGGATTAATAGGAATTTTAAAGGGACCTGTCACATTTGACGCGACCACTGTTTCATATGAAAGCTTATGTTTCCATTTAAAATTTATAAGTTGAACTGTATTAGGTTTTCGATAAAATGTATATTCAGGCAACAATTCTTGTTGTTTCTGATAGATTTTTACAAATTTAAAGATCTTTAAATTATGATTTCTCAGCTGCATTTTTTTTTTTTTTTTAATGAATTTATGATTTTCAAAATGCTAAAACTTCTACAGATATTTAATAAAAGTTTTTTTTTTTTTTTTTTTTTTTTTTTTTTTTTTTTTGGGGGGGGGGGGTGTTTAATGGAACCTACTTAAGTTGTTGTTGCTGTTGTCGTGTATGACAAAGTGCAAAAGTGATAAAAATAGAAAATAATAATAATAATAATAATAATAATAATAATAATAAAAGGGAGATAAAAACTAAATATTGCCAAAATCGTGGATCACACCCTTGGCAATGTCTATGGCTCTTTCTGTGTATAAAATGTCCATGTTGCAGTCATTGTCTATCTTGAAGAGGGCACCAGCAATGGAAGGGCAGCTAAAAAGGTGTTTGGGATCCAGTTGCGTGCCTGGGCAGTGCCTGCATTCCACATATGTCCTGGAACCATCGGGCAGAACCTTCATGCCCTTAAAGTACTTTGTCCTTAGTCTTGTTATGGTTATTGTTATTTCTCGGCCGTAATTTAATGCTGCCAGCGAGAATTTTTTTCTTTGGGTTTGAGCAGAGTTTCCGTTTTGCAACTGCGTTTGCATCAAAAAACGTAGTAGATAGAGTTACATTCTCGAGAGTTCTGGCTTCTTTGGCAAGGAACTCGGCCACCTCTTTCCCTTCAATATCTATATGGGCAGGAATCCACTGAAGGGTACATGATTTGCCCATAGTTCCAATGGAGAACAGAAGAGAGTTGATAAACATGATTTCTGTTATATTTTTCTTTTTAATATTTTCTTTTTAAAGATATTGTAAAACCCATAACTAATTCTTTTAGGTAGGTTCTATTAAACAACCGGAAAAAAATATTAAGTCTTTTTTTAAAATATGTGTAAAAATTTAAGCATTATGAAGATCACGAATTCGTGAAAAAATGCAAACTGGGAAAACACAATTTAAAGATTTCAAATCTGTGAAAAATATATCAAAAACCTTAAAAATTGTTGCCTGAATAAATATTTTATTGAAAAAACTCATATCGTTCAATTTATAAATACTAAATTGAAATATAAGTTTTTATATGAAACCTGCTTCCGTGGAGTCGTCAAAGGTGCCCAGTACCTTTAAAGAATAAATTAGAGAAATATTATATGCAAAATATAATCTTAATTCATATTTTGTTTAGAAGTATCATAATAAAATAAGTACAAATAGCCCCACCAGTGGCTGAGGGGTTCTGCGCTCAAAGCGGGTAGATGGCAACTGCCGGGTTCGATCCCAGGTCGCACTCGTCGACCTAGCCGTTCGAAGTTTATCGCGGTTTTCTCCGAAACTCTCGCAAATATGGGCTGAACCATTGGAAAGTCCTCCATGGAGGGCACTCCACCTATAGGCCTAAGACTCTTGTGAAGTCAATCGGGCTTAATCCCAAACAACAACATACAAGTACAAATAAACATTTTAAACGTTTATTTGCATTGTTCCGACCGTGACATTGGGACATATGTTTATTTCCTTCATACTTGTATTTGGCTAATTTGCGTGGATTAAAGCCGAATGACGAATGACTATAGTAGGGTTCTAGGCCTATGAGTTGAAGGTCTTTCTAAGAGGTCTTAACGTATTTGTGCGAATTCCGGAGAAAACCATTGAAAACTCCGAACGGCTAGATCGACGTGCGTGAGCTATCGAATCTGGCAATTCCCATCAACTAGCTTAGAGCGCAAAACCGTTCGACCACAAGTGGGGCGGCTATTTATATGCAAAAGTGGACAAAAATACTCTTTTTTTACTTCTCAACTAACTCAATTATTTTTTTTTCCTTGATATGAAATATATAAATAATATAACACATTAGATATATTGTATCACTAATTAAAAAAGAATATTCAATTTAAAAATAAGTAAGCAAAAGATAATTATAAGTTTTTACCCTTTTGATGTTTATCACGCTGTTAAATAAATTTTTATACATTTATTTATTTTACATTTATTACATTAATACATTTATTTATTACTTTTCTTTTTTAAAAATTACCAGATGAATGTCCAATTAGTGTAAAACGAAATTTCTGAATTTAAAATGTGTCTCAATTTAGAGCAATTGAGTGACACAGATGAGTCATTGAAAACATGTCTGTTTTTTTGTCATGTCTGTTATACTATATATATATTTTTTAATCTTATTAAATGCAAATTATTTTTCTTAAATTCTAAGTATTTTTTATTTTAATTATTATAAACAATACATACATAAATATCGGCCCATCAAAATTCATTAAAATAAATTAATATTTAGTATTTAAAACTGGACAAAAAAACAGTCCGACGTATAGCCTCTCACGAATGAAATAAAATCCGCATTCCAATAAGCCGTTGAACTTTCGTGATGCTGCCATCTGTTAGCTTAAATATTAATTAAATCTCTTGTCAGATTACCTTTTTGGACGTATAAAAAAATGGCTATTATTTAAATGTTAGTCTTCCTACATACTTCCAAAATAAAATTATTGCATTAATCATATAAATGGGAGAAAATTATCATAGTAAAAATATCAGTCTCCAATCACCCATATTTTATTCAATTTAAGATAAAATAAAATAATGAATACTTGAAAAAAAAAAAAAAAAAAAAAAAAAGGAAATTCCTCTATAGAAAATATACTTGAAATGGTTCTGCTCTTAAATTTGATCGACACGTGATGTCGGGTTCGAACTTAGGTCTTACACTTCTGCCTAGCCGTTCGCAGTTTTCCGTGTTTTCTCTCCAAAATCCGTGTGAATACGTACTAAGATTCCCCCCCCCCTTAGAAGTAACCCCACGGATGGCATTCTTCCCAGGCCCAAGTGCCGGGAAGACAATTAGCCTCAAGTTTAAATTTAAATGAATAGATCATTAATAAAAAGTGCGTAGCTTTTTTTTTTTTTTTCCCTCAAAATAGCGAAAACTGAATTTATATATATATATATATAAATGATAGATATCGTAATAAAATTTAATCTTAAAATTTATCAATTAATAGATATACACACACATATATACATATATATAACAGAAAATATTGATAATTTTTTTTTTTCGATTTATTAATTACTTATTATGAAATTAATTTATAATTTCTGAGCCTGTTTTGATGCTAGTTCAAATTGTTAAAAACATAAATACATTTTTTGATGTCCTCTATCTAAATCAGTAAACGGATGAAATTAAATACATATTTTTCAGGAAATTGCAGACATTCCAACAAATTCATGATAATACTTATTTGTTAAGAATCTGAAAATATAGCCGAGGTTTCATTATTTTATAAAATTTAAGAGGTCATAATATGACGTTTGAAATTTCAGATTTTTCCAAACTTACATAATTCATTACAATAGGGAAAAAAATATATTACAAAATCAACATGTATGTATTTTAATTAGTGGCAGTATACTCGTATTGAAAGAACTGCCACATAATTTCATAAATTTATATCACATGAATAGATCCCATAATCAATAAGTATTCTCTTTGAACGAAACGTTTTAATAAAATTGATTTTTCAATAGATAAAAAATCCTAAATTAATTATAATGTTTTTATTTATTATGTTATTAACTTCCCTAGGAAAAATAAATTTGCTTTGCTCTTCCGCATCAAATCAGTCAATTAACAAATCTTCCCAAAATTCTTCTATATTTAGAATTGTTCACTAGATGGCAGCAGTAAAGGATGGCTATCTTTTACTTGCCTCTATTGATATTTTCCTATTGCCACGGACTTAGTGTATACGTCCATGCCTATTGCATTTATTGAGAATTCCCTATTGCATTTTATGGTGTTTATTAAAAGTTTTGTAAGTAATACTTTAAAACGCCAGTTCTTTGGTACTTTCTTATTATAGAGAATATACTGTTCCTGAAAATAGTGTTTTCTAGGATTTTTTTTGTACATTTTACAGTTTTCAAAAGTCGATCTGACCATTTTTGAAAAATGCCTGGCCGTGTGTTATTAATTTTTTTGTGGTTGTTGTATCAAGGTGGCTAACATTAGAACTTTTCCAAATTCCCTGACTATTTTCACAATTTTCCATGACTTACGGTGTTCATTTCTTGCAAAAATTCACAAAATTAGCGCACATTTTAGCAGTTTACAATAACAAACTTTAAAATAAAGCGTATTTTCACAAAATTTGGAAGAATTCCCTGACTTTACGTGAAATTCCCAGACTTTTCCAAACTCACTTAAATTCCCTGACTTTTCCCATGATTCCCTGGCTTTTTCTGACCAGTGGCCACCCCTTATTTGTATAATCACGCACATATTAAATCTCGGGCTTTAATAAAACCCGTAATTCAACAAAATTTTTCATTTGATTGGGTTGGACAAAACCTTCGAGCTGATTAGATTTTGGGATATATACCTCAACAGGTGGGACTGCTACGCTGCAATTTCACTCATTCAATGGAAGGAAAACCTCAGCTTCAGGGCCGTGTCTAGAAAATATATCTGAAGGGGATTGAAACTTTAGTGCATAATGTTGAGTGGTCAAAATGAAGAATAATTTGAAGCTAGGTGTTGAAAATTATGACAATTATCTGCCCAATATATTTCACAGACTATCAAAACATTTTACTTTCGGTTCGAACTGTAAAAAGAAACAAATGAGGCATCTGCGCATGCCTATGAAAACCGCTCGCACCTGCATCAATGTATATGTAATATTTTTTCTTCAGTAGTCGTTATCTAGACTCTTAAATATTCGGAGTGTTTTAGTAGCTCCGTAAAACAAATTTATTTTTATGTTCTTTTTCTTTTCTTAATTCTTTTATTAAATATTTAAGACACAAAGTCATCTCGTAATTGAGTATGCTGAATCAATTAAATCTAATGGATAATTTCTTTATAGAAGAGTTTATAATTCAGCTGTCTAACCTAACAAAACAAGAATAGAATGAACGGATGCTAAATTTGATGAATACAGGTAAGAAGATTTTCTTAATTATAATTACCTGTAAAATAATTCTACATAAATATATATATAATTATAATAGATATGTGTGACTTCTGCGTAAATATAAAATAACATTCTGTGCTATTGAGGCATTTAAAATAACAGATTATGACACAGAACAAAAAATGATGTCACACTTTCTATAAAAATAAAATCATTTATAAAAATACTAGTATTCTATTTTAAGATAATATGAAATTGAATGTATTAAACATACAAAAATAATAAATGAATTGAAATAAATTTCGATATAAAAAAAAAAATAAATAAATAAATAAAAAGCATCCGTTCAAAACAGAACTGAAACCAAAAGTTTTGGTTTGAAAAATATATATGTTCTGGAAACAAAAGGAAAGAAAAGAAAAAACTCAATTGAATCGTAATTAAGTATAATAAGAAAAGAAATATTATATAATCAAAATATTTGCAGTGATTAAATAATAAATTTAAAATGGCTTTTGCAAAAGATGTTTCAATAATCGACAAATTGAACTCCACGAATTACGATTTATGGAAATTCAAAATTGAAATGATGCTATGTAAAGAAAATTTGTTTGAATTAATAACAGACGAACCTCCAAATCCTGTCACTAATGAGTGGACAATAAAAGATCGCAAAGCCAAAGCGGTTATTAATTTATCGATAGAAGATGACCAAATCGTACACATAAAAAATCTCGCGACAGCTAGGCAAACGTGGGACACTTTAAAAAGAATTCACGAGCGTTCGAACTTGTCCAGTAAATTATTTCTATTGAGAAAATTATATTCTGCTAAACTAGCAGAGGATGAAAACCTATCTCAACATCTAACGCACATATATCAGATCCGTGATAGATTGACCGCTATAGGTGAAGTGATAAATGATGAGCACATGTCAGCTCTTATGCTATGCTCACTTCCCCCAAGTTTCGATACCTTGATAACGGCAATTGAATCTAGAGATCAGGAAGACTTGACCCCAGAATTCATCAGGGGAAAGTTACTTGACGAAGATCTAAAAAGATCAAAAAATAATCAAACAAATAATGAAAGCGCATATAAAATAAAACACCACCACGAAAGTTTTGCAATTATTGCAAAAAGAGTTCGCATAATAAAAGCGATTGTTGGCATTTAAAAAATAAAGAAAGCAATGAATATAAACACAAAGAGAATTCAAATAACTATCAAAGCAATTTCTACAGTCGAAATAAATATAAAAACAAACAAAGATCAAACATGATGAAAGAAACGGAAAATAAAATGAAAAATCTAACTTTTGTGGTAGGAAATTCAAACAGAAACTCATTCATCGTAGATAGCGGGAGTTCAAGCCATGTATGCAACAGTATAAAAAGGTTCATATCATTTAAAAACAATGATAAAACACAAGTTATGTTAGCCAATGGTCAATCTGTAATCTCACAAGATTGTGGAGATGTAAAAATAGAAGTGAGAAATTCTAAAAACGAAACCAAACACATTATACTCAAAGACACTCTATTCATTCCTGAAATTGCCACAAATTTAATTTCAATAAAAAAGGCAACTGAGAAAGGTTGTCAGGCAATATTTAAAGAAAACACTTGTGAAATTAAATTTAAAAATGAAGAATATATTTTTCCGACAGTAGCTGACAATTTGTATGAAGTTAAAACAAATGATAACATACAAGAAAAGATAAACGTGACACAAACTTGCGATAATAAAAATTGTGTTAAACTATGGCACAGTAGATTAGGACACAAAAATATCGCACAAATAAAAGAACTCGTCAGTAAGGAAATGGCAACGGGAATTAAACTGAACCATTGTAAACACGATGATAATTGGGAAATTTGCATTATGTCAAAATTGGAAAACGACTCATACCCCAAAGTAGCTACACACAAGACAAAACAAACATTAGACATAATACATTCTGACCTCTGTGGGCCATTCCAGACACCTACGGTGGGTGGAAAAAGTTATTTTCTCACTTTTATTGATGACTATAGTCGCTACACTTATATATATCTGTTGAAAAATAAATATGAAGCTTTAGAAGCTTTCAGAAATTACCATGCACTCACTTCCAATATATTTGGAAGAAAAATTAAAATTTTGCATTCTGACAATGGTGGTGAATATATGAATAAAGAGTTTGAAAAATTTCTTCAAAATGAGGGTATACAACACCAACTAATTGTGCCCCATTGTTCTCAACAGAACGGCGTGGCGGAAAGGAAAAACCGTACTTTAGTCGAAATGACCAGATGCATATTAAATGAAAGTCAATTAAACAAAAACTTTTGGGAAGAAGCTTTAATGACAGCAAATTATTTACAAAACAGACTACCAACAAGTGCCCGTGAAAGGACACCATATGAGCTTTGGACTGGTATGAAACCAGACCTCTCAAAATTAAGAACATTTGGCTGCAAAGCTTATGTTTATGTGAACAAAACTGATAGAAAAAAGTTAGACAATAAAGCGAAGCGTGGAATTTTTATGGGTTATGATCTAAAAAGTAAAGGATATAGAATTTATGTAAATAAAAACATAAAAATCTGCAGAACAGTGAAATTTCTCGAAGAGTATGAAACTCACGAACATTCTCGAAACATTGACCAAAATTCAATTAATGAGGAATCTAAAATTCCTGTTATTCTAAACAATGAAAATGATGTAACAGAAGAACACAATGAAATTCAGAATACACAAACCCTAAGGAGGTCAGATAGAATAAACAAAGGGGTACCACCTGATCGTTTTGTTTTTCTGTCAACTGATACAAATTATATTGAACAGAAAACATTTGACGATATAGTAAACATGAAAAATCCTATTGAAAAAGAAAAATGGTTAGAAGCAGCGGAAGAAGAAATAAAATCATTAAATAAAAATGAAACGTGGGATCTTGTTGATCCTCCACCTAATACACACATTGTTGGTTCCAAGTGGGCTTTTAAAGCAAAATACAATGACTCAGGCAAAATTGAAAAATACAAAGCACGTCTAGTGGCAAGAGGTTTTAGTCAAAAGTATGGAACTGATTATGATGAGACTTTTGCCCCAGTGGCTTCTCATACAACAATCAGAACCTTCTTGATAAATGCATTGTACAAAAATTTGCAGTTAACTCACGTTGACGTAAAAACCGCTTTCCTACATGGAGAACTAGAAGAAGACATTTTTATGAGCCAGCCAGAAGGCTTCATAATACCAGGACAAGAGAAAAAGGTCTGCAAATTACGAAAAGCCATATATGGCCTCAAACAAGCAGCCAGGTCTCGGAATACCAAAATCAATGACACACTAATCAAATTAAATTTTACTGCCTGTGAATCAGACAAGTGTTTATACAAAAGGTCAAAGGACAATAATACAGTTTACTTACTTATTTATGTCGATGACATATTGTTGGCAGGAAACAAAAATGAAATACACGAAGTAATAAAGGAACTTGAAAACGAATTCGAAATCACAAATCTAGGTCAAGTAAACAAATACTTAGGAATACAAATAGAAAGAGGTGATAATGGGACATTAGCTATACATCAGAAAAATAAAATAAATGAACTTGTTAGGAAATTTAATTTGCAAGATTCCAAACCAATTAACACACCACTTGATCCAGGATACCAGAAAGATGATAAAATTGAAAATATTCTACCAAATAACACCAAATATCGGCAAGCCGTAGGAGCTTTGTTGTATATAGCAACGTTAAGCAGACCGGACATCTCGGCAGCAGTTAATATACTTAGTCGTAGAAATGAACAACCTAGAGAAAAGGATTGGGAAGCCGCAAAAAGGGTAATCAAATACTTAAACACTACTAATGACTATAAAATAAAATATAATGTTGATCAAGAACCTATTTTAAAAGTTTTTGCTGACGCTGACTGGGCAAATGACACACTTGATAGAAAATCTACAAGTGGTAATATATACTTTGTTGGGAAAAACCCGATTAACTGGACATCCAAGAAACAGAACTGCATAGCACTATCAACAGCTGAAGCTGAGTATATCTCGGATGGAAATGTAGCAAAGGAAACAATATCAATATTAAAACTACTAAAAGATCTTGATATGGAACAAAAACAACCAATCGTTATTTATGAAGACAACCAAGCCTGTATTAAACTCACTGAATCTGATAAGTACCAAAGTCGTACAAAACATATAGATGTGAAATATCATTTAATTAAACAGTTGTGCGAACAAGGAATTATTAAATTGAAATATATCTGAAGCAAGGATATGACTGCTGATGTGCTCACTAAGGCACTACCTAAAGCAGCATTCATTAAACACAGAGACAAACTGCAGCTTATAAAAATATATATTGTGCAAGGTGGAGTGTTGAAAATTATGACAATTATCTGCCCAATATATTTCACAGACTATCAAAACATTTTACTTTCGGTTCGAACTGTAAAAAGAAACAAACGAGGCATCTGCGCATGCCTATGAAAACCGCTCGCACCTGCATCAATGTATAGGTAATATTTTTTCTTCAGTAGTCGTTATGTAGACTCTTAAATATTCGGAGTGTTTTAGTAGCTCCGTAAAACAAATTTATTTTTATGTTCTTTTTCTTTTCTTAATTCTTTTATTAAATATTTAAGACACAAAGTCATCTCGTAATTGAGTATGCTGAATCAATTAAATCTAATGGATAATTTCTTTATAGAAGAGTTTATAATTCAGCTGTCTAACCTAACAAAACAAGAATAGAATGAACGGATGCTAAATTTGATGAATACAGGTAAGAAGATTTTCTTAATTATAATTACCTGTAAAATAATTCTACATAATTATATATATAATTATAATAGATATGTGTGACTTCTGCGTAAATATAAAATAACATTCTGTGCTATTGAGGCATTTAAAATAACACTAGGATCCCTTAGAAAGCCTCTCACCACCTCAGATCTATGACCCTCGTGTAGTTAACCAACCTCAATTCCAAACACAGCATACACAACAGGAAGAATAATAGTCGCTCTAATTTTCGTCGTTTGACTAACTTATTTCCGTCAACACTATCATAAATTTAATTTGACTCACCAGATATAACCACTGAAACTCAATAATTAACTGACCATTTTAAATGTCTTTTGGTCCACTGAAATCTTGTTTCTGTATTTCTTTTCGTTAATACTGTTTTTTTTTTCCCGTTATTCTGGCTTTTAAAAATGTTTCATTTAATCTCGTTGCTGCATTTTTTTTTTTTTTTTTTTTTTTTTTTTTTTTTAAAGAAAAGCTTTTGTTAAACACATTTCTAAATCTCTCCTAAGTTCTGAATATGTTACAAAACGAATTTTTCTAAACATTGTCTTTTTAACTTGCAGTCACCTCCTTCGGATGTGTAGGCCACCCCAAGCCAAATTTCCGGTTTAAACGGACAAAAAAACTTTATATCTTATTAAAAATTATCTTACCTAAGATTTCTTAATATTTAATTATTTTGCCATCTCGCGCATTGAAACAGTTTTTCCTTTTCATTTATAAATTAATACTTTTTGTGGTAATGTTAATTGCTTTATCCTTGCTATTTTTAAAATATTTTCCAAATTACAACTTTCCTAACTACTCTTCTGTGTTTTGAAAACTTAACTCAGTCCTAAGTTTTACGTGTAATAAAACCTGTTCAAAAATTTGCTTTTTAAATGATAAAATTGGCGGTTGCTAAAATAAATAAACAAACAAAGAAAAAGAAAAATATCAAAGGGTGGCATCTCCATCTTTGGTAATATCGTGATAAAGACAGTTGAAAGCAAATATAACAGCATAAAATAGTTTGAAGACGGACGTACCACCTATATTCCGTGGTGTCACGGACAATTTGGCCAGAACAAATGAATTTTGCAGCAAGACAATGCGAGTATCCACACTATAAACTAGTTGGCATAGGTGGACTCTGCTCAGTTCCCCATCCTATTTATGTTCTCGTAAATTTCTAGTGCGAGACATATTATAATCATGTTAAAAGAAATGAATTTGACCAAAGCTTGATACAGTGACAGAATGAAATCCCCGCCTAATAGGCTATCCACCGTTCACTTCGATATATTTATCTTATTCTAACCTATTAATTTATTTTGTCAGGGTCAATTCCGTTGTTTAGTTTTCATGCTACTATTTCCAATGCAATAATCCTCAAAATTCATATTTATATGAAAATTTTACAATTTCGATATGTTGATAAAATCGTAAATTACCGAATAATTTACGAAATTTTCCTATTAGAATATTTGTATTCAATCATGCTCAAACAAGTATCATAAATGTAATTTTGAAATTGTCTAATGTATTTATGATCCTCAAAATGGAAGTTTATCCTCAATTTTGCCTTATTCTGACATGTTAAGTAAATCGTAAATTCCAAATAACTTACGAATTTTTTAAATTGAAAAAAAATCATAGTCTATGATATTCATGCCAATATCCTAAATAATATTTCGAAAGTGGTTTGACATCTTTACGATGAAAACATCCCTCAAGATTGACGTTTATGTGAAGTTTTGCTCTATTCTGCCATGTTATAAATTTGTAAATTTCCAATAACTTACGAATTTTTTATATTGGAAAATTCATAGTCATAAATATTCATGTAAGTGTCCTAAATAATATTTCAAAAGTAGTCTGACATCTTTACGATGAAGATATCTCTCAAAATTGACGTTTATGTGAAATTTCGCCCTATACTGCCATGTTAAGAAATTCGTAAATTTCCAATAACTTGCGAAACTTTCAAAGTAGCATATTTTTAGTTACTGATGTTCATTCCGGCATCAAAACTGATATTTTAAAACTGGTCTAACATTTTTACAGTAAAAAGTTTCCATTTAATGCACGTTTAAGTGAATTTTTGTCCTGTTCTCCCATGTTAAGAAAATCGTAAATTTCTCATAACTTACGAAGTTTTTTAATTCGAATGTTGCAAATGAATAGGGTTCTTGCCAGTGTCGAAAGTAATATTTTAAAACTGTCTGACCTCTTTGCGACAATTTGTTCGTGAGATATCGCGTATACAGACTAACAAACTAACGGACTAACACACTAACAGACACCCTACAGACAGACACCATACAAATTTTGTCATTTTCGGATTCCTTACACCTGAAAACGTGTAAAAAAGTCAAAAAACCGAGGTCGAAAAATTTCACGATTACCTAAGTTCCCCATACCTATAGTATGATGGGGAACTAAAATTTTCACGATTACCTAAGTTCCCCATACCTATAGTATGATGGGGAACTAAAATTTTCACGATTACCTAAGTTCCCCATACCTATAGTATGATGGGGAACTAAAAAGTTCTGGATTACCTAAGTTCAATAAAATTGCTATCTTAGATTGGCTGAAAGGACTGATTCTTGCTCTGGAAAGATGTGCAAAGTAGTTCAACAAGGAAACCATAGTAAATTTCACGGGTGGAAAATTCGCTCAGAACTCATACTGGTATTTGTTTGACATTTTTCTCTACTTCTAAAATCGTTGGTTTAAGAAGTAGAATTGTTTCTTTCATAAATACCAAATACCAGTATGAGTTCTGCGCCAATTTTCCACCCCTGAAATTTATATAAATCAATTCCTGGACGTTTGATAAAGGCCGTTGATGTTAAAAGCCACAAAATCAATAACTATCTCATATTTTTGTTATTTTTTACTTGTTATACATGTATGATTAATTAGTGGTAGGCGGCAAAGTATTGGCTACTCTTTTTTACATATTTTTTGCAAAATGTTTTAATCTGGAGATATTAAACAGTTTATGATATTTTATATTTTTTTCTTACTGTCCGTTCAAGTGAGGATGGGAAACAGATCTGTACATGATTTGTAGTTTTACAGAATCAAGTGGTCGCCAAAGTTTTGCCCAGCAGTGTCGCATTCAAGGCTACAACTAGCTCAAGAAAATCTCCTTTTTGTGGGTCTGTGTCGGATCCATTTGTGTCTTTGAACCAATAAATTGTAGAGCCATAGATCTTGCGAGTAGTTTCACTTTTCGCCTTCCACCTAAGTAACTTTTATCGCAGTTAAGTAAATCTTTGAATTTTGGTCCAGATGCACAGTCAACTTCCTATTCGCACAGGGTGTATGGTGTATGACCAGTGTGTATGTACTATCTTAATGAAAGTCTGTTGTTGTTCTCAGCATTTACATTTGATGTTTTTAGTGATAAGGAGCCTGTAAAAGGCTCGAAACGTTTAAATTTATGTTTTGTGTTTTCAATGTTTTAAATTGTATATAGTTTTAGTGTATATTGTCTGTCTCAGTTTTTAATGTGATTAAAATTTAGTTTAAAGACTATGTTTATTAACTTTTGTCAAGATTAATTATAATAAACTCAATCGTGTTTATTAATTTTGTAATTTTTAATTTCGATTTGTAAACAGTGTTTAGCTTCGTTAGCAATGATGTAGAATATTTTTAAAATGTATTTTGAATAGTGAAAAACAAATGATACAATAATTTAAAATTAAATATAGATAAAATAATAGAATTCCACTCTATGATATATATATTTATATTTATAAGGCCCTATGGCCTCGCCAGAGGGCATAATATCGCAGGACAAAATCACGCCAGACAAAACTGCGCGTCGACTAGAAAAAAAAAAAAAAAAAAAATAATAATAATAATAATGTGATCTACTTGCCCGTATCCTATAATACTATGGTGACAGTTGGTAACCATGTCTAGTACAATCGAGTACTAGTACTATATCGTTAGTAAGTACTACAGTAAAAGTTATTATAGTATTAATACTAGTAGTTTATAGTAAGTTTCTTTTATAATGGCTTCATAGGAGAAGCGATAAAAAAAAAGTACCTTATGCAACAAATTTCGTATATGGAATAGATATTATGAAGATTTATGCTGATTCAATTTGCGCGTGTATCAGACGACAAGTGGCGCTGTTGTTAACCCCTTTCTGCGGTTTTTCTAATGGCTATATCTCGGCATCTATTGATTAAAACTGAATCAAACTGCACATGTAAAATATTTATCGTGAAAATCTATGTTGATTAAATTTTTATGCTTGTTTTAACTAGTTGGCGACTCTGTTGTTTTGCTGCTACAAGTCCCAAAAATCATTCACCCTTTCACCCGCAAACGTATAATGAAGAACATTATGATAAAGCACAATAAATAAATTGAAACTTCAACGCATTTTCAAAAGTTTTTATTCATTAAGGGGCCGCTTCACTGACCGTCGCCGTAAACCCAAGCCAATGTTATTCTATAGAGAATTTTGTTCAATTATAACTCATTAACTAATTCATATTTTTTTATTATGTTTCCACATTCAGCAAATTCACATTTGTTAAATTGGCCGCCGTTTTCTAAAAATGGATTTTTAAAATTTTAAATGTTTTATTTTAAAGCTGTAAAATACGAATTTTTAATATGTGAAATTTTGCATGTTACTGCATAAAAATAAAATATTAAAAATTAAAAAAATCTGTTTTCATAAAACGGCGGCCAATTTAACAATTGTGAATTTTCTGAATGTGAAAACAGAATTTAAAATTATGAATTTATTAATGAGCTATAATTAAACAAAATTCTCCATAGGAAAACATTGGCTTGAGCTTCCGGCGACGGTCAGTGAAGCGGCCCCTTAAGGACGGTTTTCATTGGCAATTTTTTATTGAATAAAACACTCTAAGAAATATGACACCATTGTTAATTCGAATGAAAATGTGAAGTCGTGTGGAGCTCCATCCAGCTAGATATGCCTCAGAAAATAATTATTCACAAATTATTTTCTTACTAATTATTATTATTTTCTTAGAAAATTATTATTCACAAATTACTTTTAACTAAAATTTAAAGACAAAAACTTCGAGTATATTCTTATTTTTGTTAATTTATTTTACACTCTGCTGCGCGCAAATAAAATATCGAACATTGACTTTAAGGGGGTCCAGGGCTCAAAAATCTTCAAAAATTCGATTTTTTTTTTTTTTTATTAAAAAATTCTATGATCTTTTCTGCTTAAAATGCCGTTTAGATCATGTTTCTATCTTCATTAGAACGGAAGATATAATTATTTTGCTTTGAGCTGTTTTTCCAACTCCAGTTTCAAAGAGCTGTTGCTATGGTAACACCCACCTTCTGTTTGAAAACAAACGCCGCGCTAAACATAAACAAACATTTTTAACCGCATTTTTTCGAGAAATATATTTCAATTATTAATTAAATTGAACGCTGATTAATTTCATATGTTTATATTTTAAATTTATACACTTCTACTTCTACTTTGAGAAGAAGTGAAGTGAAATAACTTCGTAGTTTAGTGCCGGCGTGGGTTTGTTTACAACGTGCTGGGATTTGATTATCGTAATGATTTTTACTTTGAAATATTTTTTTTACCATTGACATGATTTATTACTATTGATTATACACTTTTTTACATTGATTTATTATTATTTTAAAGTGATTGCTTGATTATTGTGATTCTGGCTTGTTCAAAAGTTATATTTCGTTTTGATATGATATGAATACGATACAAATATATTGATAATGCTTTGTTTACAAGAGTAAGGAATTTTGTACTTATTTCGAAATTAATTCGGAGTGTATTTTAAGTTTTTATATCTTTTTTTCTTGAGAAATTTTGAAAGAACATTTGTAATATGGGCAGGAAACGAAAATCTGCTCTTCAGAAGTCTGAAGCAATGAAAAAAAAGAGAAGCAATCCATCAGTTTCATCCCATGAAAAAGTAAATCTGGAAATAATAAAGCGTTTAGATGGAAGAAAAATGCCCTCGCCTGTAAAAAATAACTTGGAAGGTCAGGAAGAAAATTACATCATCATAAAACAAGCTATTTTTCAATCAGTAATATCAAAGTGCTGTTGTCAAAAATGTTATCAACTAACATTAATTGTACAGGTTGGTAAATGCAATGGATTTGCTCAAAATCTCAAAGTTATTTGCAAAAATTGCAGTTTTGAGTTCTTATTTTGTTCTTCAGATAAAGTTTCAGGAAACGAAAATTCTTTTGATATTAACCGCAGAGCTGTAGTTGCAGTTACAGAGATGGGGAAAGGACACGCAGCATTAGAAAAGTTAACTTATAACATGAACTTACCGTGTATGGATTCAAAAGTTTTTACTAAACATTTAAAATATTTGCATTCTTCAACCGTAAAAAGTACATGTGAACAGTTAAAAAGCATTCGAGAAAAAGTAAAACAATTTCACCTTGGTTCGAATAGTACATGTATTTCAGATATTGCAGTCAGCTATGATGCAACATGGCATAAGCGCGGCCATACTTCAAATTATGCAGTTGGTTGTGTGATTGATGTCCTCTCTGGTTTTGTAATTGATTATGAAGTTTTATCTAAAATCTGCTACCACTGTATCCAGGCAGCAAAAAGTCTTGGAAAAGAGTCTCCGGAATTTCATATATGGTATGAAGGACATGCTCGAATTTGTGATAAAAATTACGACGGAACATCTGGTGGAATGGAAAGCGAGATGGCAAAACGGATGTGGCTTCGTTCCGAAAGTCTTGGGTTCCGCTACACAGAATTAATAGCAGATGGCGATTCGAAAACTTTCAAAGACCTGCAAGATTTGAATGTATACGGAAAAGAAACTCTCATTACTAAAACAGAATGCATAAATCATGTTGGCAAAAGAATGGGAGCTGCACTGCGTAAACTTGTTGAGGTTGAGAAAGCAAAGGGTGTTACACTCGGAGGGAAAAAACATGGAAGCTTGTCAGAAAGCACAATAAAAAAAATTACGCGCTATTATCGTAACTCGATAGTACGCAATAAAGGCAACATAATTGCCATGAAAAAAGATATTTATGCCATCTTACAGCACTGCAGTTCAACAGATAAAAAGCCGAAGCATTCGACCTGTCCTCCTGGAGAAAATTCATGGTGCTTTTATAATCGTGCGATTTCGATGAAGCTAAAGCCTCCAGCACACAAAACCAGTGTTAAAACCCCTCTAAGAGAAGAAATTGTTGCCAAAATGATGCCAATTTTTCAAAGATTGGCTTCAGAAGTATTATTGCAAAAATGTGCAAAAGGGGAAACACAAAATAGGAACGAGTCTTTGCACAACATGATTTGGAGTCGTTGCCCCAAAGTGTTTAACACTTCTAAAACTCGAGTAGATATTGCTGCAGCTAGGGGCATATCAGATTTCAATTATGGAATGAGGGTATCTTCAATAAATGCCTTAAAAACATGCCATTTATCACCTGGCAATTCATCCTTAACTTCCTTGAAACGCATAAGGACTCGCCATGTTAGAAAGGCGTTGTTCAAGTCAACAGAAGCTTTTAAATCTTATAGAAAAAAAGTTGAATTAGCAAAAATTACAATCAACCAAAAAAATAAGCTGAAGGAAGGCGTTACTTATGCATCTGGAGGTTTTTAAGAGGTATTTAAACATATATTAATATTGTTTTTTCATTTATAATGTGTATTTATCTATACCGCTTCTTTTCAACAATTTTAATTTTCGCATTCATGCTATTCAAAAATCAAAAGTTGATAAATGCATTTAGCAAGGGTTTAGTTTCCATGATGCGTTTTTTCACCATTTTTCATTTTCAAATTGATATACAGTCAACTCTCATTAATCCGCAAAAGTTTTGTCCAAAGGTGCGGATTATAGGATTTTGCGGATTACAGGTTATTTTCTTTGTTTACATTTTTCTTTTCCAAATTTAGAGTGAGTTATGATTAATTTAATCATATATGAATAGACATTAAAATGAAAAGATATCTAATAAGTTTTAAAATAAAATATTTTTTCAATATTAACTCAACTTATCAATTATAATGAAGCTAAATAATTTAGGCATACTCAAATAATGTATAGCAATAAAATATAAGCATACATATTTGGTTAAAAAATACAAAAAAACTATATTTCAAGTGCAGAAATGGAAATTCCTTATTGATTACTTTTTAAATTTGTTAAACATTGATGTAATAGTACTGGAAATATATATATATATATATATATATATATAATTTTTCAGAAACTTTCGCTTGCTAATTGTGTAAAAATGCAATTTCTTTTTCAGAAATAGAATGTTTTGAAAGAAAACTCATGCAATTCTCCCCAATTTTAAACCCTTAAAAAATTTAAATTTGCAGATTAATTTCCGAAAGCAAAGATTAATTTAAAATTTGAATTAAAAAAAGAGAAAAGTTTCTAGTTCGTTCAGAATCTTAGCTGTAAATTTGTTTGTTTACATTAAAAAATCCATTGCGGATTAGAGGTATTTGCGGATTAACGGGAGTTGACTGTAACTCAAAAACCAATAAAGATAGAGCCTTGAAATTTTAAACTTGGCATTTTCAAATATTTTACTTTAATTTGTCTTTGGTAAATTTAAAAAAAATTATTATTTTTGAAAATATGCGACTAAAAAAAATTACGTTGAAAATTTGTCAATTTTTTTTTAAAAAATTTTTATCTTTTTTTTTTTTAAGAAAATTTTTTTTAATGCCGAAGACAAATTAAAAATAATATATTTCTCTTCAACTACATGAAAAAAATTTTAAATTCCGTTTATAATATTTTGAGTTATATCAATTTTAAAATACCTCACTTTTTTTTAAAAAATTTAAATTTTAAATTTTTTTTAAAGTTTGAGAAAATTTTTATGTGGTTTTTTGTTTAGTCATTGCATGGTTAATTACCAAAAAAAATTTCAAATCAGTGGGTTAATTAGTAAAAAGTTTATTAGTAATTTAAAAAAATCATTCTTCGCTAAGTCGTATAACGACTCGTCAGGTTCGAAAAACATTATTTGAGTCTATGGAAACATTCAAATGCACATTAAAAAAATAGTAAAAATAGCTAAAATTAAGCTAAAATTAAAGGATAGAGTTCTAAATTGTGTTATTTATGCATCAGGGAGTTTCTAAGAGGTATTTAAAGATTTTATAAGCAGTGATTATGTTGTTGTAACTTTAAATACATTTTTCTCCATGATGCGTTTTTTCACCATTTTTCATTTTCAAATTGATATAACTTAAAAACCAATAAAGATAGAGCCTTTAAATTTTAAACTTGGCATTTTCAAATATTTTACTTTAATTTGTCTTCGATAAATTTAAAAAAAATTATTATTTTTGAAAATATGCGACTTTAAAAAAAAATTACGTTGAAAATTTGTCAATTTTTTTAAAAAAAATTTTTATCTTTTTTTTTTAAGAAAATTTTTTTTAATGCCGAAGACAAATTAAAGATAATATATTTCTCTTCAACTACGTGAAAATTTTTTTTAATTCCGTTTATAATATTTTGAGTTATATCGATTTTAAAATACCTCACTTTTTTTTAAAAAAATTAAATTTTAAATTTTTTTTAAAGTTTGAGAAAAATTTTATGTGGTTTTTTTGTGTAGTCATTGCATGGTTAATTACCAAAAAAAATTTCAAATCAGTGGGTTAATTAGTAAAATTTTTTTTAAAATGGGCCCCGGACCCCCTTAAACTGATCACTACTTGTAGTGAAATAACATGTTTTAATATTTGTTAATTCTTTTTACTTTCTGTATTAAAAAAAAAAAAAAAAAAAAAAAAATCCTTTTAATGAGAAAATTGTAGAAGTTCTACACAGATGGTTTAACTGTTTAAAAAATACAAATAAAGTTACGCACTATGAGTACAGACGATGTAATAAGGCATTTATTTCTACCTTAAAAAAGGGGGGGGGGCTAAGTTTTATACTGTTTTATTCACCTAGACTAACGAGGCTCCATAATATTTCTTCTTTCGTACAAGGCACAACAAAACACTTACTATTATTAGATTAACAATATCAACAAATTAAATTTCGACACTTTCGCTTTCTTCTTTTTGTTCATCATCAGAGCTTCCTTCATCGACAATCAACTCCTCGTCATCAAAACTTTCATCAGTTTTTGTTACTTCAGGAGATTTTTCTTTCACGCTGCTGCTGGTAGCGGAAGCAGAGGCACTAGAATGAGATCCGTATGACATAGGTCCCATAACTTTTTCGGCGTAAAGGCTGCTGTAAGAATTCAAATAGGCACTGTTATAGAAATAAGACGAGCTGCAACTACAAAGAGACGGGGGAAAACCGAGAGATTGAAAAGGGAACATGGGTTGAGCCATCGCTTGCTGATACATCCAAAATGGTGCACTGAATGGATTATAAGATGGAAACATTGAGGGAAAACATGCAGCTCCAAAGCATGATTTAGGAACGCCTGAAATTTCAAAAATGAAATATGATCAAGGGGGAAAAAAAAATACACAAGAAAGAAAAAACACGCATAAGACATAGATTATGAAAAGCTTTCAAACATTAAAAAAACTGTTACAAAGGCATTCATTATTCACAAATAAGCTTAACAAAATTTTTATGACAGCAGAGTATATAGAAAAAAAATCAATTTTTGGTATTTTGCAAGTATAATAAAATTTCAATCCGTTTTAAAAACTTTTAGCAACATTGAAGAATATAAACAAAACATCACATTATGCACGACATTTTGACATACAGGTTTATTTTATTTTATTCTATTCTATTCTATTTTGTGGACTGATTTGGAGAGCGTGGGTAGAATGAAAATTTACATGATTTTTGCGTAGAAATGAAAGTAGTAGTTTTGTGTTTTTTAATTTCTGTATTGTACTTCTTGCATTGTACAAGAAGTACAATAAGCGTCTAAATATCTTTTTATTTAAGCATTTAGATTTACGCATGGTTGGAAAGCTAAAATGTCCTAGATTAATTATTTAAAAAAAAATCTTTTATGTGAAATCATTTTGAAGAAGAAATTTTAAATACAAATAAGCGCTCTGGAAGAATCTCCATCAACTCCATATCACATGATATTTGTCGCTCACCGCAAAGGATGAAGGTATTAAATTACACCCTCATATTGAGGACATTCACTACAATGGTAAATTATATTGGTGGTGTAGTCTACCTACATAAGTTTCACTGTAATGTCTTCATTTAAACCGCCATTTTGTTTTTCAACCCTGTTTTGTCTAACTTTCATACTATTAGCTTTATGGCTTCGAAAATTTGCACACCGGTACCTCTTCGTCTTCCCATTATCATAGCAACAAGTAACGGCATCTTTCAAACTTTTATTTTGTTTCTTTCATCTCATTCTCTTTGCTTATCTTTCACTTAGCTTCTTTTAAAATTCTATCGAAAAAGGTTAGAAGATTATAGAGATGAAATGAAAGTCTTTCGCTTGAAGTCCGTAGTTGAAGACTAAAAACCGGTTCAAATGTAGCCCAAACATTGGCACGTGCTCTAGTGGGGGCAATGAGAGTAGCCAATCTTCTGAAAAACATCATGCTCTTCGACTACGCCCACGTGTTTCAGCTACATTTGGGGATTTAATTTTGAGCGATAACGGCTTCACATTGCATACCCGGCTTCAACGCTGATGTCATCTCTATAATCTTCTAACCTCTTTGATTCTGTCCGATAGTTTGGTTCCGTTCACCCTACATCTTTTAAGCCGCCATTTTATTTCTTTCCCCTCCTGTGCCGATCTTTCATCCTACTGAACGTACTAGAAGATCATCTACGTACTTACTCCAATAAAACTGTTTTCAAATATTGGCGATTGCAGGGCGACCAGGGTGGGCTCTATTCAAATCCCTTTGATGTGTGATTTGAGTTGTCGCGAAGCTGGAAGAGAAGTTTTCTGTTCTAACAAACCTCTTACTGATATAATTGCATGGGGAACTTGGGTCTCTTTTGTAAAAGAGCAATAAAAAGTAATGTCTTCATTGTAAAATGTGCAAAATTTCAAGGGTCACTTTCGGACAATGGATAATTTATGACTTTGTCGCTCTACTTCTGTTGCTAGTATTTGAACGCAACTTAAGTCTTGTACTTTCCACATGAAAGTAATCCCTAAATTCAAGAATTTACTTGTGGTCGCCACCAATAGAAAACTTGATTTTAATAAGGGACTATCAATACTCACTTAATATTGACCGTAGAAAAGCAGGACATTAAATTTTTGAAACAGAGCTTTTTTCCAAGCTGACAACTTATTTGATATCTGTACAAACCTATAAAAAAAAATTAAAGCACTGCATTGAGAACTGACACTATATCCCACTTTTTACAGTTTTCCTTTGCAAAAGTACTATTTGTTTAATTATTTTTTATACTGAAGCATTTCTTGTAAAAACCCTCTGAAAAAGAAAACTATTAAAATAGGGTTCGTATGGTCCATACTTTTTCCCTTGAGTTATCCACCACTCATTTTAGATAGAAAATTTTGTGATAAAAATATAAGCATATAAATTTAAAAAGAAATTTACTATTTGCGAACAGTAGTAGGAGATTCGGCGTAAAAAGCGCAGGTCATTACGAATCTTGTAAAATTGTTAATTATTCTATCTATACATACTACTGTTACAGCGAGGTGTTCTACTGACCTGCATCAAATTGTTTGCAGTTATCATTGCTGTTGTAATCATGATTCGATGCAGATCGACAGCAACAATGTTTTGAATGATGAGATTCTCCTGGTGACGGAGACATGCGTTGTAACTGATTCTTTGGAATGTTGTGCTGTTGTTGAGGGCATGAATTGGAATGCTCATTGGATACATGAAGCTCGGGTGATGCTAAAAAGAGAAAAAGAAACAGTAATAAATAATTTAGCACAATACGAAATAGAGACATATAAACTTAAATATATATCAGGGATGGAACACGGGCGCAGAACTTATACCACTATCAATGTATGAAAATTTTCTACTTAAATCAACGATATTGGTACAGAAATTTCTTAAACAAATACCGGTATGAATTCTGTGTCCGTGTTCCATCCTTAATATATATATGTCGTGTTCTCCTCATTTTCAAAATATACATATATATATATATATATATAAAGAGAAAGAGAGAGACAATACTTAGTATTTAAATAAATAAAAAGAAATTCCTTATAAACCCTCGAATTTTGCTTCATAATTTTTAATAAACTGCTGGATAAATTTAAATCTATTAATTAAAAAAAAAAAAAAGAAAAAGAAAAACTATCCCTTTAGTATGTTTTATTTAAACACTCGAGTGGTTAGCAATAAGCATATTTTTAATCTATCTATCTATGTTTTCATCTTGTGCAATGTTTGAAAATGTTTCATAATACATATATGCAGGGTGATTCAGAATCATTGTCTAAAAATTAACAGGAAGGTCAGGAACACAATACCAAGCAAGATTCCTATAGGAATATGTGGTCGCATCCGCAACCCAGATGCGCAAGGGGGTTCTAGAGGTCTTCAGAAAAGCTGGAAAGAATGATTCGACGAAAATCCTAATTTTGGTGTATAAGTATAAGGAAGGGTGATTTGCTATACGAATAGAAAAATGGCGGATATGCATCTTGTTTACGGGAGCAGCTAACTGCAGTTGAACCGCTACTAGAGAACTAGAATAATAGGCACCTACTTGCTTGCATCGACATTGGAGAAACTTAGCACCTTTCTGGCTCAAATCTTGCCGGAATTCCTGAGCGATGCGCAGTTCCATACGCAGCCGTGGATGTAATTTCAACACGCCGGAGCTCTAGCCCCTCCTCTATTGCCCGCCAATATTCGGACGCTGCATTTCAGAAGTGATGGATTGGCCACGCTGTCCCATCCCGTGGCCATTTCGTTCACCAGATCTGTCCGCTCTTCATTTTTTCTTTGGTGTTACATGAAAACCCTAGTGTATAAAATCCTTATGGATTTGGAAATGGATTAATTGGCACGAATTGTTGCTGCAAGAGGAATTATTGCCGATACACCATAACATTCTTGCGAACCTTTGTCGTCTTTGCCAGACGTGTAATTACAGTTGCAAGCCGCATTTTTGAGCGACAACTTCTTGCTATAAAGCTTTCTTTTAAGCAAAATGTTATGTAAATTCGTCTTCGTGCAATTAATTATCATTATTTGCGACCTGTCGTTTCTTTCAATCTCTAGTTTTTGGGTATCTAGCATGTTTAACTTGCGTTTGCGACCATATATTTCTAAATGATTTATGGTTGTTTTCGTGTTCCTGAACCTACATGTACATTTTTGAACAATTGTTCTGAATCACCTATACATACATACATATATATATATATATATATATATATATATATATATATGCATATATGTATTATTTGAAGTAAGTTTTTACATGCTGAGAGAATAGAGTCACTTGGTCAATAATCATAAATAGTAAATAACATTAATAATAAGGTTATTCAGTAGGATTTTGAAATTTTAAATGCTGCCAAATCAGATGTTTTTATTTAACAATTTTATTTTGGTTTGTTCTGTTCAAAACTGAAATTGAATTGCAAAATTAATGCAAATAATTTTAAATAAACAAAATTTTATGGATTGAAAAAATATACACAAAATGCATTTTAGTTTTTTTTTTTTTTTCCTTTACATAAAATATGTTAAAAATTCTGATCTATATATGTATTCATTTTTTACTTCCATCACTTTCTGTCGAAGGTTTAACTTTAATGTCTGAATTCGAATTTAATAAGGGACAGTGGACGTTATAAACCTTTTTCCTAAATAAACACCTAAAATTAATTTTTTTTGCATCCATATACACAATAAAATATAACAGTATATAGCACTAGCCTTTCCTGCTCAGAACATGTGCGTGATAGTACCTACATACCTAATATGATTTTCTTAAAAATCTCAAATAAAATCACTGGAATATACCTTTTTTTTTTTTTTTTTCCCCTTTCAATAAAAGAGATCAAACCTTTAATATTTACATTATAGTTTCAATTTTAGAAGAAAAAAAATTCTCCTACTAAGTTAAAAAGTTCTTAAAATTAAATTATCATTATTATATTGCAAATCAAAAATTTTCATAAATTTTGACGTAATTAAATAACCATAGTAGGACTTTTCATCTTATTTTTTTTAATTTTTCAAGTTTCTTTTGAGCTTTACATTTTGAATATGTCCACTTGGTAAAATTGTATCATTTCCTTTGTTATGCAAGCATCATTAGCTTCCCCCTCCCCCCCCCCCACTCCTAACAGCACATCTTCTCCTCAGGACACATTCGGGATGGCCTGAGGGTTTAAAGACATCCAATGGACATCCTCAAGATGTATTAAGGATGAGTGTGTTGTTAGGGACAGTATCTTTTATTAACCTTAAACCTGTTATTGTATCAAGGATAAGCGAGGCTCTTTCCAATGTTGACATTCTTTTATTTACGGAAAACCCTCTTTCCACTGACACCTGTCCATGTGAAAATGTGAAGATGGCTTTCAGTAAAATATCCAAATATTTGTATTTAGGCAATTGATCACCATTGATCATGTCAAGGATATTATTCCAGTAAGTAATCTATTGGCTGTCAAGTTTCTTTAAAGCTCCATTCCTCATAGATAGCATCATCAGTTGAATATATCTTCCATTCATCTGTGAGTTTACCTACACAATCTTCCGTTATTACCCGGAGCAATATATTGGTAAGGCCTCTACTAGATGGTAGTTTTGCCGTGTAAGGCTCTTTTCTTAAAAGAGGATGCAAATTTTTAATTTTTTAACGGCTTTTTCTTTAAAGGTAACTTCTCCAGTAAATATTGGGTGATATTCACATAAAACTCTTTAGTGTCTGATAAGAATTCAGATTTTAAGTCTGAAGATAGTTTCAGCAAAAGTTTTTTGGTACTATTACATACAACTAAAGATGTCAAAGCAACTGCTTCCTTGCGAACATCAATATTCATCAAATCCTCACCATATTTATTTTCCAGTGCGGATTCATTCAAAAAAGGTCTCATGAGCTTTAATAATAGTTCTGACAGTTCATCAAATAAAATGTGAATCAACGTAGATTTCTCTTGAAATAACTTCAAATTTTCTTCAAATATTGAATCTACACTGATTATGATGTACAAATACACTGATGTTAATGGAAATTGTAACATTTTTTTAATTGACATATAGCAATCATTTTTTATCAGTCAAGGATTGTCTTTGGGCAAATCTTTGAGAAAGTAGACCTTCAACATTGATGAAAATCGTCGTAAACAAAACAGCAGAAGCAATCGCAAACGCGATCAGATAACGAGAAAATAGATAAACATAGGATAGAAAGTAGAAAAATATAAGAAATATAGGACAGAAAGTAGAAAACTATAGGAAATATAGGACAGTTATAGCAAAATAGGACAGTATAGAACATTTCTGAAGGTTATTTTTAAAATATAGGACAACTTCTACACCTTGGTATCTGCAAAATAAATAAACAAAAATAATATTCACTCTATTTATAATGAATGAAAATCTAAAAAATACATAATTTTGTCTTTCAAAAAGTAGTATTTTAATTTAACATGATGTTTAAATTTTGATTAATAGATGGCGCCACCATCCCTATGCCGAATACTCAACCATGAATGCGAGACTTAACTGGCTTTAAATTCTTCCAAATATACTTCAAAAAATAAGATTTTGTGCATATGTTCCATCACAAAAAGTTGATATTTTTTTTTTTCTATCTCTTTAAGAAAATGTGCATTTCAAGTGTATTAGATAAAATTTTTTTAGCCAAAATCTCTAGCAGACGAATTTACGCTTTGATCTGGGAGTTTGACCAATCAGATAGCACTTTACGTCACTATCGTACTATCGTATAGCTTCGACAAAATTTAATCGTAACTGGTCCACGTTTGAGAAATATTATATAGATACTAAAATTTCTAAGTACAGGCATGAGAGTGCAGAAAATTAAAAAAAGAGGAAACACGCGTGTTCATAAAATTAATTTTAAAAGAAAAGTAACGCGCGCGGGGAAAATTATACAAATGTACGTTCATAAAATTTATTTCAAATGAAAAATAATGCTCACAGGAAAAACTATACAAAATATTTTAAAAGTGACAAGTTAAACTAAAAGAATAATGCACACCAACACAATAAAACATGTGTTTAGAAAAAAAAAAAAAAAAAAGTAAGCTAGCAATCAACATTTAATCATTGGCTGGTGGTAGAAAATGGGAAAGGGGGGGGGGGAGAGAAAGTAGTTCATGAGAGAAATATTAAACACAATTCTATTTCTTTACGGGTTTTAGAATATCATAAAGTAAGTTGTTTAAAATTAATATTATGGATGGATAAATATTCAAAAATAAAAGGCTTCCCTCAGAACGTTTGATCGGCAATTGTTAGAGATGAAAAAAAGGGGGATGGGGGAGGACAAAAAAAAAAAAATTACATGAGTGAGAAATATTGAATAATTCTGTTTTTTTTTTTTTTTTATATGTTATAGAATCTGATAAAGCATGTTTAAAATGAATATTGACATTAATATTTTGGATAGAAAAAGATTGAGAATCTAAAGTTTTTCGTGGAGCGTTTGAACACTGATCGTTATTGGAGTTTGATTTTAATAAAATAAAAAACCGCGGAGTTAACGAAAATCGCGGATCCGCGGAAAATTCTCATGCCTGTAAGTAAAAGCAAAATTTAAAATTTCAGTATTTTTTAGAAATTATTTAGATGTTCCAGCCTTGCTAATTTTTTATTTCGCCCTTCAATTTCAAATTATTGAAATATACCTTCTGAACGTATTTGTGTATTATTTTGAGAATCCATCAAGTTAATTTCTAAGAAATATAACAACCGCCCGTGTTTTTTCGAGTAGGTCCAAATTTGTCAAACCTTATGTTATAAAGCCTTATGTTTTATAAGATATGCAATACTAAATAAAAATACTTACGACGACTGCTTGCAATATTTTCAGATTTATCTCCAACAGATTTATTGGAATTTGATTCACTCTGAAATGAAAGGAAATTACAATTGATAAAATGCAGAGAATTATGATTAATAAAACAAACAATTCTCATGAATACAATATATATATATATATATAATTCACTCTGCACATATTTTACAAAAGTTAAAATCTTGCAAAGATTTCTTTCTCTCTTTTTTTTTTTTTTTATGTAATAATGTAATTTTTTAGGATCGCTCGACTGTAAAATTTTTTATAGCAAATTTTTTCTTATTAACACACAGGAGTTAATGCTTTCAATCTACGACAATATCGTTGTCACCAGCCTCCTACAAAAACAGCATTCCCAAAACACATTCCCATACAACAGAATAAAGTTATAGTTGCATTGCAATTCATGAAAAATGAAAATGAAGAATTTAATTGAGTGATTAACCTTTTGCAGGTACTATGGTCTGTATTGCTAAATTTAGGACACTTTTATTCAACACCCACCATTAAAATTTAACTGTAACGTTTATCTAATCACTTTGAAGGTTATCCGTCTTTTATATACAGTCGGTAACAAAAGTCTCCGAACACTAGCGAAAATACCTATGTAAAAAAAGTAGAGTTAATACAGTTTTGTTACATAAATCCTTGTCGTATCCTGTTCTTAATCAGTCTAAAAATAGGATTCAACAAGGATTTATTTAACAAAACTGTACTAAGTGTACTTTTTTTATATAGGAATTTTTGCTAGTGTTCGGAGACTTTTGTTACTGACTGTGTATCAAATATCACTCCTCAAGATTATTGGTGGTAGTTGAAAAAAAAGAGTCCCTAAATTTGGCAATATTGTTTAGCGCATTAGGGCAGGCAAAGGGTTATAAAAGGTACTTAATTAGTTATTAAACTAGACTTTTGAAATTTTATTTTAATTATTAAGACGGAGGACTATGAGTTTCATTCTTGATTTTTTGTAGACCAGTTTTGTGTAACACCGAAATAAATTAGAAACATCAGTCCTATCGTTACAAATTCGGTAGGAAATGAAAGGGAGAATTTTGTGAATCCAGGGGTGCAAACAGTTTTTCGGTACGGCAATTAGATTTTTTTTAAATTAACTAAAGTATGAAATTTAGGTGGACACACTTCATTTTAATTCCTTTCAGTCATTTAAAAAAGTACGTGGCCCAGTTTTACGGTCAAAAAAATGAGATAAAAAATAAATTAAAAATTAAAAATAAAAAGTTTATAGATTGAAATTAATAGTCCTCCGCACTAAACTAAATTCCATCTTTGGCAGAATTTTTAATGGTTTTTATTTTCTCTTTCTTGGGTCTGATTTTTGGAGATAACGGGTAATAGTGGTGAGATTTTTATGCACTGGAATGGAACATATCTTTTTCTTATTGGTGGAAATAGAGTAGAATTTATTATTATTATCATATTTCTTTTCTTATTTTCTGATCGATCTAGGCCAGGCCAAACATTGAAAAAAAAAAAAAATCTGGAGTGACTCCACTCGACTTTCCGAACATTGAGTAATTAACAGTTTTGTAGATAAAGTAAAGAAAGAGGAGTTGTTAAACAAACAAAAGGGAGAAAACCATAATAGAGTGTTTGAGTATTTTTCTCCATATATTACACGATGTTTTATTTAACGCTACCGATCTTTAAGCCCATAGATCATAATGATAAAGAATTTTTCGTTGTGTCCCTGTAAAAACCTATAAATGCTAGATTCACCAAAATGCTTATAGTTAGTGCAACAGTGATTTATAATATTCATCTACATTTTCAGCTCAATTGAATAGCGTTTAGATGCTATCGCACTTTATGATGATAAAGATTTTTTCTTTGTGTCCCTGTAAAAAAACTGTAAGTGCTAGATTCACCAAAATCTATACAGTGTGTGCAACTGTGACCTATAACATGTGTACAAATTTTTTGTTTATATTAATAAGGCGTTTAGACGCTATCACACTTTTAAAAATTTGGCCCCATTGGCCTAAATGATAAAGAATTTTTCTTTATGTCCCTGTAAGAAAACTATATGTCCTAGATTCTCCAAAATCTATACATGTTGAGTATCTGTGACCTATAATATGTGTATAAATTTTTTGCTCAATTGAATAAGGCGTTTAGATGCTATCGCACTTTTAAGATTTTGGTCCCATAGGCCGTAATGATAAAGAATTTTTCCTGGTGTCCCTGTAAAAAAACTATAAGTGCTAGATTCACCAAAATCTATAGGGTTCGTACTATGGTGACTTACAATATACGTACCAACTTTCAGCTTATTCGGACAAAGCGTTCAGACGCTAGCGTGTTCACTCACATACATACACACATACATACACACATACATACACACACACACATACATACATCATCGCAAAAATAGTGAAAACGGACTCATTGGACCTTGAAACGTATAGAAACATCAAAATCTCAAATTCGGATTTTTGACATGATTACAATACTTTCCTCACTGTAGTGTTCGGAAAGTAATAAAGAGAGAGAGAGAGAGAGAGATTTCGACCGTGCATGTTGTTGTATATGGAAATTTATTGTAAAAATTATTCATTTTTTAATTTTAATTTTATTTATTTATTTTATTTTATTTTATTTTATTTTTCTTTTGTTAAATTCTGTTTCCACATTCAAAATATAATTATATTATACATGGCAAGCTTTTTGATAAGATCTAAGCTTATAGAAAATCTAAGATCTCTCTTCAATTTAGCGAAAATTGCATTTTTGTGATTCCAGAAAAAGTAACCAACTTCCTTTTCTAGATTTATCGTCTTCTTAAATTTTTGTTATTTGTAAAAGGATTTAAATAATTAGAATGTAAAATAGTGATTAGCATACAACATTAGTAATCTCTGATGTACAAAATTTTATCAGAATTTTTCTAATGTGATATTTGAAACAAATTTATTAACACACACACACACATAAAATAGAATTTATATATATACATATATGTAATTTTAAACAAAACACTTACAATTCTTTTCAAATCGCCAACATCAGATCTTTGCAAACTGGGGGAAGTTTTAGGGCGATACTCTTTCTTTTTATTTGGACGACCTGCAGATTTTTTCGGAAGTTTGAAGTGAACTTTCCTTTTCTTTTTCAAAACTTTACTGGGCAAAGCTAAAATTACATAACAAATAAATAAATAAATACGTCTTTGGCAGAATTTAATTTAATTACAAAAAAAAAAAAAAAATCACACATTTACATTTATTATATCTGATCTATACTATCAGCTGCATTCTGAAATATGGCGCATAATTTTAAATTTTCTGTATACGAATGGAGGTTCCACTTATACAATTTTCTTTGAGTCGTATTTACTGTAAAGCAATGTAGATTTTTTGGACGAAAGGACTATTTCTTTTAGACAAGATTAAAAGAAAAAAAAAATGTCTGTAAACCACTTTGAATAAAGCAGAATATATTTTGTCTACTTTAACATACTTACATACCTACTTTAACACACCACTTTAATATAATAAATGCACATGAGATAATAAATTTTATATTTCACGCACTACTTTGCATTACTGACCTTTTATTTGCACTATATAAAGTTATAAGAACTGCTTCAGACAATTTTTAAATATTCCAAGAAAAAAAGAAAGTTCATCATTTTCTAAAACATTTTTCGCATCTTCACCACTAAATATCAAAATATGGTTTTCCTTGTCACTTTTTATGTCTAGACAAAGAAAATTGCTAGACACAGCCATTATCAAAGTTGTTCTCGTTTGCAATAGCTGGATTTTCAGTGATTTCTATTTCTAAAACTCCTCACTCAGTTTTTGCACTCAGTAAGTTGGTTGTAAGTAAAAATGGAGTTTCAATTATAAGTTCATATCCTTTTTTGTCGCTTTCAGAAAGCTCTTTGAAAATGACATTCACAAAGTCTTCCCTAACTTTTTTTTTTTTTTTACAGTTTTCTATTTTTTTTTTTTTTTTTTCCCTTTTTTTCTTACTTCTACAGGGTGGCCAATGTAAAAAAAAAACGCCTCACCTATAAAATATTGTGTGTGGGAATATGATTACGCCTTTTCCTAATAAGTGTCGTTATTAGTACTGCATACGTGTCACATGTACTAAAAAAAGGCGATACTTGTATTAGATAGCACTTGACGTCATCTTCAAAATGTCGAAATTTGTTTCAAATTAACATAATTTGAGAGAAGTTTTTTTATTACACTGGAAAGAAAAAGAAAAAGTGCAGCGGAAATTTACTGTGAGCATGCAATGCTCCATCGAATACAACCTGCAAAGAACGGTTTCAACGATTTAAAAACGATAATTTTGACATTGAAAATAAAGAGCAGGGAAAAGCTCTCCAAAAATTTGAAGATGTTGAATTTGAAATATTATTTGCTGAAGATACTTGTCAAACACAATCACAATTGACTGTAGAATTAAATGTTGATCAATCGACTGTTGCAAATCGTTTACAAAATATGAGTATGGTTCAAAAACGCTAGTAACTGGGTTCCACATGTATTAAAAGAAAGAGACATGAAACGTCGAAAACACATTTGTGAGATGCTGCTTTAAATGCAACAAAGAAAAAGGCTTTTGCATCGAATAGTTACTGTGGATGAAAAATGGATTTATTATGAGAATTCTAAACATAAAAAAAGCTTGGGTGAAGTTGGTTCATTGTAATCAATGCGAAATATTCACTACAATATGCTCTTTATAGACACAACTAAATATTTTCTTAGCATGACAATGCAAAACTATATGTTCGAAACGTTGTGAAAAATTGCTTAAAAGGACAGGAGTAGGGAAGTTCTACCCCATCCGCCGTATTCACCAGACATAGCAACTTTAGATTACTACTTTACAGTCGTCCATGGCAGATGTTCAAATTACCCGTAGTTAGGCTTTACTATGTCACCTCTTGAAGAATCATACTCGTACAAATTGTGATGCGTATGTGAAAACAAACGGTTCTCCGATACATGTTTTTATGGGATCATTCTCCATACAGTTCTTGAGCTGCATATTTGCTAGCTTCTTTTTCACATAATTTTGTATACTTTTAAAGGGATTAATTCTCGAATGAAAAAATTTCAGCATTTCACCCGGTAAGCTTCTAGTATATAAAGTTGGTAACAAAAATGTCCAAACACTAGCAAAAATTCCTATGTAAAAAAAGTGCACTTCATACGGTTTTGTTAAATAAAACCTTGTTGAATCTTGTTCTCAGTCAGTGTAAGAACATGATTCGATAAGGATTTATTTAACAAAACCGTATGAAGTGCACTTTTTTTACATAGGAATTTTTGTTAGTGTTCGGACACCTTTGTTACCGACTGTACTAGTTTAATTTTATAACTCCTTTTTCTGAGGTAAAATTGATTTGCTGGCTTGTTGTCTTCTGTCTACTTTAACATGTTCGGAATTGTCATTTTACGTCGATAAGAGGCGCAGTTCACGAAAGTGCTGAAGAGGGTATTCAGGTGTTTTTGACCGCGTCTGACAAATTATGGACCCTTGGTTGGTGTAAGGTATGAATCTCTTGTAAGGATAGAAATTTCAAATATTTTCTATATTTTTTCGTACGTATTTGAGAAAATTCTGCAGTTTATTTTGAAAATCCAATAGCAAGACAATTTAAATACATGGATGTAGTCTGCTTTGTTTATATTTTAATATCAAATGGCATCTGCCACGTATAAGGAATGCAGCAATTGACAACATGATTCTCTGACGCCACTCGACGTCATGATGACGATTTTCTTGAATTTAACCTATGAGAAGCTTAATTTAGCTGACAAATAGTGGGATGTAGCTAATCATAGCGCAGCTTTTTCCCACAAACATTGGAAGCTCCGCCTCGTTCTAGTCGTCCATAAGTGTAGTAATGATTCTTGGTCTGTCCTAAATTTATCGCGATTAGAATTTCCAATTGTAGCAAAACATTGTTAAATCTTTACAAATAAACATTGGAAGAATTATCATTTTTGTTATCGCAATGAGCATTTGCATTATTCGAATAAGATTTTTTAATTAAGGCAACGAAATCTTGAATCAGAAGCGAAGAGGTAATCAAAACCATTCAATCATCAGACAATCAGTTCTGCAGCTATTTTCACAGATTCGAAATAATTTTCAAATAAGTTGCAGAATTATATATATCTGAAAGTTCGATGTACGATAATTATTTACTTTTAGCTCTAAACTGATTTTAGCATTATATTGATGTTAGATGAGATATAATATAAAAATGATACCGATTTTATAAAATATCCCACTTTTTACATATCAAAATTAAAATAATGTAATAACTCACGTGAAGTAGATTTCTTATGCACATTCATAAGCCGCCTTGCTTCACTTAAATATTTCGCCTTCTCAGAATCGGGAAGTTCTCTCCACATATTACCCAAAATAGAGTTGGAATGGCATTTCTTATCTTTTGTGATGGCAGGATCGAGGCTACAACGTTTCTCGTTGGCGAAAAGCATAAAGGCATTCGGAGGACGACGGACTTTTTTAAATGACTTCTGTTTTTCAGTTAAAGACAAATCATCGATGTCTGTCAGAGATGACGAGTTGGTTTTGCACTTCTTGAAGCAAGAAAAAAGAAAAGAAAAGAAAGAAATGTTTATTTAAGAACTGAAATAAGTAAATTTTAAAATCATTTAAGTTTAAATCTGAATAAAGTACAGTTTTTGGTAATGGGCATTACACTAATATAGACACAGATAAACATATTGAAGTAAAATGTACCGAAATATTGATATTGAGTAATGAATAACTTATAAGCAGCCATAAAAATTGCAAAAGCAAACAACGATGGGTGTACCTTTTTTACTTTCCTTTATATTTTACAGAATAAAATGATTTCGTAAAAATTTTTGAGTTCGGATTTTCGATGGATTTACACAGTTTGAAAGTTCTAGAACACCATTTGACCATTTTTGGAAAATGTCTTTGGTCTGTCTCTGTGTGACAAAATTTTGTGGCGACTGTATCTAAGGGCTGTATACAGCACAGAATTCCATACAAATTGATATGTAGTTGCACCATGACATAAATTGGTGTCCATTTACTTTTGGTGAAAATCCCCCCCAACAAGTGGCGCTGCTACCCCGTTTTATCTAGGGATCCTATATATAGAGAGACTGGACATTGACCGAAAATCGGCCATTTTAGTGCCAATTCGGAGCGATCCCCGTAGAACATAATGCTTTTTTCTTTGCGATCGACGCTTTACTATACAACATAAATGAAAGGAAATTGTGCTAAATTTGTGCAGAAAGTAATGCAGAACATAAATATGCAATTTTTTTCGTATTGCACAACAGAACTTAAAAACTAATAGCTAGCAAATAAATAATGTAATTATCTCATATTTTAGTAAATAAATACGTAAAACAGCATGAAATAAGTCTATTTAAAGCATTATATAAAATAAATAATTATGCATTTTTATCTTTTAAAAGTATTCCGAAATTAAAGCAATTTATCTCCCAACAAAGTAAAAATGTAATAAATAAGTTCTTTTTCGATTATGACGTAAAATAATCAAAATTTCTTCTCAGCGTTTTGGTAAATAATAGGCCGGCGCATCACCACCATTTTTTTGCCTCCAAAGAGGACAGCATTCCCGCTTGGCGTCCTTATCGCTTCCCTAATGATTTTAAGAAATCTTGATCTGAAGCTAAACCGGTCAAGATAAGAGCAATAAGCAACAATAATATTCCTAAAAGCAGATTTTTTTCACAGTACATTCTCAGGATGTCATTTTATTCTGAGGATATCCTATGGATGTGCGATGTGTCGTTAGGGCGGTTTCGGTTTCTTTTACAAAATGTCGCCAAAACTCAAATACACAGTAACAGAAAGTCTGTGAACACTTTATATTCACTTCTTGAATGATTATAGCAGTTTATCGCTAAACAAACTTCCATATCATAGTTTACTTAGCTGAAATTATGAAATATAATAAAATAAGTTACTCTAAAATAACGTAAGACGATAAAAAAAAACCTTGTGGTTTGTTTATCAGAGAAACGTGCTGGGTACATGTGGCAACCCTAAGGCAACAAAATGTATGATGCGCCAGCTCGTATATATAGGAACCTTACCAATGTCCAGTCTCTCTGTATCGAGGGTCCCTAGTTTTATCTAAATTTTTAACATGGTGGTTTTAAACAAAATTTCGTACCGGCATTCTAAATCTTTATCATATGGAGATGTTACTTGAAAATTTTTAATGAGATTGGAACAATAGTTCCTACAAAAGTATTCAAATACACCAAAAATTCCTCGTTGGTGAATTTTAACACCTTTAAACTGCACTGAATAAAATGAAATAAACAAACATTTTTTATATGCATTAGAATATTTACAGTTTGAATATTGTTTATTTGTTTATATACGCAATTTATTTAAAATAAACTTTTATTATTTTGAAAATGTTTTTTCGAGCTTAGCTCGTTTTACTAATATCTCATTTTCCCCTTTATTTTAATTAGCATGCAAATACTGATTTCTATACTTAAATAACGATGTGTTTTCTTTTTAGCTCATCCATTATAAACAAAAACCCTTACTTTCATAGATCCTACGTCTAATTCAGCAGCTGTTGATTTAATTGTAAATTTACTCGTTTCATGTTCATCTGTCACATCTCCTTCATTTTTGTGAATATCCATAGAAAATACTTCCTCATCTGTTAATTTTTCTTCCGTATCAGAATCTGCATCTGAAATTGAAATAAATTTCTGTATTGAATATTTTAAAAAGACAATTTACAATATAGTTTAATTTGCTAAAGGTACTCAATTTAATTTCCGGAGGCCCAAACAGTTCTGTGTGCAGGGTGTTCGAAAACCTTCACTTTGGTTTCAGTTTTTTAAATAATAATATGCCAAGATAGTGACAGAGCCGCAATTGTCACCAAGTCGACAATAAATATAGCCAAAATCCTACATATAAACGACAAATTCGTCCTCTAAAAATTTTTTATAAATATATTTCAATTTATTTTTTATTTATATTATTATAAAAATTGAAGCATATATGGCTTTCATACCTACAAATTGCTAATTAAAAAATAAAATTAAAAGAAAAAAAAAAAAACTTTACGAAACTGAATTTCAGGAATTTAATCTCCAGCTTCAAATTTTGAAGTTTGTTTGGTAAATATCTAAAATTTTGGTAAAAATTTGGTTTATTTGGTAAAAAAGTTCAAAATTCGAAAGCAAGAATTGCTTTTTTTTTAATCTTCAAGTTGATCCGGTTCTACTTTCTGTCTGTTACATTACGTATTTCCTTTCACGCTACACATACGTGCAACACTTTTTTTGCCGGATGAAGGATCATGACAAATTATTTCGAACTGAAATAACATTCTGTTTATTTTTGCACAATTTATGGTATATCTTTCAACACCAGATTTTCTGTGCATTTTACTGATCGTTATTGAAAACATCTTGCATAATTTATATCATTAATTACTTATACTAAATTTTTCTTGAGTTAATAAAATAAAAATACGTAGGCAAATTGTGTTCATAATATCTTAAATTTAAAGTATTTGTTATGTTTTTGCAAGAAAAGTACTTTTGAAACCTTCTTTTTCTGACTATTAAATTTTTAGTACTAGCGTGAACTCTAAATTTCCAAAATAATTTACAAAGATTTGTAAAACTAAACAAATAAATCAATAATTTTATAAAAACAGATGGAAAATATCCATTGATTTAATTTCAAGAACTACAAAATTCAAATTTTATACGTTTTCTCTCATATTTACAGCAAGTGCCCCATATCGTAATACGGAAATATATAAAATTTAAGCATTAAATTTATAAAAACTCCTTGAGATATGTTTAAACAATTTTTTTGACATATTAGTCCCGCATTTGAATATAAATATGTTGAATATATATTTTTTTTATGTTGTTATTGTTTTCTTCTCACAATTAGTGTATGGCACCTGAAATGCGGTCTGACGACTTACTTTTTCTTTTTCTATTGATGAATTGATATGGAAACAATTGGTACAGAACTTTGAATTACTTTTAAACGCCAGCTCTGTGGTGCTTTCTTATAATGACATCGAAATACTTAAAAGTGGTTTAACAGTCCTTAATTTTGTATTTGCAGGGTTCGCATAGTTTTTATTTTTCAGCAACAGTAAAATTTTATAGCAATTTTTGTCACAAAATAATCTTATGATTTAGGTAAAATTTTAATATATAAATACCGTGGAGGGAGAATCGAAAACTAAACCCCTTGAAATTTTTGATTTTCGCTTCTAGACTACTTTTTTTTAAAAATGTATTCCACTAACTTTGCGTAGCCTTGTATAACTGAATATGAATTGCATACAAGCATACATATCACATAGTGCACTTAAATTTGGCACAATGTTAAAAGCGCATAATACAATCTGAAATGTACATTAAGCAATTTCCAACTATACCCTTATTATATCTAAATTGTTTTGTGCGGCCCTGCAAGCGAGGTTACAATACAAAAAAATACATTAGCATAAAGTTAAAAGATTGCTTTAAAAAATGGTAACATAAAGTGAGTGAATGATAAAGCAACTATCAGGCGTGTATTCAGTGAGAAATTCTGTAATTTAAAAAATCATATGGGTGCTTTTTTTTTCTTTAAATGAGACAAGGGTCGATCGAATTTTTAATTTTTGAGTCCCTTATTTCTGAAAAACCAAAATATTTTGTAAAATTTTTATTTATTTTTGTGGAATATATATATATATATATATTATGTAAAACCTATCATTTTAATAGCCGTTCTATATAGCGTTTAATATTAAGTTAATAAAGTTTTCTTGAACCAGTTAATTAAAAATAATGCTGAAACTATGGAAACATTTTACAAAAGGATCATTTTTATAAAACAAAATCTTGTGCAGGATTTCATTTTATAAATTTGAATTTTATGAAAGGTCCTTTTATTTTTGTGGATTTGAATTTTGTGAAGAGGCAGCAAAATGGACCCAATTTTTGCCTGGATACTCTGTTAGAAAAGAAGAGTGCTATTTTTTTAACCAATGGGAAGAAAGGTCGCAGCACACCTCTAGAAGCTGTGTGAGATCTCTCTCAAGACATTCACTAAAATTGACTTTTACACAGGAAGTGTCATTAAAGCTGCACATTAGCCAGATTCCCTCTGTCTCCCTTTCCACGTAATCCTATGTATTTTTGTTGCTTCCTATTATAAGAATAAATTATTCTAAAATAAAGTTTTCCGAATTCTGTTTTTTGAATTTTACTCTTTGAATATGTTGCCTTTTACCTTAGTGAGCTATTTAAAAAATAAATAAATAAATGTATTCGAATATTTTATTCCATTAAGTGTTTATTTTAATTTTGAATCTTGAAAAGATATATTCAAATTTATTAAAAATAATCTGGTGTGTCACTCACACGACTTTCTCTTACCCTGAAATTTAATACTATAAATACAGGTTGGAGATTAAGAGGTAAGATCACGAGTACTGTTATGTAAACCTAGGTTAAACAATTCAAATTAGGCTTCGGAAGAGTTTTATCTGATAATTAGTTCTGTGTGAGGGAGGGCTACCGCCCCCCTCAACCCCCCGTTTCATTAATGCACCTACATTTATACAGAATTTAATTCGGTTATTCAAAAGTAATTTATTAAAATTATTATTTAAACAAATTATCTTTTATGATAATGCAGACGATTTCCATATTAGAGAAGTAGTATAACACTAAATATCCAAAAAAAAAAAAAGTTGAATTTATTCTCAATATTACATTTTTTTTTTTTTTTTTTTTTTTTTTTTGCTTAAAAATGAGAAAAATCGATAACTTTATTTTAAATTATCGCAGATCGATCGTCCAACCATTCGTTTTAAAGGTATTGGCGAGCTCTTTTGAAAGATACCCATCATGAAATTTACTCCCCTCGAGGGGAGACTTCCCCCCCCCCAAGGGGGGGGAGGCGAGGCTCCTACATACACAAAATTTTTTTCCCAGTTGACTATCTCTATTACAAAAAATATATATTCGTTTCATTTGGTTTAGTGCAGTACCCTTCACCAAAACAAAAATCTGTTTGCAAGGAAGCCTCTTACTAAAACCTCTCTTAAAAACTAAATAAACTCTATAGTTTAAATTATCAACAATCCTAACTCTCTCATTCTCTCTTCTGTTACCCAAATTACCCTGCAAAATCAGTTTTCTGCACAGTTGTTCTGCAATACTGTCACCCATGTTGTCATCCAATTGTATCATCTGGACTATTCTAGTCAAACTTGAACTCTCTAGTACACATCAAGAGTTGTGAAAACTCATCTAGTGCCGTCTGTCGCGAGCTCGGAGGAAGGATAGATATGGAGAGGGCGAGAGCTCGTTTAAGTGAAGCTCCAACTGTAACCGGTTCAGCCATATTGGTGCACTCAAAACATTTACGAAAAACGTGTTGGGTAGTGCAGTTCGTATTCATCTACACAGCTGTTCCCATTGTTTTCTCTGCAATTCTGTACATACATGATAGGACTCTTCAGAAAGACATCCCCTACAGAGGAGGGCATCTCCCACGGATTAATAGAAAATGCGTGCTATCTCCTTTGAGACCGAGGTCGTAGATAATTGAACTTAACACAAGCACCAATACCATTTTTGAAATTAGTTAATATTCAGTAAATAAATAAATATATATATTATATAATGCGTTTGATAATAATAGAAAAGAATGAGAGCGAAGAATAGTTAGTCAATTAAATCACCACAGAAACATACACAGGCCAAACTAAGTAACTAGTTACCTTGATTGATTTATTGATCTAAATTGATTTAATTTATATATATATATATGTAGATAGATAGCTAGATAGAAAATTAACTAATTTAAAAAATGGTGTTGGTGCTTGGGTAAATTATTGGCCCAATTATCTACATCAGGGAGGGGGAGGGTTGTTATTTTTTGCATTGAATATTAAAGCGCCTAGTTTCATTTCTAATTTTTTACAAAAATTTGCAATGTAAATTCTTTTTATTATTATTATTCAAACAAAATTGTTTGTTTTTATTGCATAAGAAAACAAATTGCCACAAGTAACTCATTCAAGTGCAAGGGTTTAAAACAATTGATATGAAATAAAACAATTTTTTCATATCATTATAACTAACAGGGATCAAGAAAACTATTTTAGAAGGGTTTTATCAACTTCTACATACTTGCCAACCTTCTAATTAAAAAAAAAAAAAAAAAAAAAAAAAAAAAGTATATTTTAAAAATTGACATTTTAAATAATATAGACTGAATTTATATAAATATATAATCGATAAAAAGGAAAATATATGAATATTTACATAAGATTTTCTAAAAATAGTAATATTCTTTAAATAAATACCCCATCTTTCAAATAAAATATTGAGATTATGTATATTAAAGAATTAATTTCAAATCCGAAAAATAGGACAAAGAAAATATCGCCTTACATTTGTAGCAGATTTTGCTTTATTAAGGAAAGAACAAATAAATTGTTCATAACAATTTTAAATTAAATTTTCATTAAATTTCAGATAATGAGGATCAGAATTTAGTTTTTAATTTTGTTATCTTGCTGAAAATACACTCATAATGACTGTGTAAATATATTTAATTATAAAAGCATTATTTAAAAAACCCAAACATTTAAAGTTATTTTAAGATAATTAAAATCAATATTGCAAATTTTACACTTACATTTAATAAGCCTCACAGTATAGCAGCGCCACCTGTTGGGAAATTTACTACAAAGTGTTATCAGGATAAAATCCCATTAAGACCCAATTAAATATAAAATTTTACGAAATTATACACAACAGAAGATGAAATATAGCTTTATTTTAAATGGGAGTAATATGCATAGTAGCGCCACCTCATGGGCGATTTACTCCGAAATATAATCAGTACCAATTCATATGAAGATTTAACAAAATATAAACTTTTGTGGAATTCCACCCATTACTTAATGAGATACAGTAATCACAAATTTCGATGACACATACAATGCATAGTAGCGCCACCTGATGGGCGATTTACTCCGAAATATAATCAGTACCAATTCGTATGAAGATTTAACTAAATATAAAGTTTTGTGGGATTTTGCCCATTACTTAATGCAATACAGCACCCACAAAATTTGATAACACATACAGTCAGACTTGCATTTTAAAAAATGGTCAAATCATTTTCAAGGCTTTACAAAACGTGTAAATGCATCAAAAATTTTCACGAATTCAATACTTTCTTCTTCTGAATAGAAGAAAATAATAAAAATCATTATTTTTATCACTATCACAGTTTCAAATAGAAAGCAACCTATGTTCTCGCCAATTTAACATAATCTTAAAAACTATATTTCTTATAAGTTTTTAGCTTTTTCAATGTGATATTTAACTTTAAATAAGAAAGTTTTTCCAGGCCGCTGTGTTGTGTAATTTTACAGCATGAAAAAGGAAAAGAATATTTAACGATGAAATGCTCCTGCTTTTATTTCATTATAATTTTTTTTTTACAATAATCTGGTGTGTCACTCACACGACTTTCTCTTATCCTGAAATTTAATACTATAAATACAGGTTGGAGATTAAGAGGTAAGATAACCATGTTATGTAAACCTATGTTAAACAATTCAAATTAGGCTTCGGGAAAGATTTATATGATAATTAGTTCTGTGTGAGGGGGGCGTCAGCCCCCCTCAACCCGCCGTTTCATTAATACACCTACATTTATATAGAATTTAATTTGGTTATTAAAAAATAATTCTGTTTTTTTTTTTTTAAATAATTTATTAAAATTATTATTTTAAAAAATTATCTTTTATGATAATGCAGACCATTTCCTTATTAGAGAAGTAGTATAACACCAAATATATATATATATATATATATAAGTCCATTTAATTCTCAATATTAAATATATATATATATATATATATATATATATATTGTTAAAAGTAAAAAAAAAAAAAAAATCGATAACTTTATTTTAAATTATCGCAAATCAATGGTTCAACCATTCGTTTTAAAGGTACTGGCGAGCTCTTTTGAAAGATACCCCTCATGAAAATTTACTCCCCTCGAGGGGGGACTTCCCCTCCCCCCAGGGGGGAGGCGAGGCTCCTGCATACACAATATTTTTTTCCCCTGTTGACTATCTCTATTACAAAAAATATATATTTGTTTCATTTGGTTTAGTGCAGGCTATAGATGTTAAACTCTACTTACCTGCAATTTCCCCCATAGACGTAATGCATTTGAATACTTTTGAGTGTCCCTGTACACGAACCATTTGCTTGATCTTAACGAAAAGTTTAGTGTAGCATCCTTATATGATACAAATTTAGAATACCAAGTTTGAACTTTCTGCCATAATTTGTTTTTGAGATATGCTGATAACAGACATACGCACACAGACACACACACACACACACAGAGAGAGAGAGAGAGAGAGAGAGAGACACAGACATACACACAGACCATTTGCTAAAAACATGATTTTCGTATTCAGGGGACCTCAGAACATGTAAATATAACAAAAACACGCGTTCGAAATTTTGACCCAAAAACAATACTTATGGGTAAGAGAAAGTAAAAAAAAAAAAGATTCATACACTAAACAAAAAATATTTCTCAGTATTTTTGAAGGATAAACCGTGATTTATACCGTTTTTTGTTACGTTTAACACTAACGGCAATAGAATTTAAGCGAATGTTTTGGGTGCACAGTTAAAGGGACACGAGTTAAAGGGACACAGTTACTTCACTCTTTCTCCATTGAAAACCGGCTCTCGCCGTCTCCATTCTTATCCTTCCTCCGAGGTCGCGAGAGGCCTAAAGGGCCTGGCACAATCCATCTAAAATTATCATCGCCCAATGTCGCGAGGTGGCTTTCAGCCAAGCGATGACCATGTACTCTTTCTATGTTGTTTTCCATCGCCCCTTGTCGCGGTAAGGCTTCATGCCTGGCGATGCCTATGTAAAACCCTCTTGCTTTTTAAATAAACGTCAGGCAGGTCTGTAGGGGTTCTTCTCGGGACAGCCCACGTGAACCTCGGTTCTGGAAGCGCTCAACACCGCTCTTCGAGCGGTGAGCGTGGGCTGCTCCCCTGTTCAGTCTATAGATGTTAAACTCTACTTACCTGCAATTTCCCCCATAGACGTAATGTATTTGAATACTTTTGAGTGTCCCTGTACACGAACCATTTGCTTCATCTCAACGAAAATCTTACTGTAGCATTCCTGTATGATACACATTTAGAATACAGAGTTTGGAATTTCTGCTACTATTTGTTCTTGAGATATGCTGATAACAGACAGACACACGCACACATTAATTTGCTAAAAGCATGATTTTCGTATTCAGGGGACCTCAGAACATGTAAATACATAACAAAAACTCACGTTCGAAGATTTGACCCTAAAACAATACTTTCTCGACCCTATGGGTAAGAGAAAGTAAAAAAAGAAAGAAATGCTCATTAAGATAAAAGACGACACGTTAAGAAAGTGAAATTCAAAAAACAGAATTTGAAAAGCTTCATTTGTGAGTGAGATATGAAGCAGCAAAAATACCATAAGTTTTTCTTGCGGGAAAATTTAAATGGAAAAGAAAAAAATAAATAAAATTATAAAATGACTATTAAAAGAGACTGCGTTCAATTTCTAAGAATCGATAACAAATTAAATATAAATACAAACCAAGTTTGTCATCCTTCAATTTCTTCAAAGCATTATATTTGTCATAATACACTTGTTTTTCCTCATTGGTCATAGATTTCCACTTCTTCCCGAGTAAAGCAGCTATATCACTCCTATCTTCACCTTCGCAATTTTGCAAGAAATTCTTCTTATTTTCTTTTACAAAGAGCATAAAAGCATTAGGGATACGACGGCTCTTCACAGCATTCGTCTCTTGATTTTTAAATGAATACATTGTTCTTGATTATTCTGTATCCTAAAGGAGTAATAAAAAAAAATCGCTAGGATGTTTAAAATGACTTTTAGAAATTATCAGTGCTTGCATAAAATAAGTTAAATACTGTATTTCGACTATAGGTTTTAATTTAGATCCATTTTTGAGAAAAACGAATTATTTTTTCGATTATTATTATTATTGTGAAAAAATTATTATCATGTAAAACCTTCCATTTTAGCACATACTCTAATGTCTAATATAAAGCTTAATATCATGTTAAGGTAGTGTAATTTTATTACATCTTACGAATAATTACAGTGCCTTATGTAACTTAAGGTTGCACATCAGTGAAGTCCCCTCTTTCTTCTTCTCCATGGGATTTTTATCGCTTAATATTATAAGGATAGCTTACTCATAAATTAAGCGTTTCGAATTCTGTTTTTTCAATTTCCCTCTTTGAACATGTCGCCTTTTACCTTAGTCAGCACTTTATTATTATTATTATTATTATTATTTATATTTTATTTCATTTAACAACCTTGGAGCTCTAATTTTTATTCTCGAGAAGAAATATTTAAATAAAAATAAATAAATAATAATAATAAATAAAGCTTATTAAGATAAAATGCGATATATTCAAAGAATGGGATTTTAAAAAGAGAGAGAGAGAGAGATTCTTATAATACGGAGCAACAAAAATCTCACAGGATTACATGGTAAATTAGAAAGAATAAATCGGACTCATGCGCAGCCTTAACAAACTTGTACACTAGGGGATTATATTGGGTTGTTCGGAAAGTAATTTCGTTTTTCTCAGCAGAGGGCTTAATTGTATTTTTTTCACACCATCTTCACAATTAAGCTGCATTACCATTATATATTGTGACAGCTGATATAGCAAGGCTTGCCTGTGAAAAAGTTCGTTTTATTCAGCTCAATAGGTTTTGATGGGTGCCCTATCAAATAAAGAAAATCGGAAGCGACATTTTCGGCCTATTTTGTTTTTGCTATCAAAAAGGCGAAAATAAAGTTCAAAGTTCAAACAAGGTAAAAAGTATACGATGTGTATACAGAAAATTTAATTAAAGAACGCCAGTGTCAAAACTGGTTTACCAAATTTTGTTCCGTCAATTTTGACGTTGAAGATGCATTACGTTCTGGAAAACCAGTTTAGGCTAATGAAGACAAAATAAAGTATTGATTTATGAAAACTGCCAAATAACCACTCGTGAGATCGCTAAGAAACCGACCAAAGTGGAGAATATATAATTCAATAAAATATTCATACAATACTTATAAGTTATAAGAAAATCGTCTTTCATTTTCAAAGGAAAAAACTAAATTATTTTCCGAACAACCCAATATTTTGCAGTGTTGCTTTGAACCAAATATAGACAATCCTCTTATTAATAATAAAATCACAAGTTTCCTGAAAATAACGCTGTAAATAATGCCATAGCTAAAACACTGTATTGGAATAAAGAAAGTAAAGTTTCATCATTTTATTCATGGTTTCCATGCGGGCATTTCACCTGAAAAAACAATGAAAAACAATAATTTAACGGAAAAATTTACAACAATCGCAACAATGCATTGGGATTAAAAAAAAAAAAAAAAAAAAAAAAAAAAAAAAACCTATGGGTTGTTGAAAATTATGACAATTATCTGCCCAATATATTTCACAGACTATCAAAACATTTTACTTTCGGTTCGAACTGTAAGAAGAAACAAATGAGGCATCTGCGCATGCCTATAAAAAACCGCTCGCACCTGCATCATGTATATGTATTTTCTTCCGTAGTTGTCATGTAGACTTTTAAGTATTCGGAGTGGTTTTAGTAGCTCCGTAAAACCAAATTTATTTTTATGTTCTTTTCTTTTCTTAATTCTTTTATTAAATATTTAAGACACAAAGTCATCTCGTAATTGAGTATGCTGAATTTAATCACATCTAACAGATACAGTCGGCTGCAAAATTGTTCGAGCACTAGCCAATAATTCCTATATTTAAAAAGTACACTTAAGACTGTTTTGCTAAGTAAATCCTTGTCGAATCATGTTCTTAGACTGATTAAGAACATGACTCGACAAGGATTTATTTAACAAAGCTGTATTAAGTGTACTTTTTTTTGGCAAATATTATTGCTAGTGCTCGAATTTTGCAGCCGACTGTAATTTCTTTATAGAAGAATTTATAATTCAGCTGTGTAACCTAACAAAACAAGAACAGAATGAACGGATGCTATAAATGAAGAATACAGGTAAGAAGCTTTACGTAATTATAATTACCTGTAAAATAATTCTACATAAGTATATATATAATTATAATAGATATGTGTGATTTCTGCGCAAATATAAAATAACATTCTGTGCTATTGAGGCATTTAAATTAACATGGGTTGCATTGTTATCGAAGATTCATTCTTCAGTTCAAATAATAAATCAAACATATGCGAAATTTATTGGTCTATTTACAGAGATTTGTTTAAAGAAATTATTTCAGCATAGTATATAACAGTTGATATCATCGCAGAAAACAGAACTTGATTCACCAGAATTTATTCATCCATAAAAATAGAATATAAAAAGTCTCTTTCTTTTGCTACCTTTTTTTAAACCTGGGGAAAACTCTGATACATGAATAGTTTATTATATTTTATACTTCCACTTAGTAGATTACTGAAATTATAATGAACTTGTCAGGTATAGCAAAGTGCTACAATTAAAACTTGCACTTTGCGGGTAAAACGTGAATCCGCTGTTTTAGGATTCAAGTCGACTAGTTGAGTTAGTGCCGATCCTAAGCTAAAATTGTAAATTGAAATATGCTAATATTTTGGAAACTGAATAGTATAAAAGGAGAAGGAAGATTGCTTTTGGGAGTGAGTTGGAGAGGAGTTAAAGTTAGTTGGAAGGAAGATTGTTTTGGAGAGTTAGCAGCGGATATAGTTGGATATAAGTCGAGTAGATAGCAGTGTCAGGGAATCCTCCTGCTAATCGAAAGATTACTTGACCTTATGAGTTAATGAAAGTGATTAAAAGTGGTTGGGATCATTTGTGAGTAATTAAGTAAAGTAAAGTAACGGGGGTTATTTATTAATATCAAAGTATTTAAGAGGACTGCCCATTTTAAGTCGTAAGTAGGGCTGGATTATTTATCAATGTATCCCCAAGTATCGATATTTTTTAAATATCCCGATAACAATATTTAAGAGTTTGCTCTGCCAATATATCCCTTTAACGATATTCCGCGCGATCAATTGATATGCCGATACGTACCGTTAAACGCCAACGACGGATTAATAGAATTGTGCTTCCGCGCAAGCGCGCATCACGAATGAAACCCGAATTCCCGAATGAAACCCGAGCGAACGAACATTCCGAGCGAGCGAACGATCCCATCAGCGAACGGAAACCCGAACAAAAATAGCGCGCAATATCTTATACTAATACCTAATACCCATTCTCTTATTTTTCTCTCATCCCTCACTGATAAAATAAAAATATATAACCCCACCCCCAAACGATCACTGCACTCACACAATGCATATATTTCCCCTTCCTTTATTCCTGCATGAGAAACCTCACATCTAAATTATCACTGCTTTAATAAGTCCACCGCATAATAAAAAAATAAACAGTATTTATTGAAAGCCATCTGCTTTTCCCGCAGTATATTGACTTATTTATTATATTACTGACTCTAAACGATAATATGAAATAATTTATACTACCGTTAGTATTTGATAATATTCCACATCACCACTTATGGATCGTAGGTGTAATACCAAATACCACAGTAACCAAACCACAGACAGGGCGATATGAAAGCAAACGCTTATTATGACGAATGTATACAATATCTTTTGTTTTAGCTCATTTCCTGCTATTGGTTCATTGATATTGGTTTATTTCAAAGTGTGGATAACTTCTGGGTCTGGCCAATAAGATGCGACGTTCAATGTGTTTAACTCGCTTTGGGCTCAGTGATGCCAGAGTGGGGATTTTTGAAGCTTCTGGGGACAATTTTGGGGAATTCTAAAATGTTTGGGGACAAATCTGGGGAGTTCAACTTTCTGTCAATGTTGGCAACGTAATGATTTATCCCTACGAATAGAGACTTTCAACAGCTTTTATTGTTATTTGGGGTTTTTTTTTCAAAAATTGAGTTCATTTGGGGAAAAATCTGAGCTCAAATCAGAAAAATCTGCTTGATATTCTTTTTTGAAAAAAAAAAATGTTTTTTTTCCTCTTTTCAGTGGAAAACCTGTTGGGGATTTTTTCGAAAAAAAACCCCTTGATTTGGGGAAATTTAGGACCTGTTTGGGGAAATAATTTTCGATCATCTGGCATCACTGTTTGAGATCCCTTTCTCCTTTCCCATGTTATCCAATGGGATTTTCGTTGCTTCGTTTTATAAAAATATCTCATTCAAAAATGAAGTTTTTCGAATTCTGTTTTTTGAATATTACTCTTTGAACGGGTCGCCTTTTAACTTGGTGAACAATTTTTCGAAAAAATTAGTTTAAATATTTTATTTCAATAAATAAATTATGGACTCTAAGTGTGGATCTCTAAGTAAAATATTTAAATTTATTTTTTCGAAAAATTGCTCACTAAGCTAAAAGACGACCTGTTCAAAGAGTAATATTCAAAAAACAGAATTCGAAAAAGTTCATTTTTTAATAAAATATTTTTATAAAACAACGCGACAAAAATCCCATTGGATAACATGGGAAGGGAGAAAGGGTGCTATCTGACTGATGTAAAATAAAGTTTTATCTTCAGTAATTTTACAGTGACAGTTTCTTTATAGAAATATATAATATTGGATAGTTTATTACTTTTTTTTGTGTAGCGTTTATTTTTTCTCTTTCCTTTTCCTTCTTTCTTTTTTTTTTTTTTTTTTTTTTTTTTTTAAGCCGTACATGTTAAATAAAATTGGTTTAAATGCAAAATGAGTTACTTTAAGTAACAAAATGAAACTTTAACATAATATTGTTTAAATAATGTAATTTTTATACTGATAATGTATACATATATATATAATGTATACATATATATAATATATATATAATTCAATTTTCAATTGTTGTGAAACTATTATGAATGTGAATTGAACACATATACATTTAAAAAATATTGTAATTATTTGGTAAGCAGAAACAAAAATAAAAATGACAAGTAACTGACATTTAGGATGCATATAAGAGTTTTAAGCAAAAAATATTACTCTCTACGACCAAAAAAGGTGTATCCAATTCCAATGGCATTTCTTAACTATTTAAAATGATTTTCCTTTTTATTTAATATTTCCTTTTTATTTAATACCTACATCTTAAGAAAAATTTTCTTAAGCTTTATTTTTAGTAGAATTATGAATTTTGATATACTTGGTACAAATAAAACACAGATCACATATTAGCTGTGTTAAAATATGATTTTAAAATAATTAAAGCTTAAAATGGGAAGAATAGAGGATAAACTATACAGAGGTATACTAAAAAGCAATAGTATAAGTTATAAGAAACACAAAATATTGATTCACTTTTTATGATTTTTTTTTTTTTTTTAATGATAAAGTTATGGTAGTAATATACCAGAAAATACATGGAAAACAATCTATACTTGTATACTTTAAAATTCGTGTGCATATGTTGTTAAAAAATAACAAATGTCTATTTTTTCCTATCTTGAAAGAAATATCGCAATATATCACTAATATCGATATTAACTTGGTGATATATCGCGATATTTAATTTCTGATATCGTCCAGCACTAGTCGTAAGTTACTAGATGCCATTATAGTCCAGCGCCCTCCTTCTTATTTAAGCTCAATTAAAGCTCATTTATGTTATATATTTGGACTCTGTCATTTCTTCATAGTTTAAGTATTTCATTTACAGCTTCAAGTTAAAGTTAAATGAGTATGGAGAAGTTTCGTTCTCCACATTGGCGCCCAACTTTGCTCGAATCCCCCCCCCCCCCCGAGCAAATATTTTTTGACGGCACTAGTAGTGTGCTGCAATTTTTTGAGCAGCTTGAATATTTTTTTAACGTTCATAACATCGATCGATCCAAACACTATGCCTGGTTAGCATGTTCCTTAGAAGGAGAACCACGACAGTGGCATAGACTAATCGCCTGCCATTCGCTTGGCCCAAATCCAACCTATGACGACTTAAAAAGTCGGATTATCAGTCTTTTTGCCACTCGGGATGACAGACTAAGAATGCAACATGACCGCTCCCTCCCCCCCCCCACGAACGTCAGTGGGAAGCGATAGTAAACCCAGTGGAAAACCCGTAAGAAATTATTAAGTCACAGGAAGCGAGCTCAATGAATTTAGATCAACTTAAACCTGGCGAGGAAACCGTTATTTCTAGTGACAAAAGTCGCATAAAAATTAATGAAAACGAGAAAGCTACGCCTTTAACCAGCACTACAGACAAATCGACCTCTGTTTTTCAGCCTTTGGCTATGGATGAAAAATCCGATAAAACCTCTAGCGTAGAGACGGCGGTTGAAAAGGAAAATACGATGGAACCAAATTCTGTAAATGAATCCCTTGCTTTAAGTGAAACGAATGATCAGTTAAATTCTACTGTTAAAGCCTCATATATTCATCATTCGCATTTAAAGGCTGAACCGGCTCAAGCCGAAATATCAAACGGAACTGAAGCTCGGGTAACAGAAATTGAAAGTAATACAATTAAAATAATTACGACCGCTGAAGCCGTTAAACGGACCGACAGTGACAAATCAATAAATGTTGCGGCTAACTTTTCTAGTGATTTAAATTCATCTCCTGATAATTTAAGTTCCAAAACAGTCAAGTCGACCGATTATGTTATTTTCACAGCCACTGTGGTAAAAGAAAGTAAAAAGTTTAACCACTGTGTTTCTAAAGATCTCGTAACTAATTTTGAAGAAAATCTACTAGCCAATGTAAATGAAAGCAATACAGTTCAAAATGCAATGTTAACCAACTCTAGTTCGGCACATCCAGTGCATAAATTCAACGATAAAGTCGTAAATCGAACGAAAAAATCAGATAAAGGGGTCGCTAGTTTAAATGACACGCCGCCTACAGTAAAAGAAAGTGTGGTAATTTCCTCTAATGAACTAAAAACTCTTAAAGCCTATAAGCCCTCCAGGACCTCCAAATGTGTGAGTATGGAGCGAAGACAACCTCCTCCGAACAGTGAAACAGCTCTGGGCGTGAAACCCCCTCCTGAGAGTGACCAGGCATCAGGTTCGAACCCTGCTCAGGACAACAGCGATCCTGCAACGTCCGACCTGAATCTGCAAGCCACCAACGCTGCAACTCCACCGACCAGGCTGACCAGCATCTCTAATTTTGCTGATATCAAGGATGCCAGTACAATCTGTCAGGTCGTATCTTCCATTATTTTAGTTTTTTTCAAGTATTGGGTTATCAGAGCAGTGATAAAGTCTACGACATGTAGTAAAAACTTCTGGACTTTCATTTGGACCTTTAACTATGAACTAAAAGCCTTGAATTTTCTAAAAAATCAAAAATCTAAATTTAAACTTGAAGCATGAACTTTCAGTTTCGGAAAATTCATGTATTCTTTACATGTCATAAATTTTTTTCTGTTACATAATCTATGCATGTATGTACTTTAAAGTTCTTTTATTTTTTAAGCCATCACCTGCAGTGATTAGTAAGATACAATTTTCTCTTTGTATATACATTTACCCCTCTTTAGTTTTTGAAGGTACTTAAATGTTATGATATGTATGTAACTTATGATACGTATGTACTCTAATGTTTCATTCCTAGCCAACACCGGCGGTTTTGAAAAAAAACTTTTTCAATAATTTGTATATATTCATTATTTATATTTCTCTAAATGTGTTATAAATTGCATAAAATGAAATTTTATAAGTGTATATAAACATTTTTCTCTATAGTTTTGTAAATGATCTATATGTATGTACATTAATCTTTTTTTTTTCTCAAGCCATCAACTGCAGTTTTGAGAACTTTTTGAATTATTTTGTATCCTTAATCTATGTTTTCTAAATGTCGTCATAAATTATATAAAATGAATATTCTTATTGTAAACTTTTGTCTTTTTCACTAAAAGTTTAATTACTGTATGTATATATTCGGATGGGGATTAAAAAGAATTTTTTTTCGCTATTTTGCATGTTAATTCGCGTTTAACAAATTAACCTTATTAATCCACTAAAATTTTGTTTTTTCCGTACCCAAACACCTAGTTGAAATAGGGCTTATGTATAAAATTATGTCATTTATCTATATATAAAAGTGTAGTTCACGTCTATTTTTGATGTATACGTTTAAAAAAGTTTTAATTTTAGAAAATCTGAGGTCCAGTTGCTGATCCTGACTCTAAACCCGAAGTACAGACGTTAAATCTGAATCCAGGCTGATTTCTCCAAGATTGTTACTTTTGATGCTAAAGACGGTATTTTTGGAACTGTGCCAGCAGTCTGGATTCACATTTTAGAGATAAATCTACTGGAAAACTGCAACTCTTTTTTTTTATAAACACCTGAAATAAAGACTTTCTTTACAGAATCATTTTACACAAGTTATATTGAATGCTGACTGATCGCACGTTCTGTTTAGGCGATCCTTTTTGTACTACATTTTTTTTAATTCATACAATTTTTTCCTTTCCATTTAAGGAAAGATGTGCCTCTATTTCCCCGCTGTAATTACGCTGGACTTCTAGTTAATTGAGTACAAACGGTTTCTGGAGTAAAGCGACTTAGTTTGAGCATAATACGAAAATTTTTTTTAAAAAGCTAAGTGTCCAGTTTTTGGCCCTGTACTCTTAAACTTTTTTTCCTTATTATATTTTACAAGCAATAATTATTCTTGGGCAGTCTAATTTATGTTCCCCTTCTTTTTTTTTTTCTAAAGTATTATGTAGTTGAATTTTAGCAGTAAGTCACTGCAGCTAATTTTCTTTGCATAGTATTGCAATAATTTAAAATTTGCACGGGTAAAAACCCGTTGGGGATTTTTTCCGCGAAATTTTTTTGGGGGGGAGGAACTGTCAGGTATAGCAAAGTGCTACAATTAAAACTCGCACTTTGCGGGTAAAACGTGAATCCGCTGTTTTAGGATTCAAGTCGACTAGTTGAGTTAGTGCCGATCCTAAGTTAAAATTGTAAATTGAAATATGCTAATATTTTGGAAACTGAATAGTATAAAAGGAGAAGGAAGATTGCTTTTGGGAGTGAGTTGGAGAGGAGTTAAAGTTAGTTGGAAGGAAGATTATTTTGGAGAGTTAGCAGCGGATATAGTTGGATATAAGTCGAGTAGATAGCAGCGTCAGGGAATCCTCCTGCTAATCGAAAGATTACTTGACCTTATGAGTTAATGAAAATGATTAAAAGTGGTTGGGATCATTTGTGAGTAATTAAGTAAAGTAAAGTAACGGGGGTTATTTATTAATATCAAAGTATTTAAGAGGACTGCCCATTTTAAGTCGTAAGTTACTAGATGCCATTATAGTACAGCGCCCTCCTTCTTATTTACGCTCAATTAAAGCTCATTTATGTTATATATTTGGACTCTGTCATTTCTTCATAGTTTAAGTATTTCATTTACAGCTTCAAGTTAAAGTTAAATGAGTATGGAGAAGTTTCGTTCTCCACAAACTAGCGAGCTTCGCCCGCTAGCGGGTCAGTATTTTCAAATGAATCACTAAAATTAATGAATCACTAACAGTAACTTTCAGTGTCAAGAAAAGAAATAATAATAAAAAAAAAAAAAAAAATCATTTCCGATTGGGTAAAAAGTCGGCCCGGGTCCCCACTGCCTTCGGCAGCGCTGCCCCGTGCGCGCTGCGCGCGCGTATTCCTTACTTGACCCTTCGTGCCCCCCACCTCAAAAAAAATATTCTGATCGGGTAAAAACTCACACCGGGTCCCCACTGCCTTCGGTAGCGCAGAATCATGCGCGCGCACGTGTGAGAGTATACGTGCGCTGCGCGCACATATTCCTTCTCAAATCAAATTTTTATTCTTAAGAAAAGAAAATTAAAAAAATCATTTCTCATCGGGTACAAAGTCGGACCGGGTCCTCACTGCCTACGGCAGCGCAGTCCCGTACGCGCTGCGCGCGCTCAAGTTAAGGAATACACGCGCTGCGCGCGTATTCCTTCCCTGGTCCTTCGTGCCTCCTAAAAAAAATCATTTCTGATCGGGTAAATACTCACACCGTGTCCCCACTGCGTTCGGCAGCGCAGACCCATGCGCGCTGCCCGCGCACGTGTGAAGGTATAGCGCGCTACGCGCACATATTCCTTCTCAAATCAAATTTTTATTCTTAAGAAAAGAAAATGAAAAAAAAATCATTTCTCATCGGTTAGAAAGTCGGACCGGGTCCCCACTGCCTTCTACAGCGCTGTCCCGTGCGCGCGGTGCACGCCTATATCTTCCCCACCCTTTCAGCCCTTCCTAATTAACCTACATATACCAATTCTGAACGGTCTAACTGAATTAGCTGAGATGCAAAAAAAAAACCTAATCAGAACACCTCAAAACGTGTAAATCTGGTGAAAACTTTCGATAATATAAAAAAACTTTAAAATATCTTTCGAATGATGCATTAAAAATAATTTAATCATAATTAGAAATTGAAATATTGAAATTTGAAAATATTACAGCGCCATCTGGCGGTAAAAATTTCTGTAATCTACTATTCGATTCCAAATCAACAAAGCTATCTAATGATGTATTACTTATGAAATTATTTTAATTAGTAGCTGAGATACAAAAGAAAACCGATTCAGGAGACCTCAAAACGTGTAAATGAAGCGAAATCCTGAATCCCACTTTCGATAATATAAAAGTACTTTAAAATATCTTTCGAATGATGTATTAAAAATAATTTAATCATAGTTAGAATTTGAAATACGCCTATTAGAATAAAATTGAATTTGCAATTAAATTGTACATTTTTTATTTATTCTGGAAACCCGGTGAAATTTGAACTGCAACTTCGTCTTGTGATGTTAAAAGTGTGTAGCATGTTTGAAGTAATTTTGAAGAAAATTGAAGCATTTTGAAATTTGCAATTTTTATTTCCAGTACAAAATCAGTAAAGCAGGAACTAAAATCTATTTATTCTTTCGCCCGGCGCCATGGTAACCGAAATACGTCTAGGAAATTAATAAAACTCTTGTGATTTGTTGCCACCTTTTTTTTCATACTTTAGTTAATTTAAAAAAATCTAATTGTCCTATCGATAAGCTATTTAAACCTTCGGATTCAGAAAAATCGGACTTTTCATTTGATACCTTATTTGTAACGATACGACTGATATTTCTAATTTATTTTCCACTTATTCCCTAAAAATGTCGCTTTTTAAGCATTTAATCATGAATTCTGGGTCATTTTTCGGTAGACAAGGGTATTAGGGTCGCATCGCTTAGCGAATTATCGCGATGTCGAGATGAAGAAATTCTGCGCCTATCGACACCAGTTTCGAGGCGCTGCGACCATTAGCGCCGGAGCTTTAGCGGTCACAATGCATTTCTCACAGACAGACAGACAGACAGACAGAAAGATAGACAGACAGACAGACAGACAGATGCGCACAGATTTTAATAATATAAGGAGATAACTTTATTCTCTTATAATCTTTTTTAAGATGCAGAATTTCATCCTCAGATAACTTTTAGAAAATATAAAAGTTCCCTATACACTGAAACCTAGTATGCATGAAATATACACATGAAATAATAACATAGGTGGGTTAGAGCTATAATTTTCAAAACAACAGATTTGATTATTAAAATATTTCCTTTGTAACATTTTAGTATTATTATTTTTTTTTTACAATTATTTTTTTTAATCTAAAATCAATCCTTTCTTGCAATTTTAAAAGTGGTTTACTTTCACTTGCGGAAATGTATAACTAAAATTTTGTTTAGGCTAATTTTACATAAAAGTTCTTTTTTTTCTAAAATATTTCTGTCACTTTTGTGTTTTTTTATACAATTTTATGTACTAAATTTTTATAAATGATCGTAATATTTCACACATACAGGATAATTATATTCAAATTTCTGCGATAAACATCCTTCTATAGCTAAAACGAACAAGCACGTCTCATGAATCCTGTCTATACCAAATTTGGCGACAATCTACTCGCTAGTTTTAACCGAAGAAAGCTGTTTCGAGCAAAAGTTCCCAAACTTTTATACACTGCGACCCACTCGTTAGAAACCAAATCTTTAGTGACCCACTTCCTTCTCCCCGCATTGAAAAATTTCATATACATTTGATCTCCACCCCCCTTCCCTGCAATAAAAAATAAATAAATAAATAAATAAAAATAATAAATAAATAAATAAAATAAATTTAATTTAAAAATAACTATTTTTGTTTTTATATTATTTAAGTAGCCTGCACGAAAAGGGATAAGTTGGAAAAAGCAGTCGTCGCATACTCTTGGCAAGAGCTAGGGAAAACTTTATTCCTTTCATGCAAATTTCCAAAGTATATTTGTGCACACGTAGATTCAGTTATTTCCTGTCACCAATGATTTTCATTGAACTCTAAGTTGTGCATTTGGCAATGAGAGATTATGCAATAAGCCGCGGAGTAGTTAAAGTATCAGTTTTTTTTTTTTTCTCTCTCCTTGTTTTCAGGTATGCTCGTGGACTGGAACCTGCCTGTTTATTCACGAATCAGTTACCTCACGCAAAAATGTCAACGTTTCTATAACAATATGTATATTCCATTGGGCGTATAAAGAAGTCATGTGGTGTCCAGATCAGATTTTTTTTTTTTTCTTTTTTTTTTATGTTCGATTATCTTTTACAATACATAAACTTAAAAGAGACGAATCATGACAAAATAAGCGACGTTGCATTTTGCACTCACAACAAGTTATTTTCTTTTCGAATACTAGGAATTAAATATGAGTTAAATTTGACGGAATTTTTTAAAGGAATATTTCCTGAAATAATCAGACAAGAACATTTACTGATTTTGTTGATTATTTGCTATTCGAGGAAAAATATCCTATGATTGCTGTGAATGGTTCGGATATATATATATATACACTATTATTGTTACTATGAAAAACCTTTCAAACATTGCACAGGGTGAAATGAGAAATAGCGCAAAAAAAAAAGGTGTAAGCTAAGGTGTGAGATAAAAAGTGTAAAGTTTTTAAAAAAAAAAAAAAAAAAAAAAAAAGAGAGAGAGAGAGAGAGAGAAAGAAAAGGGGGGGGAGGGGACAAAGGGAAAAAAAAACAAACATCATCCATTTGAATATTAATTTACATGAAGCAATATTTATTTAAGAATATTGAACACGATACAATATTAACTAAGTGACAATAAGATTAAACTTTTTAAACTGTTATCACAGTGATAAATTAAAAAAATCTTATGTGAAACAACCACACGACTTCCATTACCCACTATTACACGTATTATATACATTTGTTTCGAATTTTTCAGTAAGAGAAACTTGATACAAGTGTAAAGACATATAAAACTAATAAAACTGAGTTTACATAGTAAGTAAAAAGAAAAAAAAAAAAAGTGGTTTTTTTAAGCACTAATTTCTGATATCTAAAACTGAGCTACCTATTCAGGATGACCGTTAATTTTTCTGTAATAACCACGTAATACATGAGAAAGGGTATCTAAAATGGATTTATGTAGCAATTTTCAAGAAAATCGTTAGAGCCGTTTTTGAAATACCAACTTTTACCAAAACTTGGCATACTCAATTGTTGACCAGAAAACAATAATTACATACAAAAGGATATTTAAAAGGCAGTTAACGGCCCTCTTCACTTACCGTCGCCTACCGTTATTCTATGGGGAAATTTTCTTTACAAATAACTGATTAACTAATACATATTTTAAAATTCTGTTTTTACATTCTGAAAATTCCCAACTGTTAAATTGACAGACCTTTTTTAAAAATGTATTTTTAAAATTTTTAATATTTTATTTTGAAATTGCGAAATGAAAAAAATTCACATATTGAAAATTCGTATTTTGCAGCTTCAAAATAAAATATAAAAAATTTAAAAAATATTTTTTTTAAAAAAAGGTCCTTCAATTTAACAGCTGGGAATTTTCAGAACGTGAAAACAGAATTTAAAAATATGTATTAGTTAATAAGTTACTTGTAAAGAAAAATTTCCTATAGAATAACATTAGCTTCGGCTTCCGGCGGCGGTGAGTGAAGCGGGCCCTTAATATAGCAAATTTGAAAAAAAAAAAAAATCCGTACAGCCGTTTTTAAAGGAACGCGCTGGCGAGACCTGAAGTTGCGCTATTTGTACAGGACACCTGTCAATTTTCCTGAACTGACCAACTATATCATTCGAAAAGACATCTAATAGAGTGTTTATATATAGCAACTTTGAAGAAAATGGTTAGAGCCGTATTTGAGATACGGACTTACGGTCGCACTTCCTGTTTCCGATGACTCACTTCCGGTTTTCCAATTTTCACCAAAATTTGGAAAATTCATCTGTACACCAAGCCTATCGCAATTTTAAAGTTTCGTAGCTCTATCTTTATTAGTTTTGGAGATATGATAGCCAGAAGGTTCCGCACATACATACACACATATGTACATACATAAACACACTGACCAATTGCCAAAAACTACTTTTTTAGACATAGACCTTAAAACGTGTAAATCAAGTGAAAAAATCGATATCGAATTTTTGGACCAAATACAATACTTCCATTACTTACGGTAGTATTGTAATGGAAGTAAAAAACAAACACTGAGATTGCAACATCAATTAGCTACTTACAAATATATTACAATACAACAACCACTTTTACCCAATATTTAGAAAAGAAGAAATTATTTGAATAATTTGAATAATACCAATAGTTATGTTTAGTAATATTTCATATTATTTAATGATTACTAATTAAAATAATTTCGATTTGATATAATAAATTAACAGTAATCTTAAACATCTTCATAAAAACCCTCACTTTTTAAAGTATACAATTACTGTGATGTTAATCTAAACTTAGGTTATTCATCAACTACTTTTATAACACCTATTTTAAAGCTGAAATAGTCATTTAAATAAATAAATTTTACTAAGTAGTGGTATTTAATTATTAATAAAAAAGTTGTTATAATATACTTCATACCAAATTCGTGCAGAATGAAATACATAGCACCAAAATTTAATAGATACTTGAAAAGCAGTGATTATATATACGCATGCAAACCTTTTCAAACATAAAACAAGAAGTAATAAGTAATAAATGCATAAAAGGGAAAAAAGCCTATAATAACTAACAATAAATAATGAATCAGTGGAAGAATTCTAGGAATAAATCATGATATACCATTATTAGAGAAATTTTTAAACAACCGTAAGGAATGAAAACTGAAACAATATAAAGCAGGCAAACCATATTTCATCAGTTGGACCGATACGCATGTCTGCAAAAATAGATGTAATATTTCGATCTGGGAAAATGCATAAACCTATACCTATTTATCTACCTTTAACTGAAATAACAAAGATTAAAAAAAAAAAAAAAAAAAGAGGCGCAGAGGCCACCACGGCTTAGACGGGGGGAGCGGGTTAAACTAGTAGCTTAGTTTGTCGGGCGCACAATTTTCCCCAAATCTTCAGCAAGACCATATAATAAGAAAGAAAGACGTTAAAGTGGAGATTTTTATATTATTAAGTGAAAAATAAATCAGTATTTTATAATTATTGATATTTATAAACCAAATTTATATAAGCTAAATTAATATTATAATTTATATTATAATCAATTTTATATAAATTAAATGAATTATATATATTGTACTTTAAAATACTATCCATTCTGTACAGCTGTACTTAATGATGACATATCATAATCATAAAATACTAAAAGAATATTTGAAAAATGTATAGAATCATAAACATGCACATGCATTTTAATTTATACTCACATACAAACTCGTTTAATATATACACACAGACAAATAAATTAAACGCTTAAAGTTGCAGTTTATACACAAATATATGCATTCACTATACACATTTTAATAAAAATACACGTACACATGTATTTTATTAAATAACACACTTATTTCATATGTTTTATATATAATCATTTTATTAATCTTGGCGCCAGGAAACGCAAATTTACAATCAAGACATTTATTTTGAATAAGTTAAACAACAACAACAACAATAATAATAAAGTATAATACAATATAATAATATTAATAAAGTAAAAACGTATCAATTATATTTCCTTGTACTCTATGTGATATCGTACTGATTCTAATTTAATATTGATAAGAACAGTTAAAAGTGCAATTTAACGGAAATCATAATATACATCAAAAGTGAACTTCAAAAGATAACTTCAAAAAAAAAGTATAAGAGGAGAAAACTGAACAGGAAAAAATACATCGCGAAAAATATTCCGAGAAAAGAAAATTATGCATATAAATATTAAATATAAAAACATTAACATGCCTTATTTAAGGCGATATTTAAATTAAAAAAATAATAATGTGTAATTAGAACTAACTAGTAATATAAGAAAATTATGATTAATTTATTTTTACTTCTTTAATATATTTTCGAATTGTTTTTAAATGATATCTGTATAAAAAATAACAAATTTTAAATAACATTAAGCAATATTTATGTAAAAATATTACAAAATTACCTTTCGATTTCAAGAAATAAACTCGAATGAAATTTCTATTTTTATAGAAGTTACAAAGAAAAACAGAGTGTAGAAATAACATTACGAAATTACAGATTAAAGCGTCAGATTTAAAAATGGATGAATTAATTATAAAACATATAAAATAAAATTACAATGCAAAGAAAGTTCCGTTAATTTTTTAATCTGATACTTGTATAATTATGCTGATACAGAAATCTTTAAGTTATAAATAATTTCTCTTACCACTTTTGATAGCTTTAAATTCTCACTAAAACCTAAAACCTAACTATAAAAACTATGCGCTTTAGCTAAGAACAAATCGTCTTTAGAACAAATCAGAACAAATAAAAAGATTTGATAAAATAAACATAGCTAGCGATTACGTCACGTGAATGAAACTGCTGAACATAAATCGTCTGAATTTCAATTTATTTTTTGTTCATATTTCAGAATAAATAAATCAAATAAATAAATTAGCATTTTGCTAAAATTTAATTACAATTGCAAACATTATTATATATATATATATATTTTAAGGGCGTTTTATAAAGAGGTTTATTAAAAGAAAAAGAAAATGTGTTTGTTTTTGTTCTCTACGTTTTTTAATTTTCCATATTAAGTAAGCCTAAAACAAACACATTTCTGTTTTTTTAATTCTGAATAATTTTGATGAAATATTTCATTTCTCAGATGAAATTGTAGGAATGTAATGAAAAATAAATAAATAAAAAGTGATGATGCTTAGATGTAAAAAGTATTATTAATTTAATCAATATTATAATTACGTTATTTATACATATATTATTCTGTAATTTATAACAGAATTTCCAAATTATGAGTAAAATATTGAACTACTTTGAGCGTTTGAGGGTTTTTATAGTGTTCGTAAAAAACAATCTCCCATCTTATAATCAAATTATTGGCTTTTTTTTTTTTTTCTTTTACCTCTTTTCCATTTTCTAAATTCACATTTTCTACTATCAATTTAGTCACGACTGCAGTTAGGAGAATAACCACAATTTATAGAAATACACAAATACTTTGAATCACTCTCTATATCTATCCGCGTTTGTAATGATCGATAGATGGCGCTTTCTCAACACTGCAGACTGCAGTTGTTAGTAAACATTATAGCCACGTGTGTTCCATTAGTGTTCTTTTTGTTATTCTACTTAATATTCGTACTATAATTTCTCCGCCATTACATTATGGAAAATTGATTGCTTTTGAAAAAAATACTTCAGTTTATTCAAAGTTCGATCGGAAGTAGATTTTTAACTGAAGTTAAACAAATATTAATTTCAAATCATCTGATTAATTCTTTACTTCCATTAGCCGAAGAAACTGAAATTTTAAATTTGTCATTTGGAAATAAATGGAAGCTCAATTCTGGATTTCTTGATCCTTTGGAGTTAGATTGTAGCACACAACAGTATGTGTTATCTTTTTTACCGTATTTATTCATTTTTATTCAATAAATATATGTGAAACTAAATATCGGCAAGCAATGGCGGCTGTATGGAATTCGAATTAAACCATGTTTATTGTAATTTCACCTTAGCCCACCAGAGGGCGAGCATTTCATTACAATCGCGGATAATAAAAAGCTACAAATGACTTGTAACTTTAACACATAATTTCACTTACTTGTATAATATTTGAATGATATTTCGTGGTTTATCGCATAATCATTTAGACAAATATACATACATACATACGTATATATATATATATATATTGCGCATGCGCAAAAGATAGAAATTTTTTCTATTACATAGGTTGTTGAAAGCTAGATATATTGGAAAACTTATGTCAAAAGTTCGTTTGAATAAAAATTAAGCCCAGAAGAACGAGTTCGATTTTGGATATTTTCGAGAGTTGACGTTTTATAAGGGAGTTTTTCACATGTCATGTATTTAATTTAGAGATCGAATTATTTTATTCAAGTTGCAGAAGTTCTTTTTCGTGAAAAATCCGTTATGAACTTACAAATCTTGGTAAATAATTAAATAATGTTACAGCTACAAACTCATATAGGGTTTAAAAAAAAAAAAAAAAAAGAGAGAGAGAGAGTTTTGCAACGTGGTTAAAATAATTGGATCTTCAAATTAAAAAAAGTGACACGTGAAAAACTCCATAAGAAATTTCAACTCTGGAAAATATCTAAAATATTGCTCATCATTTTTGCCGATATTTTTTTTTTTTTTTTCTTAATTTTTATTCTATTCAAATAAACTTTTAACATATGCTGCCCAATATATCAATCTTTCAATCTTTGGAATGAAAAAAAAATTTTTCTATTTTTCGCGCACGCGCAGTGGAAAATATTTACTACAAATCCTCATGTCTCAGAAAAAATTACGCGTGTACATTTTATCTTTCAGAATAACGTTTCTATAATGTTTTGTTAATTTTTTTGCAAGTTTTGTAAAATTTTGTTGAAATCCATTTTTATTATAAAAGAAAAAAAGAAAAAACTTTCCAAAAAATGCATATTTATCTATACAATGATTTAAAATTCTCATCTTTATATATAGCGAAACACTTGTTCAATGAAATCGATGGGGACCTCTTTTGTTAAAAAAATTTTGGGCCCGGAGGTGCTGGGAGGCCGCTAGGGAGGGCAACTTTAAAATTTCAAATGGGAAGGTATGTCTAGTGATACATCCTTGTAAACGTCTTTTCAAGACTATGAATTTGATATAAATAGTTTTGTCCTGCAATTATTAATATAGGAGATACATAAGTATAAAATACATATTTCAAAACTCTAAAAAAGTCCCACACACCCCTCCTATCTCGGAAATGCAATAAAATTTTGAAAAATGGCGAAACACGTGTTCATTGAATTCGAGGGGAATACCTTTTGGGTGAAAGAAGTTTAGGCCCTCTGAGGGGGAGAAGTAGGTAATTCGTTATGGAGGGCAACTTTAAAATTTCGAATGAGAATGCATATTTTGTGATACATCCCTGGAAACGTCTCTTCAAGACAATGAATTTAATATAAATAGTTTTGTCCTGCAATGATTATAAAAGCTCTAAACACTTATGTATTACCTTTAATAATTATCGCAGGACAAAACTATTTATATCAAATTAACTGTCTTGAAGAAATGTTTCCAGGGATGTATCACAAAACATATCTTCCCATTTGAAATTTTAAAATTACCCTCACTAGCGCCCCCCCCCTCCCCTCCGCCGGGTCCAAACTTTTTTCACCAAAAAAGTCCCCCTCGAATTCATTGATCATGTGTTTCGCCATTTTTCGAAATTCCGACGCATTTCCGAGATAGGAGGGGGAATGTGGGCCTTTTGGTGGACCCTGTATATATGTATATATATATGTATGTCTAAATAATTGTGCAATTTCGACAAAAAAAACTTACAAATACTGTGCATAATAAATGAAATTGTATGTTAAAGTTACAAGTCTTTTTAGCTTTTATAATACAGGACGATCCAAAGTTTTTGTGCTTTTCTTCAATTTGCAATTAGCCCCCTAATTACACTCGTGACTAAATCGATAGTGTAAAATGTAAGTATATAAATGTTCTTTTCATGTCTGAAATTCAAGGCCTTTTTATCCAATAATTTTGAGCAAATCGAAAACATGTCAAAAAACAAAATTCTAACAATTTGATCACCCACTATACTTCCAATATCTGACTACCGTTATTAAAGGAAGTAATGTATTCCATCAAATTTTTCGATATCAAATTTTCACCTGATTTACATGTCTTAAAGTCAGTGTTGCCAGATTGTGGGCTTTTTTTATTCAACTCTCACCAATAATTTTGAGAAGTGATATTTGATGTAGATAATAGACGATTAATCTTCGAAATGAATAGGGAACCGTTACAATTAAGATTTGTTAGTGGAAATTGAATAAAAAATGTCCTCAATCTGGCAACACTGCTTAAAGTCTCCGAGATCCAAAAAAGTAGTTTTTGGAAATTGGTCAATGTGTAAGCGTATGTGTGGGAGAGGGGAGCGGGATCCTCTGACTATTATATCTCTCAAACGAAAAAGAACGACGAAGCATGATAATTAAGACAGGTCTGGTGTATTTTGTCTATTTTTCATAAAAATTGAAAAATCAAAAGTAGGCTAACTGAAAGTGGGACCTTAAATCCACATTTCAAAAACGACTCAAATGACTTTCTTCAAAGTTGTTATTTAAACTCCCTTTTGTACCTTTTGTAGTATCAGCTGGTTACTTCAGGAAAATTGATAGACATCCTGTATAAGTAGGTCAATTATAGGTCTCGCCAGTAGGTTTCTTAAAAAAAAAAAGTATATAGTCAAAAGGTATAAAATTGACCTAACTGTAAGGTTATTAAAACCAACATAGAGTCCTCAGTAGTGATAATAGCAAATACAGGTAAGGCTTTCGAGAAAAATAATGAAACCTTCACTTACCTTGTATTTGACTTAGTAGGCAGCCATGTCTTCTGACACGTAATCTTTCAGATTATTCATTAATATAAATCCCCATTGAACTTGCAGAATATTGTTTTAAACTAATAATGTAGTGGTACTTGCTATTATGTTAAAATCATTTAAATTAGTTCGAATAACTATTGAAACAATTTGAAAATTATATTAAGAGCTTTATTATTACTTTAAGGAATGCATTTTATGCATTTCCTGTTGGAAACTTACACATACTGGGAAAAATATTATTAAAATACATTTGGTTGTCTATTTTTAGATACATTAAATCATTAGATTCAATTATTAGATTGCAGTATTGAGTGAAATCAAATGATAATTTACTTTCCAATTTTTATGATAATAAAATATTATATAAAAAAAGATGTTAATTTAAAAGTGTGTTTAAGTAAGTTATAGTTTGTATAATGTCTATCCAGTAATAGAGAAAATAGTCAGTAGTGTTCATTATCAGTTCTTAAATCATTTCGCCCACGCACGTTTCAAATCATACCGATACTGTTCAAGGTTATATTTGATTATAGTAAATGACTTTGCTTTTCTCGCTGGAGTAGATGATTCAGACAAAAGAAAAAGGTTATGGGAGATGAAAGATGCCCATCAATTCCCCCTTCAGCTCCATACACCTTTTTATGGACCGCTAATCAGTTGCAACTCCTTTCTATGATTTCCGTGGATCTACCTCGGAAGTGGCTTTGCGAAAACCTCAGCAGTCATTTGATCAAAGTATCAAATGCTTTTTGCCGTACATCGACATAAAAAATGAAACTAAGGAAGGAAGGTGACCTCTCCAAATGCAAAAATATCGATCTAGTTTGTCTCATAGATATAGTAATAAGACATAGATTGATCATCGTGGGAGAACATATGGTTCCTTTTCATTCGGGGAAAGACGGCCATTTTACTCTCTTATGGCTCTCTTTCTCCGAGTAAATACACACAGATAATTTAATTCGTAAAATTTATGAATAATTTATGTACTAAATGTGAATGAAAAACTCCAGATACAGTTTCAATTTCATTTTTCTTTCTTTGTTTCTTTTCTTTTCTTTCTTTGTTTCTTTCTTTTTTTTTTTTTGTATAAATAGCAGCATTTAAAGAATTATATATCTATGAATTACTTAAACTTTATTATTTAATTACTTAAAATAATTTTAATCAATTAATTAAAGTTAACTTTAAAAAATTCCCTGAAGTATAATAGCAATATTTACGTCATAATAATAACAAAACAATTGATTATGAAAATTATACTTTAAATGAATTAGTAAAAATACTAGATAAATAAGATATGTGGATAACAACTTATGTATGAAAAGTTATCCATTTTCCTTGATAAATTTTTTTCTTAATGGCTGATGCCAAAACTTTTTTTTTCAACATCAAATATTTTTGGTCGACAACATACAGTCGGCAGCAAAATTATTCGAGCGCTATATGATTCGATTCCTATACAAAAAAGTACACTTAATAATGTTTTTTTTTTTTTTTTTAAACCCTTGTCGAATCATGTCCTTAGTCAGTCTAAGAATATGTTTCGACAATGATTCGACAAGGATTTATTTAACCAAATCGTATTAAGTGTACTTTTTTTGCATAGGAATTATTGCTAGCACTCGAATAACTTTGCTGCCGCCTGTAAACATGGGGATGATGCAGTCGGCAGCAAAATTATTGAAGCGTTAGCAATAATTCCTATTTAAATTATGTGCACATAATACTATTTTATTAAGAAAATATTTCTCCAATCATGATCTTTGTATTTATACTGTTCATAAAAAAGTAAGTTGATGATAAAAATCAGCAATTGAACTAAAAAAAAAAATATGAAAAATGTCGATGTGTGCTTCAATAATTTTACTGCCGACTGTAGATCTACACTCATCATGTTGTGAAAATTGCAACACCATGAAAGAACTGTCAGAAATTAATGAAATTTATTCCACATATTACTGATAGTGGTACAAATAAAGGATCAAATGTACAAGACAAAAAAACGAAAAGAATGTCTGAAATCAGTACTTTGTCCGCCACGCTGAGCGATGAGAGCCTGTACACGTTGTGGCATTGAATCATACAGGTTCTGAATGTAATCCTGGGGGATGGCATTCCAGATAGCTTCGACTTGACGCCAAAGTTCAATCTTATTGTGCACCCCACCAGTTGTACGAGCGAGTCGCCGACCAATGAAATCTCAGACATGCTCGATGAGTGACATATCCGGGGAATAAGCCTACCATGGAAGAAGCGAAACCTGTTGTGCACTGAAGAAGGTTTGTGCAGTCTGAGAAACATGTGCATGGGCATTATCCTGCTGAAATACAGCACCCGGAATGCGTCAAAGAATGGAAAGTACTTTTTGCTCCAAAATTTCCCTTATGTAGCAATCACTGTTGAGGTTGCCCGCAATGTGCACCATTGATCGACAATTATACCCAATAGCTCCCCCACACCATGATGCTAGGCATTTGGGCAGTGTAACGCTGGATAATACACTGTGGGAGCAGATGTTCCTTCCCTTCAGCATCTGACGCGTACTCTTCCATCATTGTACTCCAGACTGTAGCGAGATTCATCGGAGAAAACAATTTGTTGCCACTGGGCACGCCACGTGCTGTGTTGCTTAACTCATTGAAGTCGGAGGCGTCTGTGACTCAGTGAGAGGGGAATCTTGCGTAAAGGAACCTTTGCACGCAGACGCAGTTCATGCTGCAACAAATGGCGACGAACCGTCTAGACAACACAAGGCTAGACAACACAACACCTGTAGTCATGCTCCAACGTTGTGGAGAGGACGCTGTACGGTCCGTCACAGCCATGCGGATGAGGTGTCTGTCGTTTCGTGCCGTTGTTCTATTGCGTGCTCCACTGCCAGGTTTTCGGCTTGCTTGATTCTTATTTGTCCACTTCTTCCGCACACGCATCATCATTACACTGCGTGCGGGTTGCGATTTCTCGATACGAAAATCCACCCTCTCGTATACCATGGATGCGGTCTCGTACAAACTCCGTTAGTTGTTGGTATAACACCTTCCGCTTTCGTCGAGGCATTTTGACCACCAATGACAAGTTTACCGCAGACAGATTTCAACACGCCTTTACAGTCCTTTATATACCTACAACAAGCGACTGATGAGGAATCGGTTCTCGTTCCATGCATGGGCAATCGCTTTGTAATTCTAATAATTTCCATGCCTTACCTCAATTTATATTTCCTGTAAGTTTGGTTCAATGTGCATAATCCCTTCATTTCATGGTGTTGCAATTTTCACAAACATGAGTGTATATGAATTACTTATGGCTTGTCCATAGATATAGACATATAGTAACATATATAGATCTATCATATCCATGTTATCGAGCAAAGATTTTTGATGCCGAAAAAAAAAGCTTTGGAATCAGCCATTAAGTGGTATTGAAAAAAAGAAAAATGAATTTGAAACTGTATCTGGGTTTTTTCATTCACCTTTAGCAAATAATTTATTCATAAATTTTATTCGCTAAAATATTCGTGTTTATTCCCGTGTGTATTCACTCGGGGAAAGACGGCCATTCCAGATAAATTGCCGTCTTTTCTCCAAGTGAAAAGGAATCACTTTTTTCTCTCCAATGACCAATCTATATATTATTACTATATAAGGTGACCAATCGTCCTCGAATTTTGACCGAAGTCTTCAGCAATTTTAAAATTGTTTGAGGACAAATGTCCTCGAATTTACAAATTTGTCCTCAAATGTCCTCAAATTAAAGCATAATTTAGCTCTGTCCTCGAATGGCCCTTAAATCTGAGGACGCTTCAATGATTTGTCCTCAAACTGGGTTTCAAAGATTTGGTCGCCTTATTATTACTATATCTATGGGCTTGTCTAGCATTTTCGCCATTTGTTTTCCAGTCACTGAGCTGAAGAACAACTGAACTGGAGCAAATGCTTCCAATACCTTTACACAGTGTTCGTGCGTGGCAGTTTTTCTGCAATCATTTGCCGTACAGAGTCAAACCTTGCACGGCAGGCAACATTTGTCGGGTCTTCTATTACTATTATAATTTATACTCTTCAAAGAATTAAAATTTAAAATTGTAATATCATGCTTAGCATATGGTTGTTCGAAAAGACAGCTGTACACAATTTTACTTTGAAATATAAAGATATCAAATGCTTTCTGCCGTGCATCGCTCGGAAGACAAAACTTCTGAAAACGGCACGCAAAAACCGGTCTAGCATTTCAGCTCAGGGGTTAAAAGTACTCTAGATAGATACACGTACTTCGTTTTTTTTTACTACCATGGTTAGAAGGATTAATATTTTTCGGCAATCAATTATCCAACCAACCGAATTTTGCGGAAAGTTGTAAACAATAAATTTTTTTCATTGCCTTGCCGTTGCTCTGATCGTTTTATATTTTGCGTCGTTTAATCAAAACTGATATTTTAAATAAGGACATTGGTATTATTAATCTCTACAACAATAACAACAACTATGTCTTCAATTTTTAATACTAGTTTGTTTTGGATGGTTACTATATGTGGCATTTTGGGTGCTTTTATACCTATTCTTGTTAAAATGGTAATCCGCAATTATGCTTGGTTTTAAATATTTAAAAATAGTCTCACAAAAGAAATTTAAAAGATTTTAAGGAGCTTTTTTGCTTATTGTTTTTTAGATCCAATGGTTTAATTCTAATTTAAATTTTTTGCCTTCAAATGGACAAAGATAGTTATAGGCATAATTTTTTTTTTCTTTTAAGTAACAAATATTGCAAGTAACAAGATTAGAAAAAAATATATCTTTTGTGTCAAATTAATTGAAAATATTTTTAATCTGTCCCTTTCATACGTGACTAAAATGGCCATTTATAAAACAAAAATTTCTTCCAATTTTGTGATTATATGAGTACTTATTGAAGATCTATAAAGATGCATATTATCAGAATCCACTTACACAGTCGTAACGTACTATGAATTATACTACACATATGAAAATAATTATATCTGTTATTAGAAAATACCATTTTTAGCATAATTGGATATTTTATGTCCAACTACAAAATTGAAACCAAACACTGAAAAAACATTTAATAACCAGACTTACTGGCTAAAAATCATTTTGGGGAAAATTTTCTTACAAATACTATGTGGTATAAGAGATACTCTCATTTTCGAAATTTTATTAAAATTGCTTCATTTTTATATTAACAACTTTATAATTTCATGCATTATCATTTTCTCCCCTTCCCCCCCCCCCCCCCCCCCCAAAATTGCAATCTGTAAACTTCCACACAAAATTATATTTTTTTAATCTTGATGTAATTTTGTCATACTCTGTGGTATCAATAAATTTATTTACTTTTACATATTCCATGTTTTATAAAGTCATTCTGTAAAATTATTAAAGATATATTTTTTTATGCTAGTTTGATTAAGTACTATTTTTATACTTTTTATTGGTACATCTTTCAGATTCATGTGTCTCTTTTGGTGTACTCTCATTTAATTCCAATTTATTCTAATACAAAAATGCCTCATTTATATGATTTAAATATTGATTACATTTTGTCTTCAACCTTTCTAAAATCAGTAAAATTTTTATCTTGGTTCTTATTTCTTACTTTCCTTTGTTACATTAATTTTCCAAAGTTTTATTGAAAAATTTATTATTATTATTTTATTTATTTTTTTGTCTAATGGAAGGAAAAAATATCTAATAATGATGTTAATTTAATTCATGATTATATAAATTATTATAAGAATAAAGAACCCCCTTAATTTCATTTTAAGTTAAATAAATAAATAAAAGTTACTTGAAGTTTCAAGTAAAAGCTTTACAGCCAGGGTCTTGGAAGTTGGAAGTTCTTAGGGCTTGAATGATGGTCATATGTAGTAGTGATCTTTTCTTTATTTGTTGATATTTTTCAAGTGGATTAGGCAGCACCATCTCTGATCGATGCTCCTACTGAGCTCCATACTATTGCAGCTGCACTAATTGGTTAAAATTTCTATCATTTCCCAGTTTATTGCACTTGTATGTTTTTCAGAATTTGCCAGTTTCTTTACTTTTTACAGTCTTGTTATATTTTGTACTTTATGAATTTTAGTGAGGGCTGTAGTAGTTCTATAACATTTAATACTGGTTTCTTGTTATTTTCTGTTTTTGATTTTCCTTTTAGTCACACCTATATTAAAACCATTTGTATTTTCTTCTATTGGATATTTTATTTCATAAATTCCTTCAGTCTGTAGGGATCTATGAGGTCTTATCATATCCATAATTTGATAAAGTCCCTATAGATGTCTGGACCAGGACCCTGGTTGAAATGCTTTTGTGAAATTTCAAGTAAGGGTTTTTAATTTAGCTTAAAATTGATTCATAAAGCTTTATTTAATACTTACAAGCAATCAACACTTTTTAGGATTGTCTTTAAATTAAATAAAGTTTGGAGTAGTTTTTTATCATCAATTGGTGATTTTCTAGTAGAAGGTACCATTACTTTAACAAAAAAGTTCAATATTGGTTATTAAAACATATTATGATTAGATAACTTTTCAGTTTATATTAGGCAAAATTAATGATTGATACCAGCCACAGGGTGGCTAGATGAAAAGATGTGGCAATTCACAATCTTTCTGTCAATCGCCACTTTTGTCGCATTCCCAAGATCAAGGCGTCGCTGCAGAAAAATTGCTTTCAGGCAGTGTTAGAAATAAGAATTTTGAAACTAGGTGTCAAAATGATGTCTAGATTAAATTTTTTGTGCATCAAAATGAAAAATGTAGGTGCCATCTATAATTAAATATGTATATTAAAAAAAAAAAAAAAAAATAATAATAATAAAGCATCAACTTGAAATAAAATATGCAAGATTATATAAAAAATATTTATCTAATGAATTTAATTACATTGACAATATTAAACGTACATATTTAAAATTGCAAATTCATTCTTCGCCCAGAAGATACATCATTCCATCACAATTTAATAGCATTTTCTGGGCAGAAATCTTCCAATTTAGGGTTGTTTAATCTAATCATTAACATATTGTCAACTACTTTCATATAGATATGATTTCTTAAATTAGTTTTTATTAGGTTCAATTGACTGAAATAGACTTGTTTACAGTTGATTGGATTGGGAAAATTATTATGTATGATGAGGAAAAAATCCAGGTGTCAAATATGGCACCTATGATTAGAATTCTAGGTGTCAAAATGAAAAAACTGGTCGCAAAATGCGACTAACGACCGCTGATTTCTAACCCTGCATTCAGGTGCCGCTTGGCACGTTTGGTGAAAATCACCATCACTGCACATTTTTGTATCGTTTAAAAGTTGCAAGATTCCACTGGTTACGTTTGCTATCTCTGGTGAATTGGCACACTTTTTGAATGAGGCGGATTTAACTAAATTTCAGCTTCAAAACGGGGCCAAAATGACCCCATCTTGGGAAAGCGAGGGTTAAAATTTCTAGAAAACTTTTTTTTAAGAGTGGACAAGACCTAACCTTTCCGACAGCCAAAGTCTGTGTCATTCTATGAGAAAATTTATTTCACAATTACGCATATTTGTTTAAATTCAATTTTCACATTAAGAAAATTCACAACCATTAAAATAGTAGTACAGTAGACTCCCGATTAACCGGGATCGGATTATCCGGGATGGCTCAAAAAAAAAAAAAAAAAAAAAAAACGAATGCGGAAATGTGCTGGAAGACCGCTTTCTTCTCAACCCTTCATTCTGTAATGGACTCGTCCAGTTGACTTTGAGCCTAGCCAGCAGGTGTTTCTCCCGTTCTGGAATGCGAAGTCAGGAGATGATTCACCCACCGTTGCAGTATTAGTACTGTTTAGATTATTAGTTTCACACGTGCTATATATTCTGGTTCGTAGTATTAAGATGTTAAAACGCAAAAGGGTCGTTCTTAGTATAAATCAAAAGCTGGAAATAATTAATAAATCAGAAAATGGACATACAGTGAAATCTTTAATGCGTGAATATGAGATTGGTGATCAAACTGTGCGAGACATTATTAAAAAGAAACAAAAATTACTCGAATTTGCTGGAAATTCAGATAGTCCAAAAGGAATGTGTAAGAGAAAAACAATAAAAACCTCAACATATGAAGATTTAGATAAAGCCATGGTTGTGTGGTTTAACCAACAGAGAGCTGCCGGAATTCCTGTATCAGGTGCTGTCTGTACGGCTAAAGCAAAACATTTTTTTAAAGAGCTTGAAATACCCGGTGATTTCAATGCTTCGAGTGGCTGGTTAACGAGATTCAAACAGAGATATGGTATTTGCCAAATAACTGTGCAAGGTGAAAAACTCAGTAGTGACAAATCTGCATCTGAAAATTTTGTTTTAGAATTCCAAAATTTCACACGTGAAGAAAATTTGAGTGCCGAACAAATATACAATGCGGACGAAACTGGTTTATATTGGAAGTGTTTGCCACAAAAGACATTAGCATATGAAACAGAAAAAAATGCATCAGGACACAAGAAGCAGAAACAGCGCATAACAGTATTGTGTTGTGCTAATGCCTCCGGCTCACATTTTTTAGATTTGTGTGTTATTGGAACTGCAAGAAAGCCAAGAGCTTTTTCAAAAATGAAAGATTCAAGTTTGCCTGTAAGTTATTATAGTAATAAAACAGCTTGGATGGCTGCAGAAATATTTTCTGACTGGTTTAAAACTAAGTTCGTTCCTGCAGTACGAAAACATTTGGAAAATGCCGGTCTTCCTCAAAAAGCTGTTCTTCTGCTGGACAATGCACCTAGTCACCCAAATGAAGAAATTTTAAAATCAGATGGGAATATTTTTGTGAAATATCTGCCCCCAAATGTGACAGTTGACATCCAACCTATGGATCAGGGTGTCATTCACAACCTTAAAACAGTATACCGTAGAAATTTGCTGCTTAAGTTGGTAGAGGAAGGATACGATAATTTGCTTTCTTTTTGGAAAAATCTAACAGTTTTGGATGCAATTTATTATGTTGCTGATGCTTGGAAATCAATAAAAAGCACCACGGTTATAAAATCATGGAAGGCAATTTTACCGGATAAAGAAAAGGAAATTCCTATAGAAGACGATGATAGTACAGATTTGCAGAGAAAAATCTTAAAAGAATTGAGAAAGTTAGACAGTTCTGAAAATGTTGACGAAGAAGCAGTGCAGCAATGGATTAACGAAGATTTTAAAATAGAATGTTACGAAGTTTTAAGTGACGATGATATTGTGTTACGTGTTGCTTCTGATTCAGATAAAACAAGGAATTACGAAGAATGTTCTGAAAGCGATGAAGAAAATCTTGTAACTCATCAAAAATTAAGTTACGGTGACGCATTAGTACACACTGAGGCTTTACTTAATTACTTGGAGCAAGAAGATGAAAGCACACCTGCTGAAAAAATGATGTTGAGAAATTTGCGTAGCAAAATTCGTCGAAGAGTAAATGAGAAACAAAAACAGACTTCTATAACTTCATTCTTCACAAAAATGTGAGGTAAACTAAATTTCTTTTTTTTTTTCTTTTTTGTAAATTATTCTAATAGTAAATCTAAATAGCATTAACATTTATGTTCATTCGCTTCCTTTTATAATAATAAAATCCTTAATGTCCTATTGTATAATAATTTTATATTTTCTCACGATTTTTTCTTAATGTTCCATCAAAATCTGTATAAATTCGCTTATCCGGGATATTCGCTTATCCGGGATGAGGCATTTCCCGACCATCCCGGTTAATTGAGAGTCTACTGTACTTGTTTTACAAAAATTCATTTTTCTCATTTTATTTTTTAGGTTAAAATAAACTTAGTTAATTTCTTGCTTTTTTAAACTCAAAGATAAAATAAATAGCAATAATTAAAACCACCAATTTTTAAAAAATGAGAAATATTTTAATACTTGGGAATTTTCTGAATGTGAAAACAGAATTAAACAAATATACTAGATAATGATTAATTGTGGAAACAAATTCCCCTGTAAAGTAATATGGCCTTTGACTGTCGGCGATGTTAGGTATTGTTTGCTCTTAAAATGGTTGTTTCATTCTAAGGGAAATAGAAAACGAAATTTTAAATGAATTTACTATACAGTTAAAAACGTTTAACACAAAACTGAGGGCACCAAAATATTTTTTTGTGTTAAAAGAATTTTGTGTAAAAAGATTCGTAAAAAAAGTACAAAACTGGCCAATGTTTTCCATGTCGTCAATTATTATTTCCATTTCCTGTAAAACTACTATTAGCTTGTGTCTATTAGGATAAAAATCAAGTACAAATATTATTGTTTTTTTTGGGGGGAAAAATCACATATTTTTTACTTCTTTTTCAGCACGTCATATTGTTCAAAAACTGATAGAGATCATACATTATTTTATTCATCTCTGAATTTGAATGTGCATCTAAATAACTGCGGATACTCATTATTTTCTTCATTTCTGAAGCAGAAAGGACAGGAACTGCATCATTGATTCAGTTGTTAGATTCATCATCAAAATTTACATAAGTGGAATTATTTTAATGATGAACGATGTCAAAAATCCCATTGTTGGTGCTGTAAACACATGATCATTGGCGGCAACATGTAGTAGCATAGTTACCATTGTTCTAATTTGTTTCAGAGCAATTTTAGCCCTGCCTTCAACCCGCACTACTTTATTTATAGACTATTTTCCTTCAATATATAACTTTGATAAAATAAGAAAAAAATTACTCTTAAGAAAAAAGTGGTATGGAAATAAAGGCGGGTCTAAAAATGCTTTGGAATAAATAAAATGTTGGCATCTCTGTTGTAGCATACATGCCACCGAAGATCGAAAGCAATTTTTTTTTTCCCGTGTTAAACGATTTTTGTTTGGTTTTAAAAGAGAAAAAATGTATTAAATAGCATAGTATACTGTCCGGACCACTGTATTATTTCTTGTTAACCGATTTTTCATGTTAAGCGTTTTCGTGTTAAACGTATTTAACTGTATATGAAAATTTATTTTTCATTGTATTTATTTTTATCATAAAATATAGGTTCCATTTTATGAGCTGAAACTTCAAATTTCTATTAAATGTATTATTAATACTTACTTTTATGTTTTGTTCATTATTGACCAAAAAAAAAAAAAAACTAAATTTTTGTCAACTCTCTGAGTATGATGTAAGTAATATTTTGTACAGTGGTCTTTCATATTTGCATTAAATTAATTAAAGTATGCACATTGTTTTTAATAATTGTTAGAAAAAGAAAAATATTTTTTTCTAAAAACTAAAGTAAGATATGCATTAAATAATCTAAAAGGACTTTAAAATTCATATTTGCTAAAATTTATACCTTACATTACATAAAGTACCCTTTACTGCACAAATATATTTCGGATGCTCCACATCCATCCTCCTTGTGCTTAGTGACTGTTTCATCGCTGTTGTTTTCTCCTTGCCTTCTTCCCACTTTTAATATATTTGTGCAGTAAAGGATACTTTATGTACGGCATAAATTTTAGCAAATATAAAGTAAGGTATTTTAATTCTTGTGATTTCATTTCTCAGTATTAAACTGTTATAATTGTATCTTAATAATTTATTTTAAGAATTTAATATTATCATATTTATTTGGATAGTTTAACTGTTTGAGTCCCAGGGAGTATTGAAAAAATACTGTTGAAGAATCCCAAACAGCACAGTTTTCTCTAAATGAGTTTGAAAAGACCCGAGCAGTGCAATAGTGCTTCTTGTATTTGTTAGGTAACGCAATTTTTGTCTTTTTCCCATCGCTCGGTCACATTTTTTGCAGTTTGCAAAGCGATCGAACATATTCTTGCATAAGTGTTTCTCATTGTTAATAACTGTGTGTTTCAAAATGATTAGACGTACTTGCTTCAGTAAATCTGAGCGCGCAACTTCAACAATCGGTAATGCACTGTCAGTTGTCCACAATGTTCCAAATATACTGGATTTTCTCGACATAAAATCTCAACAGTGCGATTGTGCTGCTTGGGACTCAAATGGTTAATTTCTTATTGCTGTAATATACAGTAGAAGATCTTTATAATGCAATTCTATATAATGCAATTCTCTATATAACGCAAAATTTCTTGGATATAAACAATAAATTTTGCAGTTAAGAAATACTTCCTAAAAAACTGTTACTTTGTTGAGAAGTAAGTGTGATACATTTGTTTTTCTTTATCTGCTTAATTCAGAGATTTTTAATGAAAAAATTGCTATCATTAATTTTTTTTTTTAAGTGATTTTATAATGATTAATTAATGAATATTAATAAATGATTTTATACAGGCATATATGGACTATCTTTATAAAGTAAATTTTAGAGTAAAAGTTATTATCCACCCAATTTTTTGTTCCAAGAAATGTAACTTTAAAATGTCCTACTCTGTGTTGATATGTTTCAGACATATTTGGCCATGTCTACAAGGTAAGTTTGACGATGTGTGAAATGTGATCTATATAATGCAAAATTCTATATAACGCAAAACCTTGTGTTTTTAGCTTTGCGTTATAAAGATCTTCTACTGTATATATATAGAAGTTTTTAAAACACACCATTGTGTTTATAATATTTAACTAAAAAACAAATAGCCATTAAGGGGTTAGGGGTAGTCAGAGACACGAAAAAATGATAATTTTCAGTAATTTTTTTTTGCTATTAAATCATTTTATTTTACAAAAGTAATAATATGGCATTATTATACAATGTTTTGACTTGAAGTCACGAAAATTTGAAAAAAAAAAATTTATAATTTCCAAAGTTATAGCTGTTTCTGTTGACCCAGTCCAAAAAAAGGTCCTTGCGGTGACAATGATAAGTCCTTGGAGATTCATCTAAAATCAATCGGATAAGAAAAATTAGTTTTATAAATAGATAATCCTTTGCCTGATCGAAGCTTTTTTTTTTTTTTCAAAAATTAAAAAAATGGCGGACTCAGGAAATTTTTTTCTAAATTTTTGGGAAAAAGTCAACAGTTAATTGGTCTTAAAAAATCGAAATTTTTGAAAAAAAAAAAAAAATCCTTCGATCAGGCCCGAGTTTATTATGTATTCTAAAAGCTGTATAAATTTCATTAAAATCTACTGAGCGGTTTTCAAGTTACAGTTGTCACCAGTTCAAAAAACATAGTTTTGAGAAAAACGCATTTAAAGTTTCGCACTAGATTTACGTACAGAAATACGAATTATTTAATCACTTACACCGAGTCATCTATTCCTGGGCCATATAATAGTTCTTCAGCCATTGTGGAAGTTTCCAAAACATCAATTTGCCATTGCCTACGAAGCATTCTGCCTTCCCGAGTGTTGTCGTTGGCGCGCTGATCTGCCACTTTCACACGTGCAGCATCCTTTTTTTTGCATACTGATGGGAATTAGACCCACAACTTCAATCAACTTCAAATTTTCAGAGAATATTTATAAGATATTACACTTTAAGAAAATGCAAAAAAAAAAAAATTTGATTTTTTGAAAATCCTGACTACCCCTAACCCCTTAAGAAAACTGCTTCTTTTGATGACTAATGTATTATTCCAATTTTACCCTTTACAAGTTTTGAAGTATTTTAGCCTTTGTTCTTAACTTATTCTATATCTTATTTAACATAAAAATATTGCTTTTAATTCTAATATTTATGTGAAATTTTATTAGTTTTTGCAAGTCATTACAAGAGAAACTGAAATGGAAGCTAACCTTCGAAGACAAGTCTGTGACTTGAAAGCTGAACTAGGAAGTATTAGCATGGTGGATGAATTTGCTAAATATGCGAAGATAAAAAGAAAAGTTAACAAAGTTACAGATGAATTATCACATCAGTGTAAGTATCTATATAATATTTCTCTAACGTGGACCAGTTACAATTATTTTTGTTGAAACGATATGATTGTGGTGTAATTAATAAAATATGCGTTGATAAAAAATATTTAAAAATTAACAATATTTAAGCACGCGGACTCAGCTCAGTGAACTAATAAGAAAAAATAATGACCTTTGTCCGATGACATTATTTTACAGAAAAAAATATTTTTAAAAGAGGCTTCTTTAGAATCTTTGCAAGCGTCATTTTAAACCTAGCATTACTTTAAAAATATAAACAGAATATGAATTATCATAAATTGACTAAAAAACACAATCATAAAAAATATAATTAGTTTTTGTAAAAACAAAAAATTATACCAAAATTAATAAAAACTCATTGCCAACATGGCGACAAAAATTAAAAAGGCATCGTGGGAGTCCTATACTAAAACTGTACTGCCTGTGGAAGTATGAAAACTGGGTCATGGTTCAAAATAAAACCATGAATTTTATTTTGAAATCCTTCTTTAAATGATTTTGGTTTCACTATTGTATAATATTAATTTGGTTCTAATAATAATTTGGCTTCTGGTAAATTAAATATTTAATTAGGTAGTGGAATTGGTATAATAGTTATGAGTTTCAAATTTGGAAGGTAAATAAAAAAAGAAATAAAGTGTGAATATTTCACACGGGTTTGCTAGTAAAATACGTACCTGCCAACATTTGAAAATGACAATTAGTAGCACACCAATTTAAAAATTAGATTGGATGGTTGATTGGTTCATTTTTATCATGCGACACACGAATCCTGAACAAATAAATGTATGTATATTACTGTATTTTCTTGCGTATAATCCGCGGGGTACTATTTTCAGCTCTGATGAAAAAATTTCCACAGATAATATGTACTGCCGGATGCCAGACATCTGGCTTTATTTGCCACCAAAATCCGGCCACATTATGTTAAATGTCCCCCTCCCCCCACCTCAGATTAAACATTTTTAAAAAAGTTATTATTTTTACCTAAATAAATTACATTAGTGTTCATATATAATGAAAAACTGTTTAAGAAACTAACATGATTTATGAAACCAGGTATAAAATAATTTTATTCAAAATGCAGAATTCCTATTTTTACACATTATTCAACCAGCCATTAAAATTCAGCAAAAATACTACCTATTAAATAAATATTTTTTGTTGTGTGTTCAATTATGTGTATAATTTAAAAATATATAAATTATAATGATTGCAAAAAATTCTAATCTTAGCATTGGGATAATTGTTTTAAAAATGTTAAAATATAAAACACATTCAATAGTTTCTGTAGGCGTTTGATCATGGATTGGTAGGGGAGGAGGGGGAGGTAAAAATAAAAAAAGAGAGTGAGAAATATTGAACAACTTTGCTTCCTTATAGGTTCTAGCATCTAATAAAATAAGTTTAAAAAGAACATTGACATTTATGTTGCGGATGGAAAAAGATTAGAAACCTCAAGGCTTTCGCGAGGCGTTTGTTTGCCGATCGTTAGGGGGTGGGGAGCGAGGAGGGCGCAAAAAAAATACACGAATGAGAAATATTTAACAATTCTATCTCTTTATACATTCTAGAAGCTAATAAAGCAAGTTTAAAATGAAAATTGACATTTATGGCGTGGATGGAAAAAGATTGAAAATCGCAAGGCAAAACGTCAGAAATGTTGCAGTTTTGGTGCTAGATAAAAATTCATAATTTTGAGCCGATTTTCATAGTGTCGTAGTTTACGGCCCAAATTCGTAACAGTTGGCAGGTCTGAAAATATAAAATAATATAAACCACACTGAAATTGGACCGTTCGTTTGGAAGTTTTACAGCGTAAAGTATTGCTTACCTATAACCACTCTTGACTAGATAGAATTCGTCAAAAACCATTTCCTGAAAAATAGATAACAAATATGAATAATACAGTATAGGATCTGTTATCCGGAAACCCATTATCCAGAATGTTCCGAAAACCAGAATGCAAAATGCCAATTACTAAAATTTTTAATTTTCGTAAAATTTAAGAATTAAAGTTATACAAGAGCAGTGGCAGAATTATAGTTTTACAACGTACTTTCTTTAATGCTAGTGTTATTCTGGGGAAATATGGTGAGTACAAAATTGTCCAAATAATTACTGAAAATTTTGCAAATTTAAGTTAGAAAATGAATTTTTATGGTTTATAACAGATAAATATTAATAACACATACTTCTTAAATTGCCCAATAACAGATTAATTTTATTCTTGATCTCAGGACTCAGGTCGCTTGCATGAAGTCTCAATTGTTATAAAAATTTTAAATAGTTTTTATTAATTCCCATTATTTCTAGAATTAATTTCATAAAATTTTAGTATTATGTGCTAAAAATATTTGAAACATTTATGAACAATTAGCAACAGAGACAAAAAAATATAGAAATGTTTGCAAATCCAAATGAAAGGATTTTACTCTCAGGTCCAAAATTACTTTTTATATATGTTTATTTATTTTTATTATTATTTGTAGTTTAAAATTTTAATTAAGAATTTTTTTTTGTTTTGTGGAAATAATTTATTAAATGAACAAATATATAGGCAAGTTTTTATATATATTATTCATGTTTATCAGTTTCACTGCTATTTATGAAATTATTTTGTACCATTTTTATACATATAATAAAGTGTTTCGAATTACGGAAAAACCCTTTATCCAGAATATCCCAGGTCCCAAGCTTTCTGGATAACGGATCCTATACTGTAGTAATAATAATAAAGATTCTTTAATTTCAGGAATCTACCTAAAAGAGCAGTAGTGGCATCAGAAATTCCCCGACGGGGGGACACCACCTCCCCCACAGGGGGCACTATATAGAGAGACTTTATTATATAAATATTTATCAAAAACTGCAATATTGTTAATAATATTACTGTTAATATTTGTACCATTCCATTTGTTAGTACTCCTCATGGTTTTGGAGATCATCGTGCCATTCTCTGAGTGTATAATATTTTCTTTCCACAGAAAAAAATATGTGCAGGGTACATGAAGGAAAATTCTTAAGAAAAAATTAATCTGGACCTCTCAAAATGTGTATATTCATGGAAAACCGGAAGCTGAAAATGTTTACAAATCCAATACTTTCTTCTATTGAATATCGAATGCAAAAATTGGAATTCTCCAAATTTGTAAAAGGAAAGAAAGATGCTGCTAAAAGGAGAAAAACTGAAAATTTTGTATTTTTTCCCTGACAAATTTTAGGAGTATGCCCCAATGGGGGGTCACAGACTGGGGGCCCGGCCCCCTAGCTGGCGCCACCCCTGTAAAAGAGTGACATTAGTCATGCTAATAGATATCTGTAGGATATTTATATGTAGAAGTTTAGTGGATCAGTTTTAAACTTTTATGTGTATTTATAGATGTCTTATGGATGTAAGTGGCTGTGTATGTAAAGGATTACACGGGTTTCAAAGTCTAAAAAAAAGTATATTTTCTTAATTTGTTTTCAGTATAATAAATAAAATATTTTGTTAAAAAAACTGAGTTTATCAAAGATCAACATTTAAACAATATTTTTACCCCATAATTGCCTTGTAAATTAATTTGTAATAAAAAAAGAAAAATCTTTTGTTCAAAATAGTATTAATTAATTCTATTTTGATGAAGTGCACAAAATTTCTGTAAGGTTGGAGCATTAGTTTTCGAGAAATTGTGTTTACCATTTTTTTTTTTCTGAAGGGGAAACCAGGTTGTACTGATTGAATATCCCAATTTTTTTTTTAATCTAAAAAATAAATGAATTTCATAAAATATTGCTTAAATGTTACTCTTTTATATGCTTGAAATTTTGAATAAAAATCTTATTTATATATTAAAAAAAAAAAAAAAAAAAAAAAAAAAAAGAAGAGAGAGAGAAAATAAACTTTTTTTTCTTAGTCTTCAAAACCCATTGCCCCCTTTATTACATTTGGCTAATAAATTATATCAAAGAAATTTTATTAAAGCTTTTGCATATACAATTAAAATTGCCATATTTTATTAGATATTTTTAATAGTTTTAAATCTAATTGCAATATATCATATCTAATGTAGTATATGATGTTATCTAAAAGTGGCATAGCATTTGTTTAAATAACCTGCAAATTATAGTTTAAAAATTTTTTTTTTTTTTTTTTAAGATAATTTTAATATATGTGCCACTCAGATACAAAATAATGAAAAATTAAAAGAAACCTCATAATCACATTTTAAGCATTACTTTTTGCAAGGTGGATTGTAACATTTTATTTTTTCTTTTAAATATATTAGTAATCTTTTTTTTTTGCCTTTGGTACAAAACTTTCACAAAGTATATGAGATATAACATATTATTTTCCACACATCAAAAACTTCACGACAATTTGTCAAGTACTTTTCCAGGTAGTTGACAAAATATCTAAAATTGAAAGCATCTGTTCATTTTTGTCAAAATAGAGCATTAATCACACCCAATTTTAATTCAATTTGAAGTAATTTTTTTAAAAAATAACTCTGTGTTGAAATAGAAAAAAAAAAAAAAAAAAAAAAAAAAACTTTTTTAAAAACTAACATTGTGCTTTAGTAGTTGTTAGTAAGACTTATTTTTGACTTAGATATTAATATTTCTTTTAGAAAAGCTCCATAAACAAAGAAAGTGTATAAATTACTTAATGTATGTATTGAAATTGTTTTTTACAAACAGAAAATTGTTGTTAGATACTGGAGTATTATATATTTCAAAATTTGTTTTCCTTAACTTATTTTTTATTACTTATATCAGAATTATTATTATTATTTTTTAATTGGTAAAATAAAAAAATATTGTTTGAAAGCATTCAATAATGATATAAGATGACGATGAAAATTAAAAGATGCATAAAAGAAAAAAAAAACTAGAATTTTTTTTTTTTTTCTATTCAATTCTTAACATATATTTTCAATATTAGTTTGTACAAGAAGCAAGTTTGTAAGTTTTTCATTATTATGAAGATTTTACAAATTTAGTATTACCTAATTATATTTTTCATTAATTTACTAACTTTCTTTAATTAAAAATAATTATGATTGATTTCTATTTTGTATTTTCTAGTAAACATTGAATACTTTTTCTTACAGCTGATATCCGAAGCACTTTTACGATGAAGGTCCGGCTAATTGTTAATGCAGCTTTATACACATTAATGGTAAAATTTATAGCATTAATTTTTAATAGAAAATAGTGCTAATTTGATTCGATTCAAAAACAAATTTAATTTACTTTTGAAATTAAATGTAACAGTAATGTAAATGTAAAAGGTAATACTATTATTGGGTTAGTAAGAAAATGCCAGTTATTTAGTGTGAAATAAAACTCAATTTTTTCTATACAAAAAATTAGCGTTAATTAAGCAAATAGCTTCCATTTTGTTCTATGATATTTTGTCATCTTTCTAATAACTTCATGATTACATGCTTATAGAATTCACTTTCATATCAGAAAACAGCCCAATCAAATGGGATTTGAGGTCATCATTATTACTGAAATTTTTACTATTTAAAAATTTTGTAAGTTTCAAAATAAATGATAATCTGATGGTGCTAGTTTGGGGATATACGGAGGATGTCATATCACTTCCCAACTAAGCTCCAATAATTTCTTTTGTATTACTAAAGATTTTCATTGTTGTGGTAGGACATGATTCCTTTCTGACCTTCTCTCTTTGATTTCTGTTTTGAATTTTATAAGTTGGTAGCAGTAAATATTTGAGTTGCTTGTTTGGTTGTTTGGAAGCAGCTCAAAAGTTTTTTTTTTTTGTAGCCCCACCAAATTGACAGAACAATCTTTTTCTGATGCAATTCAGCTTTTGATATGATTTGTGCTGGTTTATCAGGCATGAAAAATGATTTTTTTCGATTAATGTTTTTGTAGACAGTTTCATCACCAGTGATAATTCATTTAAAAAAAGGGTCTATTGTGTTATGTTTGAAATGCATATAGCAAATTTTGATTCATTGTGTTAAAGAAGTTCTTTCATTTCTTGTGAAACCCTAATATAGAACTTCTTAACAATTCCAAGATATCTTATGTGGATTTCAATTGTTGTATGTGATACTTTCAGCCTTTTTGTAATCTTTTGCTCAAATATATATATATTATATAAATTGAGACAAGAATAACAAACATAATGCTATCTATAAAATTACATCTCATATAGAGACATAATAACCACACGTGTATTTGTAGAAAACCACAATTTTAATAAAAAAAAAACTCACTGTAAAACACGTATAAAATATATTTAATTAAAATCATTAAAAAAAAAAAACACATCGTGTCAAGGCCTTTCGCCCTGAACATCAGGGCGAAAGGCCTTGACACAATGTGTTTTTTTTTTTTTAATGATTTTAATTAAATATATTTTATACGTGTTTTACAGTGAGTTTTTTTATTAAAATAATGCTATCTGTTTGTGCAAACAATAATTACTTCCTTGCCAATCCAATATGCTCTTAAAAAACATTTAAATATTTATCAGTTTGTTGAATGGCTGCATGAAATAGTGAGACATGGTGTCCAGCAACTCAGAAAAAGGAAAATTCTCAGAGAATTTTGTGTTTTGGGGAATATCAGGGTATTTGGGAAAATATCGTATAAATCAAAGAAATACATTTGAAAGATAATAAATTCTGCCAAAAGAAAAATGGCCAATAGTTTGAATCAGATAAAAATCTGTAAGTTACAGTAAATTGCAGAAGCTTTCAAAAGTGCTTTCCTCTTGGGACACACTGTAAGATAGTGTTGTAAAGAATTCAGTATTTTTCTATCAAATTTGTGTGTGGCACTTTAGAAAATACTTTTAAGCTGGCTGCAAGTAAAAAGGTACTGTGCACTGAAAAAAAAAAAAAAAAAAACACTTAAAAAAGGTTGAGCTAGAGGCAGCAATACATCTTGTCGAGACAAAATTTGTCTAATGAAGTTACATTTTCATGAATTTGGAGTGTAAAGGACCCTTCAGAGACTGGCTTCAACTTCGGTTTCTTTTCATATCCCTTTGATGTGGGAATCGACTTGACGCGAAGCAGCAGAGAGATTTTCTTGGCTGACAAACCTCCTACTGTGATCGAAATTGGGTCTCTTTTGTAAAAGAGCAATAAAAAGTAATGTCCTTCATTGTAAATGTGTGCAAAATGTCAAGGGTTGCTTTCGGACAATGGATAATTTATGAGTTTTGAAGCTCTGCACTGTTGCTAGTATCTGAAGGATCCTTTAGGGGAGAAAAATTCACATGAGAAACATACTTACTCCTTCTGATCAGCTCTTTTTCTCAGAATGAACCATTAGTCATTCTATCAAGCCAATGGAAGTCAGAAGAGAAAGGATTTTTCTCCTTTTGAACTTACCAAAAGTGTTGGGTAGGGGAGCACACAAGATTTGCACCCGTGAGATTTGAAGAGAAATTTTTTAGAGGAGGAAGTTATGATTAGAAAGAAGTTTCTGGAGTAAATTGTATGAAGTGACTATTTGTGAATAGATCGTCTTAATCTAATATTTTTCGAGCAGTGTGCTATGTCACATCTGTGGCAAATTTCATAATAAGACATTCTGTCCCAGTTCTTTTAAAAATTTGACTGGTGAATGTAGAGATTGGTTAGATTTCAATTATCTTTGGCTGTTATGAATCGAATTTATGTTCTGCCCTTGATTGGTTTAGCATGTATGGACATCCTGTTCTTAACACTTTTGAAATCACATGCTTTTGTCTTTTAGACAATAAGGTCTGCTTGTGTGCTTTTTTTTTTTTTGTCCCAAGTTACAATATTTCAGAACAAAATTTTCTGTATATATTACAAATGGATATACATTATAATTACATTCTTTGATTAGAAATTATTCTTTGATTAAATACTTTCATTAGAAAGTATTTGTATCCATAGTATATTTGATTGTACAAATATGTATACTGGGTATATTCTTAAGAAATAAATAGCATACAAATTGCAAAAGAAATGCCCACTGCCAGAGTTAAAGATGATGTTTCTTTTTCAATGAGTGTTAGAAAAACTGCTATTAATACATACTGAAAAAGTCTAGTGGAAAATAAAAAAATCAATTTAAATTTAGGATGTTTATTTTTTTTTTTTAATAAACATTAAAAAAAAAAAAAAGAAAGAAAAAGAAAAAAACTGTATACAAACGAAAAAAAGTTTTGTGAGACTCGATGAAAAGTTTATATAATATAGTATATATATATAAATATTAATTGTTTGAAACTTTGATATGAAAATGTTTCTGTACATTTTTTCATTGTCAAAAAAAAAAATTCCAATGACATGAATATATGTCAGCGGTTCAAAAGTGTTAATTTCATCATAGAGGAGAGTGCCAGGCAGTTCTGATTTTTTTCTGAGACTAATATTGAATCTTACTATGCTTACTCAAGCATTTGACTTCAAAAATATCAATTCTTAAGAACTGTAATCTTAAAATTGCTTGTCAGTGCCTCTACTACACACTTGCTCATCTTTAAAGACTCATACTTTATAATAACCTAGATCATACAATTTATACTAGTGATAAGCTTTTTTCTAAGTTTATTGTTTGTAGCTGATTTTGTCAAAAATTTCTTAGTGCTAAAATAATGAGTAAAAATCCATGAATAGTTTAGTAACTTTGACTATTTACATACCTACATATATATTTTTCCATTCATTGGCTGAACCAAATTTTTATAAAATTGAAAAGTGATCAGACCAGGATTTGAGCCTGGTATTTTTCATTTAAAATTCCAATGCTCTACTAACCGAGTTATCCTGATTGAAGTCTACCTGTACAAATCTTAGGTGGTCACTCTTTACTCTTGTAAAAATTTATTTAGCCAATCCATAAAAAGTCTTTCTAGTCTAGTTATACTCTGCCCTCTTGCAATTATGGAGTTAAAAAAAATTTCCACCTGTATTCACAGAACAGATAAAAAAAGAAAATTTCTGACTTTTATATAAACAAACTGTAACAACTGGGGTAGCTCAGTTCAGAGGTGGGAAATTCATCAAAAATCTCACCAGTCAAGAACCTTTTCTTATCAACCATTAGTATGAAATTGAAAATTAATAATGAGAGACTATAGTTATGTGTACATGATGTACCGAGCATCAAATTTTTTTGTATCAGTCTGTAGCAAAGTGAAATTTATCTGCTACCGCAAAACTCGAAACCAAGTTTATTATTGTAGTAGATAATTATATCTTGTAAAAAAAAAAAAAATAATAATAAAAAAAGCTGTGTGCACTATTGTGTATATTGACAGAAGGATTATAAAATGGTAAAGGACAATAGGAATGGTGGCGGATGTTTGATTGTGGAGGTGGGGTGGTGTTGTGTGGATGGATGGTTGGGTGGGATTGTGAAATTGAAATGAAAAAAAAAAAATAAAAAAAAGAGAAGGCAGAGGGCTTGTTGTATTTACTTTGTGTTACAGTGCAGACTTTCTTATTCCATTGTGATTTCAGTTTCTTCTTCTTTTGAGTTGTCGACTATTTTTGGGGTTCTGATCATGCTATTGGGGACATTGTGGTCACTCGGTGAATTTCATTGTTATTCATCTGCTTTGAAAGATTGCTTTATTGGATCCGTGTGGCTCCTATTCTGGTCTTGGCAGGCTGGGAGAGTGTTGCCAGCGTGAAACTAGTTTAACCCCACAGGCAAGTCACAAGTCATGCCGCCTGCCGCCTTCCTACCTAACTTGAGTCTCTTGGGTTGTTTTTTCATTATTTTGATGTGATTTTGAGTTGAGATTTGTTGTGATGGTTTGTTGATTCGTTTGTTTTGCAGGTTGTTAATTTTTAGGTCTGGTTTCTTGGGATTTGTGTTTTTCATCCACTCATGGAAAATTTTTTTCATTTTTCTGGGCTTCTCAAAGAGATTTTTGGTCTTGTTGGTCGTTGGTGTTTCAGTGGTCTTGTGTCTGTTGCTTGGCTTCTACTGTGCTTGATAGATCGTCATTGTTATATAATATATATATTGTCCTTGTTAATAAACTATAAGTTTTATACCCAGCAAAATCTGTACAGTTTGTGCAACAAGGGCCTATAACATGTCTACCAGCTTTGAGCTCAATCATATGAAGCATTATAATGTTATTGTGTTTAGCTACATACTTCACACTACTGTAAAAATAGTAAAAAAGGAATTTAGAAAACTTCAAAACATATAGATACATGAAAAAATATAAAAAATAGCCAAGCTTTCAAAAAACTTGTTAATGATTATTATAATATTATTTTATTATTATTATTTTAAGGCTAAGTGTTTTCATTAAGAATCACCTACTGCAGTTTTGGTAGTTTTAAGCTTATTTCCATCGTCGGTATAGAACAGCAAGACAGATTAATTTAATATTGATATTACATTTTTTTTATTTAACTACATCCTACTTTTAAATTCTTAATACAATAAAAATTTCTTAACATGAATCTCAAGGAAAATTAAAAATTGTATTAAAATTTTTTTCATGTTATCAGTAATTCAGGATCAGTTCTATTATAAATTCTATGAAAAATGCATATTTAGTACAACTGTTGAATAACACCCCTATTTGTTTGAAATTATATTATCAGTAATTAATTCTGTCTAATGGGAGAAAAGGAAAATAACAAGAGCATAAAGAACTGCGTATTTTTTTACAATGATTTTAGTTCACACACACACAGACAAATAATAATAATAATCTTAAAATAATTTTTATTCCCGAGCATTTATTTTTCTAATCAACAGTTTGTTTTCACAAATCTTCTAATTTATCTGTGGTATCAAGAGTTTCCCTATGATTCTGTTTGCATCATAAAAATAATCTTATGGTGTTTAGAACATCAGATAATTTATTTGAACTTAAGGTTTTGCATTCTAATGAATCACCATCGCCCTCTTCTGTTTTTGAAGACTAGTGCAAATAAACTATTGAATTAGTATGTTTGTTACAATTAATTTCACTGACAATTTCATCATCTGTATTAAAAGTTGATGTTGTTATTTATTTGTTCATTGAAACATACTTCTCAAAAGTAAAATATTCTGGAGATATACCACACGCTTGTGTTTCTTAAAATCGAAATTTGTTTCTTCTGCTTCAGTGCAAACTTTTGAATAATTCTCATTAGATAGAAATCTTGTTTTTCGAAAACAATTTTCAATAGTATTTGAAGAAATGTCTTTCCGCGGAGCCCGGTAGCAGAAATCGTGCAGCACGGCAGCAACGCTGCAGAATTATCTTGAAGCTTGCAGAATGATCTTGAAGTTTGCAGATTTATTTATGAATTTACAAAAACGGAAAAAAAAAAAAATCATAAGAAAACGAAAAAATGCGACCGGAAAAAAATCTCGAGTTTGTTTTTGCTACGATCGTTCACCACGCGCGCTACGCTGAAGAACCAAAGAATATTGAATAGAAAAATTCCTCCCACGTTTTCTCTTCGAGATCTGCCTCTCCCACCTACAATCGAAGTGGAATGATCCTCTTCGTAGGGAGAGAGCTTGGGAAAGAAGCGCTAGTCACACTCGATCGTTTGGTCATTTTTAGATTCCTTATGTTCATAGTGCATGTGCTTCATTTTTTTTTGGTTAATCGTTGATGCATTAGCATGTGTTATAGATTGAAATATAATGTTTTCTGTGTAATATTTTTTTTTCATCATGTCTTCTAATGAAAAAGTTATTTGTTGTTTATGTGAAACAACAGTAATTAAAAAAAAATCTAAAACCACATTACACTCTATGTAAATTTTTTTTCATTTTGTATGTCAATCCCTGTCTCAGAGGCAATATGTGAGAGTTGGGGGTCAAGAATAAGCAGTGTAATGGAAAAAAGACCAAGATGTAATGATGGCTCATTAGAAGATATTGGCACATCAGATATGCATGTCTTTATTATGCTTAATGGTCCTGAAAGTGGATTTAAGCATACATGCAAATTTTTGAAAGCTGCATTAGTTGAAAAGTATGGCATGTCCTACTTTCAATATTTTAAGCATGTCTCAACAAATGTTACTTTTAAACATGCTGTTACTTCAAAAGTAGTAAGCAGAGTTATTAATAACTCTGATTGTTTACCATGTTTTCATTAGTTATATAAAATAATTTTGAAAGATTGAACTGTGTTTAAGTTACTTTTTTTGCTTTTGTGTTTAAGTTACTTTTTTTTGCTTTCAGGTATTACATTTCTTTTAACTTGCATTAACTGCTGTTTCAATATTAAGCTGTGTAAACATTTATTTATTGTCTGCATGTATTAAAGGCATCTGTCATATATTTTAAAATGCAAATTTTGCTCTAAAAAGAAAGCAATTTATCATGAAAGTAAAGCTTGGCTCGTCGTTCAGAGTCGCAGAAAAATTTTGGCTTCTGAAACTGGTGCTGCAGAATGATACAAAAAATTCTGCTACTGGGCCGCGGAGTATGTTTAACCCTCGCTTTCCCAAGATCAAGGCATTACTGCAGAAAACTTGCTTTCAGCTGCCAATTGGCATGTTTGGCGAAAATCACCAGAACCGCACCTTTTTGTATCGTTTAGAGCAAATCGTCATGCAAGATTCCGAGGATTATGTTTGCTAACTCTGGTGAATTAGTGCATTTTTTTGAATGAGGTGGGCTTAACTAAATTTCAACTACAAAATGGAGTCAAAATGACCCCATCTTGGAAAAGCGAGGGTTAATGCATGTAACAAATTAACGTAAAAGGGATTCCTCAATCAAAGCAAGAAATTAATTAAGGAATTTCATCTCTATAGTATGCTTTTATGTATCTATCTTATAACTCTTTCATTAAATGGTTATCATTTGATGGTTGTATTTTGTGGTAAAAATTATAATTTGAATATTTGAAGTCCTAAAATGTTACAATGAACACTACAGTTATCGAAGATGGAACAAACATTTCATATTTTTCTTTCTACTTTTTTGGCCACTTTTTCAACTTTTTACTTGAGTCACTGAACAAAGCTATACTAATCCACTTTTCTGTAGAATTTCATATCATAGGTAATGTTTAAATTACTTTAAAATAATGAGGATTTGTGGTCTTTCTGATAACTAACAAGTCCTAATAATAATAATATAAGCAATTAAAAAGCTGACTTTTGTTTGCTATATTTTTACCAGAGCATTTAGAGTCTTTTATTCTTTGTTCTCAAAACAAAGAAGTTTCATCCTCAGTAAAATATTTGCTGGGGCATATTTGTTTAAAATGGATTCTAATTTCTTTTCTATAAAATCTTTCGCTTTGTTATAACTTATTACTCTTAACCACTAGCCAGTCAATGTAAATAATAATAATAATAATAAAAAAAAATGGAAAATTGGCTTATGTGTTGTTAATGATAGATAATTACAAGTTCTTTGATTTTCACAAACAAGTAAGGGAATTATTAGGTTTGTAAAAGCCAGGTGGCAGCACTATCAGTGCCCACTGAACTGTTGTCACTGTATTGCAATTCGATAATGAAATTTTCCTTTCCCAATTTTAAATTTTTTTACATGCCCTGATTAGTTTCTGAACCATCCATATGTAAGCAGTTACTTTGATGTTTTAGTTTTGATTTATGCAATTACTTTAAATAGAATTCTTTACAGTGTGTTCTTTTATTAAATTAATTATTTTGTTATTTATCATTCATTCAAATAAAATATTTACTTTTAGGGTATTACCACCATTTATCTTCATTGGTTCTATGGAAGAGAACCTATTGCTGTTTTGCCTGAAGATTGGTTCTACCCTTTGTCATGCCTGTTGTCTTTTCCATATGGGGTTAAAGGTAACTCATGCCAATCATTTGAACAAAACTATTTCTTATTGCATATTCAAAGTTTATTTATTAATATTTTTTATAAGTTTATTATAAAATTTTTATCTGTATTATTCTATACTAGCAGGCTATGCCTGCTTCACTGGTCACTATATTTAAAGGAATTTTTAAAAGAATTGAAACACTGTTTATTTTTTTATGTCATTATAAATAAAAACTTAAAAAAAAAAAAAGCATTGAAGTCATTCTAAACTTCACGTCAGGCCGCTGCCTTCTCCTTGTCTGACAACACGCTGCATCAGTACCATGTTTCCACTGCCTACAGAAAGGTATTTTCTGGGCACTTCAATCTGGGTATTTATCAATGACAGGTGGATCTGCTGTTATTCAAGATTGTATCTCAGCATCTATTAAATATTTTAGTTTTTGAAACATGTATGCCCTCGCTCTTTACACTATATTACCATATGATTCTGACTAATGTAATAAATGAAAGAAAAAGTAGATTTTCTTTTAAAAGGAATTTAATAAATAAATAACAAATAAATTTCAATTAAACTTAAATTTTAATAAATTTAATTCTTTCTACTATATACTGTCATTTTTTCCAATAAATACTGAAAAAAAAAAAAAAAAAAAATCCCTTTCAAAGGAATTAATTAAAAAAAGGAAAAATAAAAAGTTGTTATACTATAAAAATTATGCATTATACATAAACATAACTGTTATAATAAATAAGTTTTTAAGTTTAAAATGTAAAATACTTAATTTTTTTCTTCTGCATTACCATATGTTTTTCAATAAATACAACAAATTAAAAAAAAAAAAAAAGATTTCACCTTTAAATGAATTAATGAATTAAATAAATAAAAAATTAATAGCATAAAGTTGTTGTACACAGATGATTGAAATCAAAGAATAAATTTTAGAAAAATAAAACTGAGGAGCCAATATTTAAAAAAAAAAAAAAAATAAAAATTCGAAATAAAAAAAAAAATCTCTATGAGGTGCACATCTGCAGGATCCCAGCTACCCATCTACTAAGTTTTGTAGCTCTGCGATCAGTAGTGTGAGCACCAGAGCACAGACACACACACACAGACACTTCTCTATTTATATAGATAACAGTGCTGCCTACTGGTTAACATGAACAAATATTTAATCTTTGCTTTTCACAACAAGTATTTTACATATGCACTTTGGTGCAGTTTTAACAAACAGATGCTGAGATGTAGCCATATGGAAAATCACAGAAAGGGACTAATAGAAAAACCACTTGTCAATCAATATACACCCAAATTATATCAGTATTCTTTTTCATAATGTTTATCTCACATATTATGTTTGGTGCATTTATATGCTGTAGAAGCTGAGATATAGTCTTCCCATGCATTGAAAAGTTGCTGCATAGTAGTCACCTGTTGTGTCCAATATGCACCCAAATTGAATCAGAATAATATAACAACAGTTTTATAATAGACTTCTCTTTTATGCAACTATGCACAATACAGTACGTAGAAATATCGTTTATTAACCATGCATATTTAGAAATGACAAATGTTGAAGCCTAAGGTTGAATTTTTATACCACCTATACAAAAAATGCCAAAACTGGCATTTGGACCTGGGCACTTATCTTATTCTGGATGCTCTACTACTGAGCCATCTTGGCTGATTACCCATATGCCTTTTTCATATAATATCTGTTGATAAGATCACTGGGTCTCTGAATGCAAATATGGCAGGTGAACATATTAATTGGGGCAACTCTTCGCTTAGTTAGTGTAAAAATTCAACTTTATACTCCCAACATCATTAAATAAATACACAATAGAAGTTGAGATATAGCCTATAAATGGCAGAGATCTCAGTGTAGCAGTGCCAACTGCTGGTTGAAAGCTGATAGGTGCCAATTTATGTCAAAACGCAGCTAAATATAAATTTTTATGGAATTCTGTGTTTGTTCGTTCTTTAGCTGGAGCTCACAAAAATTTGTCACACAGATGGACATTTTATAAAAATGGATCTCAAACCATGTAAATCCATCAAAAGCCAGAAGTTGAAAATTTTTACGAATCCACTTTCTTCTGTGATTATAGAAGAAAGTTACAAAAAACAAAAATACTTATTATATTCAAATGCCTTTTCATGCTTGTTTAAAGTTACCAGAGATTATTAAAAGGGATTAAAAGTAACTATTTTTGACTGTGGGTGATTGCAATAGTTTTTTTTTTTTTTTTTTTTTACCTAAAATGTTTTATTCAAACACTTGTAATGAGGCTAAAGAAAAATATGTAAATAAAATGGTTATTTATAATCGGCAAAATTTTATAATACAGTGGAGCACCTTTTATACGTTTCTCATTTATACGTTTTTCGACTTCGGTCCCAAATCATTCCATTGAATTCTAATGTTAAAATATTTCGTTTATACGACACGAGTAAATTCTTAATTTCACTTATACATTTTTTTTTCCTCCTTGTAGAATCCCAAGTTTGAGTTTTCTTCCAGGATTTAAAAAAAAAGTTGAATGCTCTTTATGTTTTATTCTTATCTTTTTCGATTATTTTTTCTTAGAACTATGGAAACAAAGTGCGACCTGCGTCCATAGCCCATAGCCTGGGGAAAGGGGGATGTGAGAAATTTTCAGAGAGCAGCTGGCGACTGGGTTGAATGGTAACAAGTAGTCAGTGACCACTTTCTCTTTTAATTGATTTCAGAGATGGGGTATGAAAGGGGAAAAAAACCATTTTGTAAACTTGAAGATTTATTACTCACTTCCGTTGGGTGACTTGTAAGATTTTCTTTTTTCTTATCCTGTTTATTTGACGTTACGGTTGGAGAAACAAGTTTTATTTTTATTATTATTATTTTTTTTCTTTCCTTCCTTTTAATCGCTTGCAAAAATGTCATACAGTCAACTCCCTCTAATCCGCAAAAGTTTTGTCCAAATGTTGTGCGGATTATAGGAATTTGCAGATTAGAGGTCATTGTATTTGTTTACATTTTTCTTTTGCAGATACAAAGTCAGTTATTCTTATTAATTCTTAAGTAGACATCAAAATGAAAAGACGACTTCTAATAACTTTTAGAATAAAATATTTCTTCAGTATCAACAAAACAAATCATATTCATATTTGATGGTAAATAATTTAACCATATTCAAATAATATGTACCAATAAAATGTAAACAAATATATTTAAAAAAGAGAAAAAAATATATTTTTTGAAGCACAGAAATAATATTCATCACTCATTATTTTTAATTTAGTTAAATATTGATGTGATATGTAGCGATTTGTTTTAAATTTTTATGTACTTTCTTGACATTCTTTGGCTTGACTTAGCACTAGTCTGTATGAATTGCAGGAAAATAAATACAAAAATGTTACTGTTTTTTTCTCTCCCCAATTGTGTTTCAAAGCAAGGATTAAGCTAAAAATTTGATTTAAAAAATTTTCCTTTTAATCGCTTGCAAAAATGTCATACAGTCAACTCCCTCTAATCCGCAAAAGTTTTGTCCAAATGTTGTGCGGATTATAGGAATTTGCAGATTAGAGGTCATTGTATTTGTTTACATTTTTCTTTTGCAGATACAAAGTCAGTTATTCTTATTAATTCTTAAGTAGACATCAAAATGAAAAGACGACTTCTAATAACTTTTAGAATAAAATATTTCTTCAGTATCAACAAAACAAATCATATTCATATTTGATGGTAAATAATTTAACCATATTCAAATAATATGTACCAATAAAATGTAAACAAATATATTTAAAAAAGAGAAAAAAATATATTTTTTGAAGCACAGAAATAATATTCATCACTCATTATTTTTAATTTAGTTAAATATTGATGTGATATGTAGCGATTTGTTTTAAATTTTTATGTACTTTCTTGACATTCTTTGGCTTGACTTAGCACTAGTCTGTATGAATTGCAGGAAAATAAATACAAAAATGTTACTGTTTTTTTCTCTCCCCAATTGTGTTTCAAAGCAAGGATTAAGCTAAAAATTTGATTTAAAAAAAGTAAAAATGTGAGAAATGTTGCAAATTCTTTTAAAATATGATATGTAAATTTCTTTGTTTACATTAAAAAATCAATTGCGGATTAGAGGGATTTGCAGATTATAGGTCTGCGGATTAGAGGGAGTTGACTGTATTCGTTTAGAAAACGAAACGCTTTGTCTTCAAAGGTTAAAATCGAAATCTTAAAAAAAAAAAATTCAGAATTTCTATATTTTTAATTATCATTTAATTTTTATTCTACCTTTTAAAAATATTTTAAATTTAATTAAAAATATATTTTTTTTGAATAAATGTAAAGGAAATCATGAAAATTGATTATATTTTTATTATTAATATGACACTTTATTGTGTATTAATGTTAAAACGAATTTTCAGTTGTACGTTTTTTTCAGTTATGCGTTTTTTAGGAACGGTCCCTTGAAAAATGTATAAACGGTGCTCCACTGTATATCAAATTTTTAAATGCCAGCTCTACAGTTTTCACCAAGTTGATTTAATTGAATTTTTTTATTTCATATTTCCTAGAATGAATGTGACAATGTAAATTTAATTAAATTTACTTACCCACTGATCATAATATTTTTAGAGGTGATGTATATTTTTTGTAACATAAATTATTTATCAAGTTTTTGTTAAAGAAATAGAGGAGGGGGGTCACATGCAAGCTTTAAACATTGAACATTTAGCAGGATTAACTTATTATAAAATGTTTTCAAAAACTACCACTAGATGGCAACCTTTGTTACTATGTTTTGACCAATGGAAAAAAAAAAAAATGCTGTTAGGTTTTTCAGCAGTGACGGTTTGTTTTTTAAGGAATGAAGTAAATATGTTTTTAAATGTTCTAGATGAAATATCAAATTTAAAATATTTCTCAAAATTAGATAAAATAACTGAAATATGTAGCCAGTACATTAAAGAAAGTTAATATACTATTTCATGTTTTTATTTTAGTAAGTAATGCTTTTTTTTTTTTTTTTTACTTTTCATGATCAACTTAACGCTCATGATCAAACTAAAGGCAGTCTTAAATTTCGTCTGCAGGAACATATTAATTACGTCCGCAAGCAAGAAACCAATAAATCGGCTATTTCTAAGCATTGCTGGGAGAAAAATCATAATTTTAAATTTGATTCAGCTAAAATAATTTGCAGGCCTAAATCCATTCACGAACTTGATATTTCTTTGAAGTTTTTTATATTTATAAAAATCTTAAAAATATTGTTAATTGTGATTTTGCTGTACCATATTTGTCTGATTGTTGGAAATTTTACATTCGGTACGCATTTTCTTAATTTTTCTACAGTTTTCACAACTAGTGTTTCTAAAATTCCTATTAGCCACTCCTCCCACCTTCCACGTAATTCTGTTGGTTGAGCAGAATCCAGTTCCTTTTCTGTATATATGAGCACTTCTCTCTGATTTTTTTATGCACTGAAGATGGTACGCTAAAGGCTACCGAAACAGCTGTCTGCTTCCCAAATATTTTTCTTTGGGGTTTCTGACGTTGTAGTTTTTACTGCTTTTAATAATCCTGCGTCAAGTCACATTTTATTAACAATTTAGATGTCAGATTGTATTAAAATCTTAATAAGACTATTATATACTGCAATAAAATAACTTCTATTTATCCATGCATGTTCAAACATACATAAATGTCCCATATATGTTTACATATACCCCTAAAGAGAGGCATATATTTTTTTAAGATCAAGCCCAATAGTAGAAACAATGTATCATGGTGGTGAGAACTGCAAATTGTTTTAGGCTCTACAGCTCAAAAGAAATGCCAGACTTTAAAATACTGATAGAATTTGTATTATCAGGGATGAGAATTTTCAGACTTTTGTAGGAATTTCAAACTTTTCTTAATTTTTTAAAAACAATTTTCAGGTTTTTGCTTCTAAATATTCTTAATTTTCTTTCTTTTGACTGTTTCTAAACAATTTATTTTCATATATTCTCCAATTTTGCTTATAGAAAGTATGATTTTGTGTATCTGTTTCTTCTTTTATTACTAAAATTAAATTATCTTTGAGTTTTGCTGATACTTTCAGACTTTTTGTCTATTTCCCACTCTCATCTCTGATTATGTGTTTAGATTATTGTATTTTTTGTATCATCTTAATTAATTAATTTTTATTTTATTTATTTTTTTTGAGATGTAAATTTAATGTATTTTATGAACAGTTAATACTTCTTGTGAAACCAGGCCTGATCCGGCATTTGTAGATCATGGATAAATTTTGTTTTGCTGCAGATAGATATAAAAAACTAGCATGTCTACTCGGCGTTGCCCAGGTTGAAGCAGTGTTTAATTTTGAAATCAATGTAAGAGCTAAACAAAGGTTTAAAAGAGAAAGAGAAATGCATGTAACATTTCCTGGAGTTTTAAATAGAAAATATTACAATTAAATAGATATATAAATACAAAATGCACAGCTTTAGTATGGGATCCCTTTGGTGACTTTAAATATTTTTGGTCATTTATGCGATGAATTGAAATAGCTATTGCAAATGTGTAACTAAAAATCTGGGCGAGAAACGCCTGAGCTACTTAGGTGTCAAATTTTAAATTTTGCCAAGGGTCCAATACTAAAGTTGCTTCATACAAAAAAAAAAAAAAAAAACTTACAGACTTATTATATATATACGAGGGGGTGCTGAAAAGTTCCTGGCTTTGCACAGAAAGAATAGAGTCAGAGTTCTGAAATTACACATTTATTCAACATATTCTCCTGCCAGACTGATACACTTGTTACATCGTTGTTGTAGCTTTTCTAGTCCTGTCAAAAAAAAAAAAATTAGCTGGTTGTTGTGCAAACCAGCTCTCAGCTGCATGTTGAATGTCTTCGACATCGTTAAAATGATGACCCTTAAGGTGTTTCTTCAGATTCGGAAACAGATGGTAGTCGGAGGGGGCCAAGTCAGGGGAATAGGGTGGATGTTCGACCAATTGGTAACGTAGGGTATTCAATTTGGCAGTCACAACTTGGGACTTGTGTGAGGGTGCATTGTCCTGCAAGAAGAAAATGCCTTTTGTTAATTTTCCTCGGCGTTTCCTCTTAATTGCCTCACGCAGTTGGTCGAGGAGGTTAGCGTAATACTCTCCGGTTATACTGCAGCTCTGAGGAAGGTAGTATACCAACAGAATACCATCTTTATCCCAGAAAACGGATGCCATGACTTTTTTGGCCGATTTCTGGGCACGGAACTTCTTGGGTCGTGGGGAGCCACTATGACGCCACTCCTTTGATTGTTCCTTTGTTTCAGGATCGTAAATGTGAAGCCACGTTTCATCTTCAGTCACTAACCTAGCCAAAAAATCTGGTGTGTCACTGAAATGGGCCAAGACAGCTGTGGATGTCTGCACTCGTGCTTGCTTCTGTTCACTCGTTAAACATTTCGGTACCCACTTCGCTGAAAGCTTCCTCATGTCCAGGATATCGTGGATAATAAAAGTAACACGCTCTCGGGATATGCCCAGTATCTGAGCTATCATTTCCCCAGATATTCGTCGATCTTCAAGAATAAGGTCATGGACAGCCTGACCTGTTTCCGCGTCCGATGCTGTTGTTGGCCTCCCACTGCGGGGTTCATGTTCCACGTTGAAATGTCCTGTCTTGAAACGCGCCACCCAAAATTTGACGGTGCTGTAGGAAGGACTGTTCTCCCCTAGTGTCTGTGACACCTCAGTGTGAATGTCCTTTGCGGACTTTCCTTGGAGAAACAAAAACTTCATAACGCTCCTCAACTGCACAGTCGTGAAACTTGCTTGAGCCTCTGCCATGTTATCTTCTACCTGAACTTTGAAATAGCTATTAGAGTGGGAAACAACTGAAATTTTTACAGTAATATTACAAGATGACAAGCTTTCTTATAGTAACAAAATTTTTTTCAATTTTCAACTAGAGGGGGGCAAAGCCAGGAACTTTTCAGCACCCCCTCGTATATATAAAAGAAATCTTAATAAAATTCAAATTATAACGATTTAAATTTTAGGTGAGGACATAAAAGAACCCTATAAATAACACAAAAAGAATCAGTGAAAATGAAAAATTTTGTTTTACTGCAGAAAAGAAAAGTATTTAATTAAATTACAAGATAATGCCAAATATCTCTATGAAAAGGTTTATTTATATGCAAATTCTTGATAAAAAAGTGTGCCAATTTTCATAGCGTAACTAAGTTTTTTTCTCCTAATTTTTATTATTATTCACACAAAATAAAAAATATTTTATTTCTAGAAAAAAAATAAATAAAGGTGTATTTTATTAGTTTATTTTGGCGTCAAATAATTCTTTCTTCTTAATCATTTTAAAGTTAAATTGGGGTTTTTACTTAATATCTTTTGATCCAATTATCCGACTGAACTAAAAAATACAGTGTTAGCTAGATTTTGCCCTGATTGAAAAGTGTACAATTTTTCCTAGCGGTCAGTTGAACGATGTAGCATTGTATAGCAAACTAAAAATCCAGACAGACAAACAGTCAGCTTTATGTATATAGATATTGCTGTTGGCATGGTTAAGAGTACTGTTAAGTATTTTTTAGAATATTTTTGGTTTGTTTAGTCCATTAAACAATAAGAAGTCAGAAAAAAATGACAAATGTCCCCCATGTCCCAATTTCCTGTATATTTTTTCAGTACCTTATGAAAGCATTTTACCCTTTTTAAAAAAAAATATATATATAATTTTTTTTACAAAATATGTTCATTTTTATCAATAATTTATTGTTTTATTTTTAGGAGCCATAAGCCTGACATCTTGGTTGTGTATATGCAGTACTGTTGGTAGAGTGATGGCAAACAGTCTTTCACAGTGATTTATTATTATTTGAATATTTTTAAATTATTTTTATTCAAATTCATCGTTATATTTATTTGTTTCCTCTCATAATTTTTATTTTACTTTATTTTTCTTATTTGGATTTTCTTTTTGTAAAATTTTATTTCAGATTTTGTATTGATTCACATTGTTATTTATTTATGGAATCATCATTTGTAAACAATCCATTTAAAACTTAATAAATATGTGTTTGAAAAAAGAAAATGTCAATTTATTCATCAATTTTTGAAAATGATTGTTTCTTAATGTCACTTTTGTGTACAACACTTTTTAATGGATTAATAACATGTTTTCTCTTTATAAGTGAATATTTAATTGACAGTTTATTATTTTTTATCCTTGGGTACAAAACTAATCATTTTTGGCAATAAATAAAAATAACTATTGCATTTGCATAAGTAAAGACCTTGGCCAGAAACATGTGAGCTATTGTTCAAATTTCAAAGTTTGTTAACAGTATAGCCGTCGTGGTGAACCCTATGACATGCAGATCAGCTACTGACCCACGAGCTACAAAGGCTTTTTAAATGACCTATGAGTAGATTTATAAAAACTTTTTTTTTTACAGCTTGAAAGACAGAACAAGCATTCAAAAATATTTAAAAAAAAAAGTATTTTTAGCAAAAGTGTTGAATTTACGAAAGAAAAATATATCTCAGTGGGTATGGTTGACTAATTTTCCATCATAGTATGAATGCACCTATACGTGAGTATTGACATTTTGTCAGTAATTTGATACGCATATTCGCTGTATCGTAGAGGAGGGATATCGCAGCTCAAAGTGAGTATGTTGGTGGAACAGCTTTACTATATGGCACCCATTGCCTATTGACGTTGCCGATGTTTTTATCACGTGGTATGATGGTGTTTTGATTCGGTTTGTGACTCGGTACTGCGAATCGTTTCACAACGTCGTGAATCGAATCAAAATGTCATGAAACAAACTTTTCATCATTATGAAACATTTAAAACTAAATTTTAGAAAATAAATGATTATTTCACTTACCGAGTAAGAAAATAAAAAACTGTACTGCAGCAATCAGTATACCGATATTAAAACAAAAAAAAACATCACTGGATACCCTAACTCATAAGCACATGAATCGGAAAATGTATAAAAATCTGTACTGCAGCGGTCAGTATCTCGATATTAAAAAAAAAAAAAAAAAAAAATCACTGGATACCCTTAATTCGTAGCACATGAATCAGAAAATGCATGAAAATCTGTACTGCATTAATTACTACCATGCACTAATTTTTTCTCTAAATAATAATAATAAAATACACTTGAAAAAATAATTTTTAAATCTCAAAAACACATAAAAAAAAAAAAAATCATTCAGCTGGGCCGCATTACGATAAACATACACGAATGGCCTGTGCAAAAAGAAAAAAAAGTTCCGATGCATTAAAAAGTGTCGATACACTGAATCGAATCACAGTGTTACAAATCGCCAATGGGTGCCTTATAGTAAAGCTTAGCCATTTTGGTTTACTCGTTAACTCTTTTTTTAAGTCTGCTCGTGACTTGGTGCATGAGTTCATAGATTTGAAAACTGAAATTTTAAATTATTTACATATGTTCAATAAATCATTTTAAATTACACACCAGTTTTGTTTGCAATTTTTTCAGTTGATCAATAATCATCTGAAAAATTGCAAATACTATATTTTGCAGATTTTTTTAAGAAACATCCAATTTTTGAGAATAGTTTATTTAAGTTCATTAATTTTTTGTAAAGTGTGATTGTTATTTTATTTATTTATTTATTTAATTTTTTTAAGTATTTGTTTTCAGGATCAGACTTTTCCTAGATTTTGTGCCATTTTTTTCTATAGTCAACTGGTGAATATGTAATTTTTTGGGGCTGATTGACAAATAAGATCTAGCAACTGATTGTCAAAATGTGGAACTATTTCAAAGCTAATTAGGACACATTACGTTTAATTGCTGTAATTCCAGAAATATGTTTTTTTTTTTTTTTTTCACTGACAAATGTTAATAAACAATTATTTCTCTTTTATTATTCATTACCTAATTTATACATTTTTAAACTTTGTTTTTATATTTAAAAAAATTCACAACCATTAAATTGATTCTCATTTTCCAAAAGTTAATTTAAAAAAAAAAAAAACTAAAAATTTCATTTTAAATTTCTACTGTGCAAAAAATTAACTAAGTTACTCTTTACAACTTCAAAATGAAATATTAGAATTTTTAAAAATCAATTTTTGGGAAACAAAAATAAATTTAATGGTTGTGAATTTTTGAAATGAGAAAACAGAATAGTAAAGAAGAAGAAAAAAAAAAAAAAAAAAAAAAACATAAATTGTAATGATTAATTTGCATAACAAATTTCTCTATTGAATAACATGGGGTTAGACTGCCAGTCAAATTAGATGAAGTAATTTCCCTTAAGGCGACAGACTACTATTAAAACTAAGAAAGTGCAGAAAGTTTTTGACCAACTTTAAGAATTTTTTTAAAAAAGAATGAATACATGTACAAACAAAAATTTTTGTGTGTTAACTAGTATGAGATTACTCTATAGATTAAAAATATTATTTTGGTTTACTTTAAACTGGAAAATTATTTTTATTGCAGATATATTTTTAAAAATTAAAGGGTGCTTTCACATTGCACACAGTATATCTCAATTACAATTTCCTTTATCCTTATAATTTTTACATTAAATCAGTGATTCTCAACCTTTTTTTCGTCGCGGCACGCTTTTAACGATTTCAAAATTTGGTGGCATACATTTCACTTGGGGCAAATATTTCATTTTATGAAAGGTCACAGTTATCGAAGATAAAAACAGTTAAAAATATGGTATTTAACTGTAAAAACAACAGTTTTCTTTTACAGTGTACTTTTCTTTAATTTAAACAGACTTAACTTGTAATAAGAAAAAGCATTATAATTTTTACATACATTTCTAAAATTTGGCAGCACACAAAAGTGCCGCAGCACAGTGGTTGAGAAACACTGCATTAAATGAAACAAAACATTCAATCTAAAGATCTAAACTAAAACGTTTTAATTATTATTGTAATTTATTTTGTAATAATGCAAATATTTAATAATTAAATCTGACATAAAATACCGTTAAAATTTTTGTATTTCCACAATCATAATTTTTTATTTCTGTTGAACAGAACTTCTTATCTTTAGTTCATTTTATTCATTATGTCAAAATGTATGGTTGAGAAAAGTTTTAAGTTCATATCTAAAAAAAAAAAATACACATTAAGTAATGACATTACTATATTGATTAAAAAATTATTTTGGCTTACTTTAAAATAGAAAATTACTTTTACTGCAATTATTTTTTAAAAAATTCAAAGGTGCTTTTTCACTGCGCACATGATATTTCAAAAAGTAAGTTCATATCTCAAATACTTTTTGAAATATCATGTGCACAGTGAAAAAGCACCCTTGAATTTTTTAAAAAATAATTGCAGTAAAAGTAATTTTCTATTTTAAAGTAAGCCAAAATAATTTTTTTAATCAATATAGTAATGTCATTACTTAATGTGTATTTTTTTTTTTTTTTTTTTTTTTAAATTCCGTTTTCACACTCATTCAGAAAATTCACGACTCTTAAATTAGTATTCATGTTTTCAAATTTATTTTCTAATACTTTACTTTTGAAAAAAAAAAGTGTATTTTTCTCATTTTTTTTGCTATAATAAAATAAGTTATTAAAACAGGGAAAAATTGTTTTTTTTTTTGAAAACTAGTACTGATTTAATGAATATGAATTTTCTAAATGTGAAAAAAAAATACATGATCATTGTGGAAACAAATTTCTCCATAGAATAACATGGGCTTTGGCTGAAGGGGAGATTAAGTATTGCCTGCTCTTAATTGTTTAATGTTCATTGGTTTTGCATTGAAACCAAACATTTAACATTTTTTTATATAACAATTTTTCGATATTTTTTTTCTTGTTTTAATTGATTTTTAAACTATTGGTCCTTCTTTCTTTAGTAGATAGCAGCACTACTCCAAAATTTAACAAACGATGTTTCAGAGGAAGTCATATGCAGAAATCAATTTAAATTTCTCAGTAGGCGCAAGTGTACCTCGCTGCTTTGATGATGCACTCGTACCTAGATTTTCACCTGATGAAGGGCTGTGCTATTATTTTGACTTGAAACAACTGCCAAGTTTTTGTAGTTCATAGTGTCGACTTACAAAGTTATTTATTAAATTGAATGTTATTTGAATATAATCAAGATGTTTTAAACCAAAAATTTCTTGAGAAATTTTCACATTTATGGTCATCTATCTGTCTAATAGTGATTTTTGAAATTAATTCAGTTATTTTCGGGGAGGGAAAAAATTAAGGAGCTTGGTTAGTCAACAGTGTTAATTCTTCCTGTAAGGTTAAACCTATGGGCATATGAGATATATTTGTATTTTAAAGACATTTCATTAAAAAAAAAAAAATTCTATTTCTATTTTTGTGTATCTTCTCTAAAACTTGTCTACTTTTATTCATTTTTACATTTATTTTTTACTTTTCCTAAAATACAGGGTGTATCTGTGAAGTAATTTCCTTTCTCCATCAATGCAATGCTTCTGACAGCTTTCTGAACATATGCGCTAACCTTCTTGTCCTGTTTCTTTCCAGTGATGTAAAAAAAAAAAAAAAAAAGTGATTGGTCAAGGATTTGGTTTGTTTCACAACAATTTTCAGCCCCTGTCTAGAGCATATATTTGACTAGACAGCACATCCTTCATTGAAGAATGTACAGTCGGCAACAAAAATATCTGAGCACTATCAAAAATTCCTGTATAAAAAAAGTACACTGCTGTTTTGTTAAATAAATCCTTATTGAATCATATTCTTAGACTAACTAAGATTAGGATTCGACAAGAATTTATTTAACAAAACTGTATTAGGTGTACTTTTTTTTTATATAGGAATTTTTGCTAGTGCTCGGATTCTTTTGCTGCCGACTGTAGCATGTAACTAACTTAAAAATCACATGACGAGTGCTTTTCACCATTTAAAGTCACTTGTCACTCCCCTCAACCCACTTTTGAAAAAGGGGAGTCCAAGCTTTTTCGCGTTGTCATTCAATTGTGGACGGATCTGAACATTTCACTTGTCACATGATAACCGATGAAAATCACTCTTAATCTTGGCTACTGATTGGATAGGAACTTTAGTACTTTATGCACTCTCTAGTTATATATATTCTCTAAGGTTCAGCCCATTCTGCTGCTGTCACTCAAAGGTAAATTGGTTGTCAGGATTTCAATCATACTTCTTACAGCCCCAAACACTGTGGAGATACAGCTGTCATCACTGGTGGAAACCACTTTCAATGACAAATGTCTCAATATCAATGAAAAATATGTAGAAAATAGTTCAATAAGTGATCTTTTATTTAAAAACTAGCAGGCTTTGCCCGCTTCGCTGGTCATTATATTGAAATGAAATCTCAAAATACCATATCCTTAATAATAATAATAATAATAAAATCATTGAAATCAGTCAAAATCTAAGTTAAAGTTCTCGATACCTTCAATAGCACTTTTCCCACTCGCCACACTTCACAAAATCCCTTTATAGTGCATGTTGCATACACATACCTAGCCCACCAATAAAAAAATTGGGATTCTAAGATTATTTGAAGCAGAGTTATGTTTTAAAACGTGTTTTTTAGCCCCTCCCCCCCGGCCCGCTCTAAACTGAATTCATGTCCCCTCCCCCCGCTAAGAGGAGGTAGGGTGGAGTTTCACAAAATCAATTTGTAGTGACTGTTGAATATGCATAAGCAGTCCACGCATCAAAAATTGTCATTCTAAGATAGTTTGGAACAGAGTTACGCATGAAAACGTGTTTTAAATCACCCCAACCCTCAAGGGGGTGATAGCACGGAATTCCAAATAATCCCTTTGTAGTTTGTTTTGACTACGCATAATCAATCAACTTATCAAAAAGTCGCTTTCATGAGATAATTTGGAGCAGAGTTACTCTTTAAAACGTGTTTTTGCCCCCCCCCCCCCACACACACCCTGCTCTTAAAAGTAGGAAAAGGAAAAGTTCACAAAAATCCCCTTATAGTGTGTGTTGGGAACGCATAACCAGCCCGCACATAAGAAAATCGTCTAAGATAGTTTGGAGCAGAGTTATGCATGAAAACATGATTTTGCCCCACTCCACCCCCAAGGGGAATAAGGTGTAATTTTACAAAATCCCTTAGTAGTGTGTGTCTTGAGTATGCATAACCAATCAACATATAAAAAATCGTTATTATGAGATAATTTGGAGCAGAGTTACTCTTAAAAGCGTTTTTTGCCTCCCTTCCTGCCTTTGAAGGAGGGGAGGGGGAATTTTCATAAGATCCCTTTATAATGCGTGTTGGGAATGCATAAGCAACTCACATGTAAAAATTAATCTTACTGAGATAATTTGAATCAAAGTTATGCTTGGAAACATGCTTTTTGCCCCCCCCCACCCCACCCCCAAGGGGGGATAGGACGGAATTTTACAAAATCTCTTTGTAGTATGTGTCTTGAGTACGCATAACCAATTGACATATCAAAAAATCGTTATCCTGAGACAATTTGGAGCACAGTTACTCTTGTAAGTGTGTTTTTGCCTCCCCCCCCTTGCCTGTAAGGGTGAAAATTTGTAAAATCCTTTTACTGTGCGTGCTGGAAAAGCATACACAACCCACATATACAAATTAATCTCATTGAGATAATTTGAAGCTTATACTTGGAAACGGGTTTATATTGCCCCCCCCCCCCAAGGGGAAAAGGGGGAACTTTCGCAAAACCCCATTACAGTGGGTGTCAGACACACATAAGTAAGCCACTCACTAAAATTTGTAACCTCAGGTCCTATAGATTTCCCCGGATGAATTTTGCGCTAAAAGAGGGGCTCGAATTTGCCCCCTCGTAACTCCCCCCCCAAAAAAAAAATCGAATATCACAAAAAAACAAACAGGAGATTTTGGAAATATCCTCAAGAAGACTCTTGGCGATTTTCTATATCTTTGTGCTGTTATTGGTACAGTTTTACTCGAAAACCTGTATTTTGCTAAATTTGCCTCCGAAGATAGTTTTTACCTCCCCCCCCCCCCCCCCTTAAAAATCCAAAACTCAAATCGCAGCATTTTTTTTTTTTTTTCACTCAATTCTAGTCTCTCTCTTTGCAATTTCTTCACTGTGAAGCTATTTGGAGCCGAATTATGCTTATAAGGGGGTTTTGCCTTCTGCCTCCCCCAAGGGGGAACTGGGGGAGATTTTGCAAAATCCCGTCTTAATGGGCGTCAGGGTCCTAAAACCAACGTGCTCACCAAAATTTGCGAGTCTATCTCCCATAGAATTGCCACGGCTGTGTTGAATCAGTGAATCAGTGATTTTACTCTTTTATTCCCCACCACGCCCCAAAGGGGTAAAGGGGGGGTTTTTCACAAAATCCCGTTACAATGGATTTTGGACACACGTAAATAAGTCACACACTAAAATTTGTGACCTCAGCTACTATAGATGTCCACGGACGAATTTAGCTCCAAAAGGGGAGGGGTCGAATTTGCCCCTTCGTAACTTCCCCCCAAAATCGAAAATCGGAAAAAATCAAAAATGAGTTTTTGCAAATACCTTCAAGAAGACGTTTGGCTTTTTTTTTTTTTTTTTTTTTTATATCTTTGAGCTATTACTGCTAGAGTTTTACTCTAAAATCCATATATTGCGAAATTTCCCCCCGAAAATCCTTTTTACCCCCTCTCCCCCCTTAAAAATCCAAAATTCCAAAATCGCAGAAAATGATTTTTTTATACTTAAGTCTAGTCTCCCCATCTGCAATTTTTTCACCGTGAAGTAATTTGGAGCCGAGTTATGATTATAAAGGCGTTTTTGCCTCTTGCGCCTCCGAAAATCATTTTCACCCCTTTCCCCCCTTAAAAATCCAAAATTCCAAAATCGCAGAAAATGATTTTTTTGTATTCAAATCTAGTCTCCCCATCTGCAATATCTTCCTCGTGAAGCAATTTTGAGCCGAGTTATGCTTATAAAGGTGTTTTTGTCTTCAGCAACTCCGAAAATCATTTTCACCCCCTTTCCCCCTTAAAAATCAAAAATTCCAAAATCGCAGAAAATGATTTTTTCGTATTCAAGCCTAGTCTCCCCATCTGCAATTTCTTCCCTGTGAAGTAATTTGGTGCCGAGTTGTACTTATAAATGTGTTTTTGCCTTATGCGCCCCCGAAAATCTCATTTTTACCCCCTACCCCCCTTAAAAATCCAAAATTCTAAAATCGCAGAAAACGATTTTTTTGTATTCAAGTATAGTCTCCCCATCTGCAATTTCTTTACCGTGAAGCAATTTGGAGCCGAGATATGCTTATAAAGGTGGTTTTTGCCTTCTGCCTCCCCCCCCGGGGGGGGAACGGGGGGGGTATTTCGCAAAATCCCGTCTTAGTGAGCGTCAGGGTCCTAAAATCAACCTGCTCACCAAAAATTGTGACTCTATCTCCCATAGGATCGTCACAACCGTGTTGAGTCAGTGAATCAGTGAGTTTACTCTTTTATATATATAGATAAAATTAGCTTAAAAGAATACTTGTGGTCTTTCCATTTACAAAATAGAACTAACTTTCCAGACAAGTTCTCTATAAAATTTTATCTTTTGCAAAAAGTATGTATATAAATCAAAATGGCTTCTGACATGCTTTATTTACCCTCACTTTTCCACTACTTATTTATACAGTAATTTCCCCTTTAATTAATCATAGAAATATGCTACAGAAAATTACTATATGAATATAGTGGTACAAGAGTGAGGGAAAATTTTTTTATTGTAGCCACTCTGAAATATATATTTTACAAGAAAATTGTAAAAGTGAATAAAAGAAGACACACTTTAGGAAGGATGCATAAAAAAAAAAAAAAAAAAAAAAAAAAGTTATTGTGACCATCATAAAACTTCTATTTCATTCTATATTACAGTGTTTCATACTAATTAACAAACACAAAAATTTAATCATTACTTTTTTTAAAAAAGATTTTACATATGCATTTTGGGTCAGTTTTAACCAATAAATGTCACAGGAACAATCACAGATCAGTAATAGCAGTTCCACCCATTGGCCAATATACATACACATTTAGTGGACACTTGTTTATATAACAATTATCTCATATGTCAAGTTTGATGCATATAGAGACTGAGATATAGATTCTCCACTCGCAGAAAAAATTGCAGTACATCAGCGCTACTTATTGGCCGATATGGAACCAGATTGATTTCTCTTCTAATGGCCTTCTCACATATCACATTTTGTACAATTTTACACAACTGAAGCTGAGGTATAGCTTTCTCATTCATCAGGGAAATTGCAGTCTAGCAGCGCTATCTGTCGGTTGATATGCACCCGAATTGAAACAGCATAGTTTTTTTAATGGCCTTCTCATCTATCAAGTTTTGTGCAATTATACAAAAAAGAAGCTGAGATATAATTTTTCCTTTAATGGGAAAAATCGCAACATAGTAGCGCCATCAGTTGGGCGATATATATCAAAAGTTGATAGATACCAATTTATGTCAAAGTACATATAACTTTATATGAAATTCTATGCGTTAGTTTTTGAGTTAAAATTGCACAAAATTTTTGTCACAGACACACAGACAGACATTTTCTAAAAAATAGTTAAGTCATATTTTAAACCTGTTAGAACATGTAAATCTGTTGGACAATGGAAATTTTTACAAACCCAACACTCTCAGCCACTGAATGCAGAAGAAAGTAATAAATTGAAAATTTTAATTTCTACTGAGATAAAATATAAACGTATCGCACCCCCATAGATTTGACATTACTTGAAGAAAACATGGAGTTAATTGACCAAGCCTTTTAACATTAGAGTGTTACAGAAAGCATTTTATTTGTTTAAAAGGACTTATTACTTTCTCTTAGCCATGTAAATGGTAGAAAAATTATTGTTTTTGGGTCAAATTTTCGAAATCGGGTTTTTGTTATATTTACACGTTTCGAGATCCGAAAATCAGGTTTTTAGTGGTTGGTCTGTGTGCCTGTTATCAGCATATCTCAAGAGCAAATAATAGCAGAAAGTCCGAACTCGGTATTCTGAATGTGTATCATATAGGGATGCTACACTAAACTTTCCGTTGAAATCATGCAAATGGTGTACAGGGAGACCCAAGAAGATTTAAGTACATTACGTCTATGGGGGAAATTGCAGGTAAGTACAGTTTAACATCTATAGACTGCACTAAACCAAATGAAACTATAATTTTTATATGCATAAAAACGTTTCATGTCGAATACGGTATGGAAATCATTCACTGTTCGTTTACACTGCAGCACAAAAGAACTAGATTATAGTGCGACAATACTTGAAAATTGATGGAAGTGTATTTCAGATTGTGCCGTGTGTTATTAATATAGGATTATATTTATGTACACCATGTGATGTGTACATAATCTTCAGAATCAGAAGATATACAGGGATGCCAATATGTAAGCCATTACATTCTTTTTTATTAGTGGAAGTGCTACTATAATATTTTACCATGTCCAGGAAAGTTGCTGACGAATTTAAATTAATTCCTCATGGCCATATGGTTAATACCGTATTTTTTTAAGCTAAATATTCATTGTTTATTTATTTTTTTATTTTTTTTTAACATACACGTTTTGAGGTTTCCTGACTACCAAAGTCAAGTTTTTAACGCTTGATCTTTGTCTGTGTCACTTAGAGTAAATTAAAAACCAATAATTTTAGACTATCCAAATGTTGTATTTTGAAGTTAATACTTTTGCTACTAGAAAACTTTGATCAATATTGATAAGTTTCAAAGAATGCTGCGTGTGAAAATTGTCTGGATAATTTTAAATGAACTTTTGAATTTAATAAAAGATTTGAATTCTATATAAATGTAGGTACGATAATGAAACGGGGGGTTGAGTGGAGCGGTAGCCCCCCCCCCTACCCCCCGGCGCCTCACACAGAATTATTTGTCAAATAAAGCTGTTCCTAAGTCTAATTTGAATTATTTAACACAGGTTTACGTGACAGTACTAAGTTATCTTTCCCTTAGTATCCAATCTGTATTTATAGTATTAAATTTCAGGGTAAGAGAAAGTCCTTTGAGGGGCACACCAGATTATTTACTTCCTTATACAAAGTATAAGGGAGTATTGTAATCCCGATTTGCGAAATGGATTTTATATCTCGCATAGCTCAGAAACTAATCATCGTAGAATGTTGCAAATTTATATGTGTGACTGTCATGATGTCTAGTTGTAGACCTGCAAGTTTCGTCTTAATACGAGCTCTCGTTTCAGAGATATCAGCGACTTTATACGATTTTTCGTGACGTCTGTATGTGTGTGTGTGTGTATATATGTATCTCGCATAACTCAAATACGGTTGAACGTAGAATGTTGCAAATTAGTATGTAGGTTTGTTATAACATATAGTTGTGTACCTCTCTTTTTGGTCTTTTTCTGACTTTCCATTTTGGAGATATTCAAGAAAATTATATTCATAATGGCCAAATATACAAAGGTTTTGGCCATTATATATGACCTATACCATCATAGAGATTTCAAAATAAGCTAATGGTAGAGCCCGTAATGATATTATTATGAAAGTTGTCGGCAGTTTTGCGTGTAGAAAGTAATTTGTAAAGACATAAGCAGGTTCTAGTCGACGAATACATTTTAATTTAACTTAGAAATTTATTCATCAACCATGAAAGTTCATTTCAGAAAATTTTGGAGTGGAAGGCTGATTTTTTATACCAACTATGTGAAAAATACCAGAGCCGAGAATCGAACCCTGGCCTTCCGCTTTACGTGCGGATGCTCAAACCATTGAGCTACCCTGGCTGATTACCAGCTAGGCATTTCTGAGCCAGGGTAGCTCAATGGTTTGAGCATCCGCACGTAAAGCGGAAGGCCCATGTTCGATTCCCGGCTCTGGTATTTTTCACATAGTTGGTATAAAAAATCAGCTTTCCACTCCAAAATTTTCTTCAATGAATACATTTTATTTAACGAATATTCAGCGAGTAAGTAGAGCCCGTAATGAAATTTTTTTTAAATTTGCCGATATTTTGGCGTGTAGAAAGTAATTCTTAAAGACATAAACAGGTTCTAGTCGATGAATGCACTTTAATGACTATTCAGCTCGTAGATAGAGCACGTAATGATATTGTTATGAAAGTTGTCGACATTTTTTTTGTGTCGAAAGTAATTCTTAATATATAAGCAGGTTCTAGTCGATGAATGCACTTTATTTCGTTTTAGTCTTGTTTGTCATTGGAAGAATTTAGTTCAGAGCTATAAACCATTGAATATTTCCAGAAAATTCCAGAATTCTTTTCTTATTGAAGTTAGAGCTTCCAAACTTTGGCAATCCTAAACTACAAATTTTTGCCAAATTCAAAGCAAAATCGCCAAAATCGATGCCAAGACCAAAATTAGCGTTGGCTACACACTTGGTGACTTGGTGAGATTAGCGATCAAAGTTGGTGGCAAATATTGTTTCAGGATGGCCAGAATTAGTAAATCCTTTCTCAATTTTAACTGAATTAATTTTTTCGGTGAAATGTATCATTTTTCACCTCTAATTTTCGGCAAAGCGAACAAAATTAGGCCATCTATACTCGGAGGATTTTCATTAAAATAAACTATGTATTTGCCAATGAGAGATTCTGTACTAAGCCATTCCTGAAAAAACTAGTATATTTGTTTGGCGGTATATATAATTCTATTATCATGACTTTTGTGGCTAGAGTAGCAGTTTTTCAGGTTTTTTTTTTTTTTTTTTTTTTTCCCCCGTTGTTAGAACCTGTCTGTTTATTTACGAATCAGTTACTTCACACAAAAATGTCAATGTTTTCATAACAATATGCATATTCCAATGGGTGTATAAGGAAGTCATGCGGTGTCCACACCAGATTTTTTTAATGAACTTTTGGAGATTTATAAAAGCACAAAAATTTTTATTGTTCAAAGTTTTATTTTCGTACTACCATAATAATTTAAGCTTAACATTTTTAATCCATAACATTTATATATACAATAATAATTAATAAAAAAAAATCCATAGTGTATTTAATTAAAAACGTAAAACAAAAATAACTGGTTGTTCTTGGGAAAATATTATAGAAAAGCTACTTTTGAATATGTACATAAAGTTTTTTCTGCAGAATTATTCAAATTTTTAATGGTATTAATTTCGTTCACTTTTATCGCTTTTTAGTTTTTTTCACCGGTTTATGCTCCTCATAGTCACTGTCTGTTGATGAAAGCACCAATGGTTGGTTTTTATTAATCGTCCCACTTGATATGCTGTCAGCAGAAATACTTTTGGAATTTTTTGTGAGACCACTATCAGTTCTTTCTAAATTGTTACTGTCTGAAATATGACATTCAGATGCAGACTCATTCGAACTCTTCTCAATTGATTTGTCTTTCGGCAAGAAGCTTTTTAAAGGAAGAGGTATAGGTATAGGAACTGGAAGAGGAACAAATATGGGATAAGGAAGCATAACCGTGCTTGGTTGAGGCATAGATCTAGCGTTGGGTTGAGGAGTTGTACCTCTTAAAAAAGGCAACATGGAGTCATGGAAGAAACTCGTTGGGAAAGGCGAGCTTGGAGGATAACCGGCTTGCATTCTCAAAACAGCATCTAACTGCTGTTGGTGAGAGGGGAAGATTGAAGGATTGTAGGGTGAATGATAAAAATCGTTGTTTAAAAGTGGTGGTGGAGGTGGTAAACCAGGGTGCAGAACAGAATTCATAAGATTTGTATGAGGGTTAAATGACTTTGAATGTGCAGCAGGAGGATTTATAAAATCAGGAGATTTTGATCGTAATGGCAGAGGAAAAGACGCTGAAGCAGGTGGAAATATGGAACTTTGATTTGGGAAGGTCAGTGATGAAGGGACGGATGACAAATGTGCTGGTGGGGCTTCGGGTGTGTGGTTGCTTTTGCTTCTGAAAGACGATATTCTTTGACGTTTTCGAGAAATTTCTTTGTGTATTTCGTGATGTCTTTTTCTGCGATCACTCTTGACTTTTTCTTCATTTAAATAGGACGCCAAAGTGCTGCATCTTTCCGCCAAATTTTCCTTTACGGATACAGATGCATTTTTATGAGGTTCATGTTCTTGGTGGAAAGAATGATTTATTACTGTGCTGATAGGTTCAGATTTCGGTTTTATTGATAGGTCCTCCAGTTCTCCTTTATCGCTTTGTTTTGTTTGACTCTCGTCCTCACTACAGTTCGCCGCACCATTTGTCGACTCATGGCAGTCTCTGAGCCACAAATCTGGCGTTATTAATTTGGAGCTTGCTGTGTTTTTGCTAGTTTCCTCTTGAATATGAGGATTCATTTGAAGGTAAGCCTGAGTCTCTTTACAAAATATTTGCATTTTGTATTGATTGAGGCACTTATCACTGCAGAATTGTAGCTGCTCATCACCGTCTTGAAAGTCAACGTAATTGACGGTATGGCGAACATGCCTACACCAATTGCACACACGATTTTTTTTGAAGGCCGCTCTTCGACACTGGTTGAAACATGGCTCACTGCAGAATTCTTTTGTTTCACCCGACGCTGTCTTGAGCGTAAAAAGTTTCAAGCCCATTTTAAGGCACCACGCACATATGATTGTATTGCCTCCACTTGCATTCGGCGTTGTGGAATCTGAAAAATAAATCACAAAAGAAAGAAAATTAATAATGTATAAGGTTTTTAGAATAAACGTAATCAAAATTGCAAAACATTTATAAACGTTCATAAACATACGTCATTTAAGAAAAACAAATTATATATTTATATATATCATTGCAAAACTGTTTATTGGTTATATAATTTAAAATTCACAAAAGAACTCACAAAACATTTTCAGTGCATTATGGTCTAAGAGACGTATTTTTAAAAACATATTTTAACCCATATTTCACCATCATTCCAAAAATAGGACACCATGCATAAGTGTTATTTATATAAATTCTTTTGAATATTTTAATTCAAATGAAAGGCGACATATTATTTAAATTCCAATAAATACATATGTGTCTTTATCGTTAGTTTAAATTAACGTTTAATATATATATTTTTTAATTTCTAAAATGACGATTCTTGAAGATTCATTCATTACATTTTCAACACATTATTACTTAAAAAGGTTTTACGTTCAAGAATAACGGACATATAAATTTATTGAGGTAATATTCTACACTTTTGTACTGGTAAAGCAATTATATAAATAGATATAGAGAGATGGTCTGTTTTCCTTATATTTCCGACTGTCCTAAACCATTGTCCTATTTTTCAGGACAGCCTGTACCGATTAAGCTAATGAAAGGTTGGTAAGTTTTTTGATTTTGTGTGTGTACATATGCTTAAAGAAACATATATTTAAGATTATATAAAGAAAAAAAAATTTTTTTCAATGCTTGGTACGATATGGGTTAATATCTTTGTACTGCACACAACATAACTAAAGTAACACATACTCAGGTAATTTATTTTTTTTCCTGCAAAATAAAGTATGATTAATGTGATTTATTAGTTTACAGGGCCCCACAATGTTGTTTATATATACATTGGAAATCGATCTGGGTAAATTATTAGAGTTATGGAGATTTCATTAGGAGATTATATATGGTGATATGCAAATTTTAGATGATATACAAATACAGGACTACCTACACAAAGGCAATATTTTTAATATCTGTCCTTTAGAAATAAGGCTATAAAGATACATTTCCTTCCCTCATAGTTAACAACAAAGTTTATCTTGTCTTTTGGACAGTATATTAGACGACTGGACTACACAAAAACAATCAACTGCCTGGCTTTTCATTTAAAAGTAAAGCGATAAAGGTGTTTTTTGAAAAATTTCTTCCTTTTCAATAAAACACAGAATATATGTTAAGGCGTCATTAGAGAGATAAAATACATTTAAGAGTTAAGCAATGTAACAGCAATAAGCACAATTGGAAGGTGCTTATAATCTATGCAAACTGCATTAATTTTCATTCTTGTTTAAAACTATCTTTATTTTTTTTCTGACTGAAACCACTTACTCCGCGAAAAAAATTTCCTATAATTAAATTGAAAGTATTCATTCTTGTATTTATAATTAAAGATACAATTTCTTTCTTTCTTTCTTTCTTTTTTCATATAATATAAGTAATAAGACATTTAAAAATTTTTCGAACATATATTATGTAAGGAAAGTGATGTAATCATGATGTCATCTTGGCAACTTTAGCTCAATCGAATAAGGCGTTTAGAAGCTATCGCACTTTAATAATTTGAATCCATCATAGGCCGAATAATGCAGACCTTTTCTTTGTGTCCCTGTAAAAAACTATGAACCGTCCACTCATCAAAATATATACAGTTTGTGCGACCGTGACCTATAACACACATATAACTTTTAGCCTAATAGAAAAATGCGCTTAGACGTTATCGTGTGTTCACTCACACACACGCACAATATGTCGCAGTGAAAATAGCAAAAATGAACTCAGGAGATCTCAAAAGATTTTGATATCAGGGGTCAATACAGACAAAATTTGAGTCCCTTTTACTGCCTCTTTACAAAATTCCACATTGTAAAAAGAGACCCTTCACAAAATTCAAATTCATAAAAAGGAACCCTTCACAAAATTCAAATTCTTACAAAGGGACCTTTCCCAAAATTCTAATTTACAAAATGAACCCCTTCACAAGATTTTGTTTTATAAAAATGGTCTTTTTATAAAATTTCCTTTTTTTCAGAATTATTTTTGATTAATGCCTTAATTCGGCTCAACGAAACTTTATTAACTTGATATTAAACATTATATATTGGTGTAAGGAAAAGTTCTGTCGTTTTTGAACACGTGCACTTTTATGCGTTGTCGATTATCGACTGAAATCGGTTTAAACAGTTAGGTTATATTATGATGGATAATTTGCACACATTTTTTCGTATTTTAGTCGGTTTTTTCAAACTTGTAGAACTGTCACCATGGGTGAAGAAAAAGTGCACTTAAGACATTGTATGTTGTACGAGTTCTAAAAAGGGAATAACGCGATGGAGGCAACAAAAAACTTGGGTGACGTGTTTGGAGAGGACACAGTAACAGCTCGAACATGCCAAAGATGGTTTGCGAAATTTCGTTTGGGTGATTTTACTTTGAAAGATGAACCCAGATCAAGAAGGCCATCAGGTGTCAATGACGAAGTGCTACAGTATGATCAGGACAAATCCCACGTTAACGTCCACAGAAGTGGGCTTTCAGCTTGGAATTCGTCAGACTACTGCTTTGGATCACATTAAAAGGCTTGGTTTCGTGTCCAAACTCTCTGTTTGGGTGCCACACAACGACAGAACTTTCCCTTTCCCATACACTTAATACAATGACTGTAAAAATAGAAGGTTTTAGACGATACCTTTTCACAAAAATATTTTTTTTTTTTTTTTTAAGGATCCAAAAATTAAAACCTGGATCGACCCCTGAATATACCAAAATATCATAATAGAATTTTTTCATGAATATATTACTTTCCTTATATATAATGTATTTTCGAAAAGCAAAGAATCCATCTAATATATTTTGGTCTATCTACATGTTTTGAGGTTTTCTGAATTTATTTACGGTATATGTATGTATGCATGGTGCAGATTTAAGGTATGTATGTAAAAGAAGCTAACTTATGGTGGTGTATATATGTGTGCGTGTGTATGAATATGTGTATAGTGTTACTGAACACGATAGCGTCTAAATGCTTCATTCCATTGCACTAAATTTGGTAGGTATCTTATAAGTAATTGCGGCACAAACTGTATAAATTTTCACGAGTGTACGAGTTATAGGTTTTTTTTTTTTTTTTCCCACTACAGGGAAACACAGAATTTTTTATTATGACTCATAGATTTAAATTATTTGAAGTGCACAAGCATCTTAAATTTTAAATCTACATTCGACTAAATCAAATATTATGAACTTATGAGTATATGACTTACGTTATAGGCCATCGTCATAAGTTTTCGTGAGTGAAATAGACTTATAGTTTATGTAGAGGAATCAGAAACAAAATTTTCCATGTATGACGTCTACGGTCTCAAATTATTTGAAGTTATTTGTAGTTATGTTCGATTGTTTAAAACAAAAAAAAACTGATACATATTGCACTGCTTTGTTAAAGTTTGATTATTATAAAAATGATGTGAGTTTTACTTGTAGTTCTTTTACCGAAAGCTCGAAATTGCACACGAAATTTCACACATTATGTTTAATGAGAGCCAATTCTATCCCTGAAGGCATCAAGTTATTTAAAAAAAGAATGTAACTTTTGTATATTTTAGAATTTAGAATTTTGCTACGACATGATTGATCATATTATATACTGGAAATTACGTGCTCATCATCTAAAGTTAATTTACAGCAACGGGAAAAAAAAAAAAAAAAAAAAAAAAAAAACTGTCTTTGACAGAATTTAATTTGGTACGACAGGACTAATTTATATATTGCACTCTTTTAATTACAGTCGGCATCAAAATTATTCAATCGTTAGCAATAATTCCTATGTAAAAAAAAGTACACTTAATACTGTCATAAGAAAGCACCACAGAACTGGCATTTTAAAGTAATAAGTACAAAACTTTGAATAAACACCATAAAATGCAATAAACTCGCAACAATTGTTTCGGGTCGAAAGAACACACGACCTTTCGTCAGGCGAACAAAGTAGGCACGAGTGCTGCAATCAAAGCGGCAAAGCAGTTCAAAGTTTTGTAATTATTACACTTAATACTGCTTTGTTAAATAAATCTTTGTCGAGTCATGTTTTTAGTCAGTCTAAGAACATAATTCGACAAGGATTTATTTAACAAAACAGTATTAAATGTACTTTTTTTGTATTAGCGCTCGAATAATTTTGCTGCCGACTGAAAAAAAAAAAAAAAAAAAAAAAAAAAAAGTTATTAGCCACCCTGGCTAATAACAAGCTTGACATTTCTCACATAATAACCGTTAGCAAGGTCACCTTATTTGCAAACGCAGATGTAAGGGTAATTATGTGAGAAATGTCGAGCTGTTTATCAGCCAGGGCGGCTCAGTGGAAGAGCATCCGCACGTTAAGCGGAAGGCCTGGGTTCAATTCCCGGCTCTGGTATTTTTCACATTGTTGGTTTTAAAAAATCAATCGTATACTCCAAACTACTTAATGAATTTTCACGTTTGATGAGTTTATCAACAAAATTTCTAAATATTTTAAGAAATTAAATGGTAAAATTGGACATTGGCATCCTGGACATTTTAATTGTGACAACGCAAAATAGCTGTCTGAAAGAAATAGTCATGTTGTAAAGGATACATTAATAGTCTATTGCACAAACATGCGAACATGTGGAAAATTAATTAACCATTCTATTATAAATTTTTATTTAATGATTCGAGTTTGTTTAAACTCTTAGTAACTACTAAATATTCGGAAAGTTGAGTAGAGTCACTTCAAACTATTTATTATCTTATTATTGTTATAATTGTTTTGGGGTGGGGGAAGAATTATGATTAAAAAATAGTTGAAGGTATAATTATTTAATGAAGTTAAAATTTAAATTGCGACATTGATTAACAATATCTGCAAATCACACTGAAAAGAAAAGAAAAAAAAATATATATATATATATATAATTATAATTATAATTATAAGATTAAAAAAAAAAAAAAAAAAAAAAAAAAACTTTTTATACACCATGTTTTTAAATTTTCTGTAGAATCTTAGCTATAAAACTGCATTGGTACTTTATCAATGAGGTATAAAATTTTTAAAGGGATAATGACGTCCATTTTTCTGAGATGAATAATTTAACTTTTTACAATTTTTTAATTTCACGTTTAATCAAATGTATTTATTTTTATGTCGAAAGAAAATGAACTCGTAATTTTTTTTTGGCAACAATTAAATTATAGCTAATATTTTAATGACTATTTTTAAAGCTATTAAGAGGTTATTATTTTGATATTTTAATTAATGAAAAGAAAACTAATCGAAAATTCGAAAATCGGGCTTCGAAGTATTGTGTTGTCATCGGGTTCCGAGCTATTCTGAAAGTTTCAAATGTAGGGAAGTCAGTTAAAAATTGATTGCAAGATTTGTACCGGACAAACAAGAATATAGAAATTAATTAAAAAAAAAAAAAAAATCTGCGACTGACATCTAGAAAATAAATTGTGGCTTTAGTAAAAAAAAAAAAAAATGATGTTATCCTTATAAATTCTAGTTCCCTTTGCTAGCGAGTTCTAGAAATTACCTATTAAAATTCTACAATGCTTTCTTATATTTTCGTGGTCAAACTTATCTCTGCAAATAAATGCGAACACAAGAGGGGGGTTTTAGTAACTATAATTCTAGTTTATGAATCAATTCTAGAAATCAAAGCGAGAATTTCTCGCAATACAAAGGATTTAGAATATTTCTAATATTGTTTCATCATCTAGAAAAGTATAGACTAGAAATTCTCGATCATTTCGTCTATCCAGGTTATTTACTTGCCTTATACACAAAATTCGGAAATCTATATATCTAGTTTAGGGATTCAGAAAATGACTATTCGTTCTAGATAAATGAGGTTTAATTTTTTTCTCTCTCTCAGTGCATTATACAAACAGTACACATAGAAAAAAAAATATATGTGTTGTTTATTTATTTATTTATTTATTTTTCTTTTAGAAATATTTAATTCTTCCTTGGAGCATCGTCATGCCAGATTTAAGAGCGTAGTTTTCCATTAAAGTATGAGTTAACTGACAAACAACAAACTAATTCTTTCATTATTAACGATACATTTATCACAATGATATAATGCTTTTAAGATATAGCAGGCGTATCGTAAAATTTTTAAACATTACTTAAAAAACCGAGATCGAAAACTTAATTTTAATTTTATTTTTAAGCCTTCTCTATATATAGTCACCATACAAAGTTATATATTTCTCTTAACATTTCTCTGCCTTTCAAAGGCCGTCATTGTATAATAGGGAGATGTGGGTTACTTCAGTCTACGGCTTCCTGAAACCAAACAAATCATTATTAAACATTGTAATTTACAACAATATGCTCTTAAGGATCAATTAGTATGTATAATAAATTTTATACAGATATCGATATTATCTCTGATTAATAATTAAAAATGTACAACACTTCTTCGTAATGTAATATATACTACTGGCCATTAAAATTGCTACACCAAGAAGGAATAATAATAACGGAATGAAATTTGTTGGACACATACATTATAGTAGGAAGAACAATTGATTAAAATTTTAGGAAATTTGGAGTAATATGTACTGAGAAAACAGTACATAAAGCAGCGAACTCTGTGAGCAATAACAGCACATATCTGCCTAGGCATTGAATCGAACAGCGATTGGATGACATGTACGGGTAGAGCATTTCATGAAGTTTTAACACGATGCCACAATTCATCGATGAAGCACTTCATGAAGTGCTCTACCCGTACATGTCATCCAATCGCTGTTCGATTCTATGCCTAGGCAGATAAGTGCTGTTATTGCTCACAGAGGTCACTGCTTTATGTACTGTTTTCTCAGTACATATTACTCCAAATTTCCTGAAATTTTAATCAATTGTTCGTCCTACTATAATGTATGTGTCCAACAAATTTCATTCCGTTATTATTATTCCTTCTTGGTGTAGCAATTTTAATGGCCAGTAGTGTATTTAAATAATTAACGCAAATAAAATCAATGATGAGCAATTAAAAAAAAAAAAAATCTATAAAACTAATTGTGGCTATCGAATCAGGTTTGCCAAATTTGGCCTTTTTTTTTTTTATTCAATAGTCACCAATAATTTTTATTTGTAACGTTTGCCTAATCATGTCAAAGATTAATAGTCTATTATGTATATCAAATGTCACTTCTCAAAATTATTGGTGACTATTGAATAAAAAAAAGGCCACATCTGGCAACGCTGTATCGAATACGCGTTATTTAAAAATCAAAGTTTCCAATTAAACAGGTATGCTGTGGTCATCACAAAACTTGTTTTTATATCATTCTATGTAACAGCGCCACCTACCAGTTAAAAGCATAAAAATTTAATCACCTTGCCTTATCACAATTCGCATCTTATACATGCAGTTTGGTATTAACCAATAGATGCATAAGTATAGCCATCTGGAAAATCTTAAAAATACCAGTGGCACCTGTCGGCCGACATATAACCAAATTGTATCCGCATAATTTTCCATAACATATATCTCAAATACCAAATTTTATGGTTTTGTATAGCTTAGATATAGTCTTCCTCTAAACGGAAAATTTAGCAGCACAGCAGCGTCACCTGTCACTCAATCAGCAACGAAACTAAATAAACATAATTTTACATAACATATCTCACATATCAAGTTTAGTACATTTATAAGTATATCATAAAAGCTTAGATATTGTCTTTTCGCAAACAGGATTAAATTGCAGCACAGCACCGCCACTTGTCGGTCGATATGCGATCAAATTCAATCAGTATAATTTTACATAATATCCATCTTACACATCCAAGTTTGGAGCATTTATACACTGTAGAAGCTGAGATATAGCCTTCCCATAAACGGGAGAGATCACAGCATAATAGCGCTTCCTGTTGGATGATATATCCCAAAAGATAATCAGCATCAGTTTAAGTCAAAAGTTCAACCAAATACCAATTTGATTAAGTTCCGTCCATTTGTTCAAGAGATACGGTGTCCACAAAATTTTCCTCAGCTACATTTTCTGAAAATAGTCGCATAGCTGTTCAGGACACCCCAAAACGTATAAATCCATCGATAACCTGAAGTCGGAAAAATAGTTTATTCTTATGTATATAATAAGAAAGAAAAAAATTATTTATTATTATTATATTTTTATTAGAAATGCATTATTTTATGACATATACGTGTTTAGGCATTTTATATTCCAATTTTTGTAAAAAAAAAAAAAAAAAAAAAAAAAAAAAAAAAAAAGATTCTCTTACTTTACTTTTATTTTATTCAAATAGTAAATTTAAACAAAAACAAGGCGAGAAATTGCGAATAATATGATAAAATCTGTAGTAAATTGCTTAAGTAAAGTGGCGAAACAGATGTTCTATTGACATTTTCAAACTGACATAAAAACAAAGTCATTTCCTCTGCTGATCCTCTTCCTTTTTTTCAGGGAAGTGGTGATGAAAGAAAAGGGAATAAAAATATTAGAAACTCAAGTTGGCATTTCTTAATAAAGAGCGAAAGTTGACACATTTAGAGCCATCAACAACAGACGGCAGGCGCGAAAAATATATATTAGGGATTCTATATCATCCCTAATAAGTAAATAGTAACGATTTTCCTCTCTCTTCTCTCTTTCTTCCCCTTCTTTTTTTTTCTCCCCTCCCAGATTAACTTAAGATTTACTCAATTTACTAACTGATGTTTAACCTGTAAAAGTATATAAGTTTTTATGATTAATTGTTTTTGATGAATGTATAAAGAAAAACTGGATAAATATCTATAAATTCCTATTAAAAAGTATTCTTTTTCGCCCAATAGTTTCCATCTCTGTTAAAAATATAATTTATTTAAAAGCAAAATATTTAGCTATTTATGCACATTTCTAATATCGAAAGAAAAATAATATTAAATCGAAAGAAAAGCAAAACTCCTTTTATTAAAGAAAGAAAATTCATCCACAGAATTATTAAAAGAAAAATGTAAGGAAAATAATTCAGATTCGACAGGCGGAAGAAACTGCTAATAATTCTGAAGATTTGCTGCAGGAGTGGCAATTTTTCAAAGCAATTTTTCTCACGATTACCTGAAGTTAATGAATTTGCGTTTCTGCATCTTATGTAGCCTGTTTATCTTGCGTGTTTTTCGTTTTTTCGTCTGATGAAGAATTGTACTTAATTATTTCGATTCAAAACATTTAATGCTTTCGCAATTTATGGTGCGAATAAGTAATTATTGTTATAAAGTATTTTGTTTTGCATCATTGTATTTATGGATACAACAACATTAGAACTCTTTGATATTAAATTGATTTTTAACCTAGGTTAGGTGCGTTGCCACTTTGATAGCAGCACTCGTGCCTACTTTGTTCGCCTGACGAAGAGTTGTGTTTTCTTTTGACCGGAAACAACTGTTGCGAGTTTATTGCATTTTAGGTTGTTTATTCAAAGTTTTGTACTTATTACTTAAAAACGCCAGTTCTGTGGTGCTTTCTTATTATAGCTTTGTGTCGATTAAATTTTTGTATATATCACCTAAAAGGGATGTTGCTACATGTACCATGTGATGCAGAAGTCACACACACACCCAATAAGTGAATGAATGAATAAATAAATAAATGGAATAAAAGTATATTTTCAAAAAGTATTGACCATAGCACTATGCAGTTTTCATTAAAATGCACAGAAACGCAGTTTTTATTATTATTATTAACTAAAAAGTTTATTACCAAATTAGTTTAATTTTCCTTCATCAGGTGGCGCTTTACTTGTAAAATTACTTTTTTTTTTGACAGTGTTGACAATGGTGTTTTAAATTATAGACTATAAATGTTTGATGTAATGACCGTCATTTATGAGAATGGCCATCGGTTGGATGGTTGGGTTTTACGTCGCATTAGTGCTGCGCAGATGGGCAATTGGCGATGGTTTGGGACTCACCCCTAGAGGTGGTCCGGAGACATGCCATCGCAATTTTAATCCTCCACGGAAGGGATGGCTCTCCCGCTTCGGTGATCCCCAGAGGTAAAATTTTTGTTGGGAACATAGATTACATTGCGGCCACGACAGATTTTACGTGCATCAGCCACCATTAGTGTACACGACGGTCTTTGGCCGGCTCGAGTACCGAACCCGCAATCTTCCAATTACGAGGCCGGCGCTCTACCGACTGGAGAATGGCCATCAGACGCTACGCAATGGAAATTCTCACAATAAAGCTTAGCTACCAATCCTTTACCTCTTAACAATATCACGATTTTCTTTATAGAACGATTAACAGTAGTAACAAACAATAAATGTTTAATTTAAATATTCGCTAACATCTGAAATCAGAAATCATATGCAACATGCCAAAGTCAAATTAGTCAGTATTTGTAAGATGGCGTCATTTGAGAAAGCGGATCTGTTTCGAATGTGAGAGGATACTGCGAATACAGCGTCATCTGTTATTGAAAATGTAACTAATATTTTTCTGATATATATATATATATATATACATATCTCATGTTTTTCTGCGCATTTCAGTGAAAACCATACAGTGCTATTGTCAATACTTTTTAAAAAATATTCTTTTTTAATTTTTTTTTTTTTTTTTTTTTTTTTTGTGACTTTTGGGTGCTTTTCGCAATACACATGATTCCGCTGCATATCTTGCTATCAAGAGACGAACTTGCACCAACATAACATAGACGGTAAAGTCTTTATTAAGAAAAACTATATCATTATCTCAAAATTAATTGATTAGATGATAAGCATGAAAAACTGTAGCGATCCGTTTAAATATTGCCTGACATTATGGTATTGTAATGCCGTGTTTTTCACAGTATACGTGGATAACTATATTTAAGACTCTCACATTCAAGATATCTTCAATGATTTTAAATGGTAACTTGAAAAATATGCTTTTAATTTAAACAAAGCAATTGAAAAATTTGAAAAACACTTTTAAAATATACGAGTTCTAATCCTGTTTATTTTTATATAGGGGAATCAGAAATATTTATAAAATATTTACATAGAAAATGCATTTAAGATCATTATAAAAACATTTCTTAAAAATTTAAAGCGAGTAAATTTAAAAACTTAATTTTTAAAAGAAAGAGTTTTAGAGGGAGTTTATCAGAAACTTTTTGAATACAAACACATTCAGTCCACACCGTATACTGAAAAAAAAAATATACTGCTTTCATCTAGAACGGATAGTTGGTGCTTTTCTAAATCCCTAAACTAGAAATATAGATTTCCGAGCTATAAATATAAGGCACGCCGATGCAGAGACAAAATTCTATAACTGACATCTAGAATCTAAATTGTGGCTCTAGAAAAAATAGTTCCATGTCATCCTTATAAATTTCTTATAAAAAAAATTCTAGTCCCCTTCTAAAGCGAATTCTAGAGACCTCCATTAGAATTCTTGAGCGTTTGTCTATACTATCGAGGACAAATCTATTTGAAAATATCTGCAAATAAATGAGAATACAAGTCGGGTTTCAGCAGCTATAATCTTGGCTTATGATCCAGTTCTAGAAAATTAAGCGAGAATTTCTCGTAATACAAAAGATTCGGAATATTTTTCACCATCTAGAAATGTGTCGACTAGAAATTCTCGACCATTTCGTCTATTCAGTTTATCGGCGTGCCTTATGCGCATAGCTCAGAAATCTATATTTCTAGTTTAAGGATTTATAAAATGACCATTTATTCATTCTAGATGAAGGCGGTATATTTTTTTTCTCAGTGTATATGGCAGCCTATTTCTAATATCTTTCGGAATATTCTTTAAATGCGTTTAGTTGCTATTTGTAATATAGCTTGTGATTTAAACAGGCTTTATTCAAGGAAAATTAATCTGACGTAAATGTCACTGAAATATCATTACTATCATAAATATTATGAACATATGCATGGCATTGCTGTTCGAATTGGGGTATCTAAAAATTCCTGCGATGTCATCATCACGTCCGATGCAATTCAAAGACTACACAATGCATGAGATATTATAAAAAAAAAAATATATTAGTGTTTAAATTATGAACTGCAAATTTTGTTCCGATTGAACCTGATTACAACTTTTTTATTAAAAAAATGGAAGGAAATTCTTATGGTTCGCATAAATTATGAAGACCTGTTTTATTTAATGCAGTATACAGATGCTGAAATGTGTCTGAAAGGAGGAAAAAAATCTCTCTTAGACCGTAATGTATCCAAATTCTCTTGTGAGTCTGTGAACACAAACCAGTGATGCTATTTACATCACTTTCAACAGAAAACACGTTATAATGACCCTATAGCAGTTTTAAAGCACGTATTTTTAAAATATTTACGAAAATAAAAGCTTTGACTAAAAGACGAATGGATAGACAAATGGACAGACAGATGGACAGATCAACAGATACGCGAACGAAATTCATAAAAAATTTTCAAATTTTTTGAAAAGTGTTTAAACGATTTGTTGCTATGCGCTGTGTCACCCGTTCAAATTTGTTTGTAGAATTTTAGGATATCCTCCATGATTATGTATTTAAAAAAAAAAAAAACTCAGATTTGGAATTCTCTGTAAAAACTACCAGTTGCTTTGTCATGTTCATTTAATTTTTTAACTCCCGACGGAATTGTAAAGTCCCAAGTGATTAAAAATAGTATAAAATCGAATTTATAAAAGGAAGTGAAATGTATAAAGGTCAAACACGAATATATGTACTTTACATTGCTGCCAACTTTTCATTTTATTCCGTAGCATTTTTAGTACCCCCTGTTTTTCAATACCACTTATAAGAAGAGTAATTTTCTTGTTATATAACCGTAATTACATATTGAAGAAAATTACTCTACAAAGAATATGGTGTTAATAGAAGGTGAGTCTTCACAATGCTATGGAAAAAATTAAAAAATTGGTAGATCTGACTTTCCTTTAATTTCACTCTATGGCACTAGATGCTACATTAAGCTGTTTTTCTTCAAAAAAAACGTGTTTCGCAGTTTTTCATGGTCTTTGCCTGTGTTATAAATAATTTATATATTACTTAGAAAACATATAAAGAGGATAAAAAATAAATACACTTCTTTCAAGATTATTATATATATATATATATATATTTATGATACACAAAGTACCATCATATATTTAATGAAGAAGCTGGGATGGAGATATCTAAAGTAGGAAGCGGCCATGACGTACAGGGAACCCGGTTCAATAAGCTCCGTAAAACAAAACATAGCATCGAGTCATTTTCCATTTAGTAAATGAGATGTTTTAATTACTCTTATCTTATAAGACATATATTAATGATATTCTTGGACAAAGTGGAATAAGTATATTCGAAAACATTCACGATGGAGAATTCCTGTTTATTATTTCAAGACAGACATCCAAAAGAAGAATGGAAGCCATTACGATATCCTTTTCTAAACAGAACACATTTCGAGTCAATGATAAAAAAATAACATCTTTTCAGAATGACAGACAGCAAGCTAATTAATTTATTTCGCCAAATCTCATTGGCATCAAAAATCAAGTTGGCTGAACACATTTTAAATTTTATATCTGGTAAACCTAAATAATAGTTAAAGGATTGGCTAAAACTTAAATTACGTCATAGGATGTGATTAAATTTTGTCAGGCATCCAGAATTTGGATAAAAGTGCGAAATCAATTGATAAAAAATATTAGAAATTATTTTCAGCTATAATGATTCAACGGAATCTATAAACGTTTGATTGGAGACAGGAAGCTACAATAAAAAAAATCGTCTGCGGTTTTAAAGCATAAAATGAATGGGTTTCTCTTTCTTTGATATTTTATTTAATTATTACTTGATGAGATTTAGAGCAGGAAAAAGAACAATAAATTATATGAAATTACAGATTAATGAAATAGAAATAAAAAATAAAATAGCATAAGCGAAATAAACAAAATTGTATTAAATTCTTTTAGAATAAGAAATATAATGTTTGCTTGTATTATAAATAAATAAATAAAATGTAATTTATATTATTATTATTATTTTATTTTAAAAAGGGATATGTGATGTTTTTCAACATCACATATTTCTCCCCGTCGACCGAAAAAAAATGGGTTCAGCCATTACATCGTCTATATGACAGCTCAGCAAAAATTAATATTAAATCAAATTATTTCCAATCTTGTAAAATAAATTGATTACAAAACAAAAACAAAAAAACGAATGGCTTCCAATACAAATAAAATACGTACATTGTCATATTATCAATAGAAAATCTAGTATGCATACTCTAAAAAAAAATAATATTCTTATACAATATTAAAATACAAATACAAATACAGAAAATAAGGATATTATATGGTGATGAGATATAATGTGGTATGGCCATAAATCTGTGTACACAAGTCGTTAGAATATATATCCACAAACAAAATGAGCTCAAGTCCTTTGATTTAAAATTCTAATAATTCAGTCATCATATACTTATCAGTTCGTGGTAAGACGCTGAAATCAGTAAATTTTTATGTTACCATGCATGGCGAGAAACTTTGACGAGTCCATTTCAGTTCAGAGAGGACAAGAATACGTTGTAATAAATATATAGTTCAAATGTATAAGCAATTTTAATATGAAACTTTGACAAAACAAAAACCAAGTATATTTATATGTTATCAAATATATAGTGAGCCTTTTATATTCAATAAAAGGTTTAAATAAATAATACATGTTGAAAGAAAGTAATAATAACATATGTTTTTATATATTCATTTTTTTTTTTTTTTTTTAAATAGGTAATTGGAATTGCAATATATGAGACATGCATGTATATGTATGATAAAAATACTACCTGCACCAAAAGTCTACGTAAACATTTTTTTTTTTTTTTTAAATTCCATTAGCACATTTTTTTTTAAATAAACAATATTATTCTAGTATGTTAACTATTGTTAAAATTCAATTGTAAATAACACGTAAGTTAAAGAGATAGTGATAAAAGTGATATACACTGCTGTTGTAAGACAATGCAGCTTAGAATATAATTTCCTGGACCAGCCATTGATTATCAAAGCTGCGAAATTTCACAACAAATAAAAATCACAACAGGTTGATCAGGTCTGTTGCGATGTAAGTATACATCAAATTTATTTGATCTATCTTTAATCATTATAAATATTTAAAAATTTATACTGCGTAACTTTTAACCTAAGGAAAAATATTGATGAAAAATTACTTTCTGTTTCGTAAATTATATTGATGTGTATCATTGGAAATAATGAGATTCTTAGTAAAATCAGAATTATTATAAATGTCAAATAAGTGATTATTACGTGGAGGTGCCAATAAAATTCTATCAATATGCACACGAAATGCCTTATCATCACTAGCATGTAACCGTTTAATTGAAAATGAAACAGGGGAATGTTTAACTGTGACAATGAAAGGACCTGTATATTTAGGTTTAAATTTATCCATAGACTTCAGATACACAATATCTTTTGTGCAGATGCTTCTTAGTTTAGCTTTTCTTTGAAAATATTTATTTCTTTTTGATTGGGAATCTTGAATGTTATTGTACGCTTTTTTATAAATTTCCTGAAGGTCTTGCATTAATTTATAGATGTTTACGTTAGAGTCCAGGTAAGTGTAATTATAATTTGAATTATAAGTGTCAAAAATTAGTGCCAGTTCTCTACCAAAATGTAGAAGATTGGGCGAGAATTGAGTGGAAGAATGCGTAGATCCATTATAGAGAGATTTGTGTATATATAGTGCATTTTGAAATGAATGACCTTCTTCTAATAATATATTAATTGAATACTTAATTGATGTGTTTACACGTTCGCTAATAGAGTTCGATTGGGGATGAAAAGCAGACGAATGTATTATTTTTATGCCTAGAGTGTCATTAAATGTATTGTAAACTTGAGATGTATATTGTCGACCTAAATCTGATAGAATACATGCAGGGCGACCAAAGGTTGTAATGTATGAAAACAAACATTGAACTATTTTTGGAGAAGTAATATTAGATAACGGGTAAAGTTCTAAGTGTCTACTGAAGTGATCAATTATTGTCAAGACGTATTGACCATTACTAAAAGGACCCACCAAGTCTGTGGAGATTGTATGATTTGGATGAGTGGGTGTATATGTTTTTTGTAATGGAGCAGGAGGTGTTTTGTGATGTTTCGCTTGTAAACATTTAGTGCATGAAGAGACGAAATTGAGGGTATCAGTATAAATACCCCTCCAAAAGTTTCTTCTAGAAAGAAATTCATAGGTTTTAGCCAAACCAAAGTGAGATAAATGCGCAATGGACAATGCTTTTGCTTTTAAAGAATTTGGGACAATAATTAAATAACTGAATGAATTGTTATGAATATTCTCTTTCTTGAGCATTAATACTTTAGAATCAGGATTTATAAAGTAATTGGGAAATTTTTCTGACTTTCCGTTTTTTAAGATTTCTTCGTAAATTGTTTTTAATTCAGAATCTTTAATTTGTTCGGACACAAATGTTTGGTCTGAAATTTCTAGCAAGGGGTCTTTAGAGTTTGAATTTCCTGAAATCATATAATTAACATATTCTGAGCATTTGTTTTGATTTTCATTATTAATTTTATCCTTACTGTTAATTTCAAGTCTGTTTTTATTTTCATCAACATCAACAATTGGTAGTGGTTGTATGTCATGAATTAAGTTTGGATTAGCTTTGAGATCCTCTTGATTGTTTTCAAAATTGCAACGTGATAAATAATCCGCTAAGATGTTCAAATTTCCAGGAATATGTTTGAAAACGTAAGTATATTCAGATAAGTCCATTAACCATCGAGTGGTAACGTCAGCGGGATTGGTAGTTTTCTTATATTTTTCAAGGGGAGCACTATCTGACAAAATTACGAACTCACGATTATATAAATAGTATTTGAAGGCAGTGACAGTTTTATGAATTGCCATAAGTTCCAATTTTAACGCAGGATATTTCTTTTCAGAAGGTTTTAAAGATTTGGAAAAGTATGCTACAGGAAGTAATTTACCATTAAATTTTTGCATAAGTGCTCCTGAAATGGCTATTTTTGATGCATCCGTGTTGACATAGAATGTTTTCTCCCAATCTGGAAGTCGAACCATTGGGGGAAGAAAGAATAATTTTTGAATTTTTTGAAAAATACTCTGATGTTTTTCTGTCCATTTGAATGTTGTTTTGGGTTTTGTGAGTTCCACAAGGGGTTGTGCAAGTTCTGAGAAAGATGGTAAAATCCATTTGTAAAAATTAGCAAGTCCAAGAATTTTTTTTAATTGTCGTTTTGTCGTTGGTGGTGGAAAAGAATTTATCTTTACGATGTTAGCGGTGATGGGTGAAATAGTATGGTTTTCAATATGGAAACCTAAATAATTAACTGCTGATTTATGGAATTCACACTTAGATGGGGATAATGTTAAATTATATTTGATAAGAATTTCTAACACTTTATTTACTTTTTCACAAGTCTCTTCAAATGAATTTGATCCAATAATCAGATCGTCTTGATACGCATATATGCCATTAATGTTTATCTCGTCGAGTATTGTGTCCATTAGAGACTGAAATATAGAACTGGCGTTCTTTAACCCAAAGCAAACACGTTTGTATCGATAACTGCCGAAAATAGATGTAAATGTTAGCATATCTTGATATTTTTTAGGAAGGTCAATTTGGTGGTACGCTTGCATGAAATCTAACGAAGTAAAGTATTTGAATGACGAAAGATTTGAAATAATATTTTGAATCTTAGGAAGTGGATATGAGGAACCTTGTATGACTGTATTGATCATTCTAAGGTCTAAAGCAAGTCTGTAACGTTGTTTCTTTGAACCATCAGATTTTTTCTTTACCAGCAATATGGGACAAGCCCACTCGGAACAATTACGCTCAATTATGCCGGCGTTTACTAATTCATTGATCTGTTCTTGGGCTTCTTTTTGTAAAGCTTGTGGAATCGGAAATGGAAGTGTTTTAATAGGGAAATCATTAATTAATTTAAGATTAGGAATTATTTTATCAGTATGTCCTAGAGTACTGAGAGATTTGGAAAAAGCAGCAAATTTACTTAAAAATAAATTTTCAAGTGTGTTACGTTGATCAAGGGTTAAATGATTCAAACAAAAATCTTTACTTGATAAATCATTTTTACGTTTTAGTAATATATCCTCAGAAGCTTGAATTAAGTGGATATGGTCCTCAATATTTTGTATATTATTATTACTAGAGCAAGAGTCTTCAATTTTATCTAAATGTGGTTCTTTAATTTCATCAATTAAAAATAATTTACCAATATGCATATTTTTATTCAGATGAATTGAATTTTTACCCTTATTTGAGATAAGTAACGTAAAAAGAGAATTATTATTTTCAGAATTAATTTCACTTTTGTAATTTGGTGATACAATAGAATCTAAAATTTCTATATCCGGATCCTTAATGTCAGTACAAAATATGTAATTTTTTTCTTTTAACTTATTATTTGTTTTTGCAGTAATGTAGATATTTTCACCAGTTTGTATTATAACTTTCTTTAGAAGGTAAACATTCATATTATTATCGTCAGAGTTAACATTATATACATCTAATTTTTCATTTTGCGAATCAAATAAAGAACAAGTAAAGTCTAATTTTCCAATTCTCATGGAATTTTTTGAAAAGTCAATAGTGACATGATTTTCTTTAATGAAATCCATGCCAAGTATTCCATGAAAATTAGAGCTATGTGGTATGTCAATAATATAGAAATTGTGTTGGAAAAACTTTTTTTCAATTTTGAAAGTTGCACGAATACATGAAGAAAATTCAACATAAGAATTGACCGTTTTAAGAGTAATAGACGAACCTAGTCTTTTATATTTCAAATTTGCTTTTAAATTATCGAATGTTGATTGGGCTAAAAGTGAACAACTACTTCCGGTATCAATAAGAAACTTTATATCATTATTGGCTAATTTAGCTTTTATTATAGGAAGTGTATGTGAATTTTTGTTTACATTAAATAAAATATGATCCTCAATATTATTTGCGCAACTCTCATTGTTGTCACTTGGAATATACCCTGTATTAGAAATATGACTAAAGTTTTGAAATGTTTGGGTAGCTTTATTATCTGCTACAGTAATATTAGCAACAGTTTGAGATCCAACTGAATTTACAAGTCTAGTATGTGAAATTTTCGGAAGAGAATTTGAAGATGACACATTTGTGAATTTACGTTCATTCGCTGATGAGACCCTTAGTTTTCGAGATATGGCAGCATCAGCATCTCCATACCTCTTTTCTAGTTTAAATTACGGTTTTCATAATTACGTGTTTTATAAGTTAAATTATCTCTATTTCTCCATTTGTAACAATTTAAAGCAACGTGGCCATGTTTGGAACAAAGTTGACAAATCGGATTATTTCTAGAAAAGTTTCTTCTAGAGGGAGAACGAAAATTGGTCTGTCTAGTTTTGTAATTATTTCTATAATTTCCTTGATCAAATTTGGGTCTGCTTGACTGAATTACGTGCAAGGATTCATTATGGGAGGATGGATTGTTGTTTGTGTTAGGTTACATTTATTTTCCATTACCAATGCCTCTTGTATTTACCCTCCTTCACTGTATAATAGATCTTTCCAATAACGACTGGCGCGCCACCACTTGGACTGTTTTTCGTACGGCGCATTTTTACCTGTACCTTGTTGAATTTTTGTTTCTCTGTATGTACCATGTGATGTGAGTGTTCGTCTAATTAAAAGTGTTTCGTGTTAATATGGACTCATTAATATGCATTATAATTTGCGTGCTCTGCCTTCTAAGCCCAATAGGTTATGGGCCCAGAGCAAATTAATTTTTATTTACGATAAATAGACTTTTATCTGTTAGATAGACGACCACGTTTAAAAATGGCGTCTTATGGAACACTACGTATTGAAACTTTAAACAAAGATAATTACGAGACATGGAAGATACAAATGAAGGCACTCTTAATAAAAAATGAATCCTGGATTTATGTATCTGGCTCTAAACCAAAGCCAGAGCTCGTGGCAGGTGATGCGACATCACAAGAAACGTTCGATAAATGGACTGATATGGATGAAAAGGCCAAAGCCGACATAATTTTGTGTATATCGCCTTCTGAACTGAAACAAATAAAAAACTGCGAAACATCCTTGGATATATGGAAAAAATTAGAAGAAATATATCAATCTAAAGGCCCCGCTAGAAAAGCGTCACTGTTAAAATCGCTTATTCAACATAAAATAGCAGATTCCTCTTCTGTGAGCATTCGAGATCATCTTCGAAAGTTTTTTGACATAGTCGATAAACTATCTGAAATGGACATTAGAATAGATGATGACTTGTTAACTGTGATGTTGTTATACAGCCTACCATCCAGTTATGAAAATTTCAGGTGCGCAATAGAATCCAGGGATGAGCTACCTAAACCAGAAGTACTACGAATAAAAATAGTAGAAGAAAACGACGCCAGACGCCATGATGACAGACCGAACGATGGAGCGTTCATGACTGGGAATTTCCGAAAGAAACCTGCTCCGTGGAATAAAAATAAAAGGAATCCTAAGATTACTGAACAGTACACTCAGAATGAAAGAGATAATTCAAAAATTACTTGCTGGAAATGTAAACGTATCGGTCACCGTGCAAATCAGTGTGAAAAAGATAAATCATTTAAATATCGACAAAACAGTTTAGGACTACTGGCCAGCACAAATTCAACGAATACGAACATATTATTCAAAGAACAATCCGAGAATCTTTATTGTGTTGACAGCGGCTGTACTCGACACATGGGGAAGGATGACTCCAATTTTCACGATTTAAAGGATACGGATATAAAATCGGTAAATTTAGCGAATAATGAAACAACTGATGTGTCCGGTGTTGGTAAAATATTAATTAAAACAAAAGTAAATTCAAAACTTCAAAATGTAGAGATCAACGACGCTCTATTGGTTCCAGGATTGAAAACGAACTTATTGTCCGTGTCACAAATGTGCGACAAAGGTTTCACTGTAACTTTTAAAGACAAATGTGCTGTTATAAATAACAGACAAAAAAATGTGACTCTAATTGCGGACAGAAAAAATGAACTTTATTATCTGCGGGATAATAACGCAAATATAAATAATGCAGTTAATTTTTCGAGTGAATCAATCGATAGTTCTAAAAATATTTTCGCCGATGTGGAAAGATGGCATTGTAGAATGGGTCATCTAAATGTAAAAGATTTGATTGACTCTAATTTAAAGGGTCATATTAGGGGGTTAAATATTAAAAAGGTATCCGACTTCAATTGTGAAGTTTGCGCGTTAAATAAAATGACCCGTGCTCCTTTTCCTAAGCACTCAAATCGTGTTACAAAAATGTTAGAAATAGTGCATTCGGATCTTTGTGGGCCTATTAGGGTTCCCTCAATAGGTAAGTCCCTTTATTTTATTACTTTTATTGATGATTATTCTCGTTATTGTGCAGTAAAATTCTTAAAAACTAAAGATGAAGCATTAAATGCTTTTAAAGAAATCAAACTTCTTTGGGAAAATGAAAAATCTATAAAAATAAAAAAATTCATGAGTGATAATGGGGGCGAATTTATTGGGACTGAATTTGAAAATTTCTTAAAAGAAAATGGTATTCAGCATAGATTAACAACCCCTTATTGTCCGGAACAATCAGGTGTTTGTGAAAGGAAGAATAGAACTCTCGTTGAAATGGCCCGTTGTCTATTATCACAATCAAAATTACCCTTAAATTTATGGGCGGAAGCTATTAATACTTCTAATTATATAAGAAATAGATGCCCAACAAAAGCTTTAAATGGAAAAACCCCATATGAATTATGGAATAATATAACACCTAACGTTAGCTATTTTAAATCTTTTGGCTGCACTTCTTATTTTTTCGATAACCATCCTAAACATAAATTTTCCCCAAGGTCTAAAAAAGGGATATTTGTGGGTTATTCAGAAAATTCTAAAGCATTTCGTATTTATCTTCCTGAATCAAAAACAATAATTTTATCCCGTAGCGTAAAATTTTTTGAAGAGAAATCTAATGATGTTTCAAAAATAGGTCAATTGTATCCATTTGTTTTTGAAAGAGAAATAAAATTAAGCGAATCGCAAAATGACTCACACATGCAGCCGGCAGAAGAGAAAATTTCTCCTCCTGAAATAAAAAAAGAAAAAGACGAGCTGTCACGTGACTCAGATTCGGCGCTCGAAAATAAAAACATATTGTCATTGCGTAATCGCGAAATAATTAGAGAGCCGGAATCATTTTCGAATGCTGTTTATAGTTTTAATTCGGAAATAGAAATAAATAATGCCTTAAAAAGTCCGGAAGCTTCGAATTGGTATAAATCAATGACTGACGAAATAAAAGTAATATTGAAAAATGATACATTCGAAGTAGTAGAAAGGCCCCAGAAAAAATGCATAAGAGGTAGATTTGTCCTTACAAATAAATATGATCAACATGGATCTCTTTTGAAATATAAAGCGAGATTAGTAGCTCGCGGATTTAGTCAAAAATTTGGTATAGATTTTCGTGAAACTTTTTCTCCGGTAGCAAAAATGGGATCTATTAGAATCTTAGCAGGTTATGCTGCTAAATTAGGAATAAAAATACATCAATTTGACATAACGTCAGCATATTTGAATGGAAAATTAGATGAGGAAATTTTTATGGAAGTTCCCGATTACTTTAAAGAAATACTTCAAATAATTATAAATGAAAATTGCGATAGGGACATATCTAATAAAGCAGCCGAGATTCTTAAATATCTAAATGTAGGGAATAAAGTTCTTTTGTTAAAAAGATCTCTCTATGGCCTCAGGCAGGCCGGGAGGTGTTGGAACACTAAATTAAATAAAATTTTGAATGATTTCGGAGCAAAACAAACAAATGCAGATCCATGTTTATATTATATTAAAAGTGATAAAGGGTTGACTCTTATAATGATTTACGTTGATGACATATTGTTTATGTCACAGGACCCTGATATGTTAGAAAACTTCAAAATTCATCTTAATGAAAAACTAGATGTTAAATATTCAGGCATAGTTAAATATTGTCTAGGGATAAATTTTCAGTTAGAAAATGGCCTTATAACAATGAGTCAACATAGTTATATTAGAGAGCTCTTAGAGCGTTTTGGCATGACAGAAGCCAAGCCCGTAGCTTGTCCTATGGATACAAGCATTCGATTAAAAAAGGCCGAAAAATGTTGTGAAAACGAATATCCCTACCGTGAATTAGTTGGAAGTTTGATGTATCTTGCAACTTCCACCAGGCCGGACATTGCAAATTCCGTCAGTCAATTAAGTCAATTTCTAACTTGTTTTGATAAAACTCATTGGACTGCCGCTAAACGAGTTTTACGATACTTAAAGAAAACAATAAATTTTGGACTTGTATTTAGAAAAAGTAATGAGCCTTTGTTCGGTTACACTGACGCGGATTGGGGAAATTGCCTCGATGACCGTAGGTCATATACAGGTTACTGTTTCATTTTTTGCGGGAGTGCAATTACATGGGAAAGCCGTAAACAGTGTACCGTAGCTCTCTCATCAACGGAAGCCGAATATATGGCTTTATCCGATGCCACTAAGGAAGGGATATATTTATGTAAATTACTAAATGAGTTATCTGAATGCAAAATTGAAAAAGTGAGTATATTTACAGATAACTTAGGATCTATTAAATTAGCTGAAAATCCGATCTTTCATAAGCGCACCAAGCACATAGACATCAGGCATCATTTCATAAGGGATGCACTGAAAGATGGAATCATTGATTTAAATTTTGTGTCTACTGAAAATATGGGGGCTGATATTCTTACAAAAGCATTAACATCATCAAAACATTACAACTGTTGTAAAATTATGGGATTGGAAGATGTAACATTGTTATTTAGGTAAATACGTCGACATTGTGGGGGGGTGTTAGGTTACATTTATTTTCCATTACCAATGCCTCTTGTATTTACCCTCCTTCACTGTATAATAGATCTTTCCAATAACGACTGGCGCGCCACCACTTGGACTGTTTTTCGTACGGCGCATTTTTACCTGTACCTTGTTGAATTTTTGTTTCTCTGTATGTACCATGTGATGTGAGTGTTCGTCTAATTAAAAGTGTTTCGTGTTAATATGGACTCATTAATATGCATTATAATTTGCGTGCTCTGCCTTCTAAGCCCAATAGTTTGTAAGTGAAATGCTATTAATTTTCTCAGATAAATCTTTCAATGTGTTTAATATTACAGAGTCATTTTTATTATCACAAGAAAGAACAGTCTTAGTATTGGTAGTGTTGTTGAATGAATCATATATTTCGGATAATGTTTGAGCACGTTCAACTGCCTTATTATAGTCTCTTATATTTTCCTCCATTAATTTAATTTTAATATTTGATGGTACACACTCTAAAAATTTCGGAAGTTTAATGTTATCAAGGGATTGTTTGTCTTTAAGGTCAGGGAAAGCCTTAGGTACAGCAACATTTACACGATGGGCGAAATTTTTAATAGACTCTCCCGGCAAAATTTTTAAATTATGAAATTCTGATATTCCAGTGTTATATGACGATTCCTTGAAAAACTTACAGAAATTTTCCTCGATATATTCAAGATCTGTCGACTTGTATAAAGTTTCATTTTCAATAAAGTATGCCAACGCGGCATCACGAAGTTTTTCTTTCATTACATGTAACGTCGCGTCATTTGTTAGTTTATTTAACATGGCAAAGGATCTTAATTGATCAAAGAAAAATTTGACAAATCTCGCGTCCCCATCGAAATTAGGAACGGAGCAAAACGCGTTTCGATTCTGTGCCGTGTTTTTCAAATATAAAAATGTTAACCAAGTTAAATAAAAATAATATGCATAAGAATTCAATTGAATATCATATAAACAAATAAGTTACCAAGGCACTTAAAAATGAATAAAATTGTTAAATACTTTCTTTTTTTAATTACGCCTGCAAAAGTTGGATGATAAAGTTTCAAGATTAATAAAAATATGTAGAAATTATTTGTAATGTTTTCCTGTATAACATTATAGCTTGCAACCATGAAATTGGCTTACATACGTCTTGTTGTATATATATTATAGATATATTTAAAAATATATAATGAATAATACTAAAAATGGATATATATGCAAATGAAAATAATTGTCAAGATATATTAAATTGTAAACACAAAAATCAAAATATGAAAAAATTAAAAAAAATTTATGCAGTATGATGAAAAGAAAAAAATATCACTATGATCTGGTATTTAATTTCACAAATGAAATAAATCTTTACTTGAATATCAGAAACCTAGATATTTCAAAAATAATATAAGCAAATCTTGATCATTTATATAACTTTTTAACTGTTCTTAAAAATTGAAATGAAAAGTTAAAGTAGAATATAATACTCATATGAAGAATAAAAGATTTTACCTATAAGTAAAAATTTATATATAAAGTTTAAATAAATGTCAATATTTAAGAAAAATGTACGAAAAGTTCTTATTGTCAATATTTAAGAAAAAATATGTGAGAAATGTTTCTTTTTATTGGCACAATAAAATGATTCCAAAGGAAACTTACCCCTTTTCCGAATCTTCTTTTAGCTAAAACAAAAATATATATAGATATAAATTTATTTATTTACGGTATTTTATTTATTCTTTTATTTAAAACTGTAAGGCTCTTCTCCTGTATGAGTGCGCGAGAAAAAAAATCAACGTAGAAATTTAATTGCATACATTCTAGAAAGACGACCCATATTTGGCAATTCTCCTTGCACCGATGAATCAACGATCATTTAATACCGAACGGTAAGTGCATAAGACGGTCACAAATTGCGAACATTGCAGACTGTAGAGAGGATGTTATTCAATGAAACCGTAGAAAGTCCACCGGCATGGCATCACACAATATCGGCGATAAGAATCGGTACCGTAGACACCAAGTAATCTCTTTTTTAAAAAAATCACAGATCACATCCTGCAGCACACTAGCCTTTAGTAAAGATGAACAACAATCAACAAATCGGTAAAGTCGGTGCTGTTCACCGTAACGTAGTTAATTTCTTTTTGGATCATCATTGGGGCAGCTGTTTTTAAAACATAACAGTCTTCAACAACGTAAAACTTCGCATTCATGAATTAATCAGGATGTGTAGAATGATTAACGTAGTCGATATCACGTCGATATTAGGTGATTAAGCAGAGATCCGTTAAACAGAAATTCGAGTATTGCAGTACACTTGTTTATATTCGTTAAAGAGTAGTTCAATGTCGATGCCCAAATTTTTCAAGACGAAAAAAAATTTTGGATATCCGGATATATTATCCGGCCTGAGTCTGGCACCACATATATTTAATGAAGAAGCTGGGATGGAGATATCTAAAGTAGGAAGCGGCCATGACGTACAGGGAACCCGGTTCAATAAGCTCCGTAAAACAAAACATAGCATCGAGTCATTTTCCATTTAGTAAATGAGATGTTTTAATTACTCTTATCTTATAAGACATATATTAATGATATTCTTGGACAAAGTGGAATAAGTATATTCGAAAACATTCACGATGGAGAATTCCTATTTATTATTTCAAGACAGACATCCAAAAGAAGAATGGAAGCCATTACGATATCCTTTTCTAAACAGAACACATTTCGAGTCAATGATAAAAAAATAACATCTTTTCAGAATGACAGACAGCAAGCTAATTAATTTATTTCGCCAAATCTCATTGGCATCAAAAATCAAGTTGGCTGAACACATTTTAAATTTTATATCTGGTAAACCTAAATAATAGTTAAAGGATTGGCTAAAACTTAAATTACGTCATAGGATGTGATTAAATTTTGTCAGGCATCCAGAATTTGGATAAAAGTGCGAAATCAATTGATAAAAAATATTAGAAATTATTTTCAGCTATAATGATTCAACGGAATCTATAAACGTTTGATTGGAGACAGGAAGCTACAATAAAAAAAATCGTCTGCGGTTTTAAAGCATAAAATGAATGGGTTTCTCTTTCTTTGATATTTTATTTAATTATTACTTGATGAGATTTAGAGCAGGAAAAAGAACAATAAATTATATGAAATTACAGATTAATGAAATAGAAATAAAAAATAAAATAGCATAAGCGAAATAAACAAAATTGTATTAAATTCTTTTAGAATAAGAAATATAATGTTTGCTTGTATTATAAATAAATAAATAAAATGTAATTTATATTATTATTATTATTTTATTTTAAAAAGGGATATGTGATGTTTTTCAACATCACACTCTCCTTTATTGCTATGATGATGTGGTATGCAAAATTTTACCATGTTACCATGTTTTTATTAACTTCGATTCTTGTTTGTTTGTCCGGTACAAATCTTGCAATCGATTTTTAACTAACTTCTCTACTAGATAGACATTTGAAACTTTCACAATAGCTCAGAACCGGATGACAACACAATACTTCGATGCCCGATTTTCAAATTTTTGATTATTTTTATTTTAATTAATTAAAATATGAAAATAATAACCTCCTAATAGCTTTAAAAAAGCCATTAAAATATCAGCTATAATTTAATTGTTGCCAAAAAAAGTTTACGGGTTCATTTTCTTTCGACATAAAAATAAATACATTTAATTAAACGTGAATGCTAAAAAATTGTAAAAAGTTAAATTATTCATCTCAGAAAAATGGACGTCATTATCCCTTTAAAAATTTTATACGCATTGATAGAGTGCTAATGTAGTTCTATAGTTATGATTCAGCAAAAAATTTAAAAACATGGTATGTAAAAAGTTTTTTATCCTATAATTTTATTGCTTAGATCTTTAAAAATCCATCTTAACTAACCAAAAGAATATGTTTGAAATACGTATTTTGTTACTTTCATAACTTGGGAAATAAAAGCTTAATACTAATATATTCCGAGATACACAGCAGAAGATTTTATTTTTACGGAATTATCATCTTGAATTAATTGTGGAAGGATGTACCTAAGTTTTCGCGAAGAAATCATTGTTTCATTAAAAGGATTTCGAATTCACAGGCTATTGTACTCTGTGATTTATATCGGTAATTCTCGATGGAAAATGTACGCGGAGAACAGCAGTCATTATTACATCAGAGAGGGAAAGCGTAGCTCTGGAACATCCTGATTTTAGATCAGGATTGATAGCAGGGGGTGAAAATCAATGGAACCGAGTTTCATAATAACTTCGTATTACAACAATGAACAGCACTGAGAAATGATCGGTAACGCTGCTTTTGTTCAATATTGTACTGTTTCTGCAAATAGCAGTATGCGGGAAAAATTTTAATTTTTATGAGACTAACTGTATTATCATCCCATATTATTTTTCTTGGTTATTATTTCTTAAATTGTTAGTAACTGTCATAGAATAAGTTCAAAATAAATAAAGTAATTGTAAAACAAACTCGAAATAGGCCTCCTGCAGATTTAACCTTTTATCTACAGCATTTTGAAACACACAAAAAATGTACAGTCGTCAAGCAAAATTGTTGAAGCACTAGCAATAATTCGTATACCGGTTTCGTGCACCTTATACTGTTTTGTTAAGTAAATATTTGTCGAGCTATGATCTTAGTCTTTATGGTATTTATAAAAAAGTAAAAAAAAAAAAAAAAATGTGAATGTGTGCTTCAATAATTTTGCTGCCGATTGTATGTGAAACCGATTTTTTTTTCTTTACTTAAGAGCATTTTTCGAAGATATGCAATAAAAATTATGCATATCACCTCATTATAGTAATTAATGAGGTGTTATGCTTTAGTGTATACTAATAACTCTGCTCGGCATGAAAATTGCCCTCCAACAACCTTTTGGCAAATTCTTATGTATAAAATGACATCCTGAATCCGAATAGGGCGTCCATTTTGCCCTATCACTCTCCGTTTTTAAGGGACGACCCATATTTTTATCATTTTTCGTTAATTTTATTGCTATAAATTTGATTTATAGTGGAAAAAAGAAATATTTTAACTGTTAAATATTTTCTGAGGGCTTAAAGAAATGAAAAATTCTATAACATGAACATCTGCAGCAAGAGTAAGACTTGGGGGGGGGGGGATTTGCCACTGAATTTATAAGTTACATTTGTTAAATTTTATTAATCAAATATTTTATCACTTATTGTGCATTATATATATTTTTATTTTTAAGAGTTAAAATAATTATCTCCATTCTCTAAATCAAACTCATGGCCATAAAATTACCGAAGAGTGATAAAAATTGGGGGAGGAGGTGACGCCCCGAGAAAACGGTGGATGATGGGGCGAAATGGGGGTCATATTCGTGGAGGTGTGAGTCATATTCAAGAGGTCATTTTACATAAGAATCAGCAAGAATGGTATCAGGGCTCGAAAAGAAATTAATTTTTGCAAGGTAGTAAAATTAGCAATTAAAAAAAAAAAAAAAAAAAAAAAAAAATGTGGATGTGTGCTTAAATAATTTTGCTGCCGATTGTATGTAAAAACGATTTTTTCTCGTTACTTGAGTATTTTTCAAAGATATGCAATACAAATTATGCATGTCACCTCATTATAGTAGTAATTAATGAGGTGCTTTAGTGTGCTAATAATTTATTGAAGTAAAAGAAGATATTGAATCTGTATCTACTTTTTATGTTCCTTATATGTTTTGTAAGATTAGTGGAAGACTCTTGAAATAATATAAGAATTAATTATAACACATGTGAAGGTGGTACAAAAGGCGAAGCAAAAACAGCGAGAGCACTCTATAAAAGAAATCTGGTTGTGAAACAACCACACGACTCCCATTACCCACTATTACACGTATTATATGCATTTTTTGGAGATATTATATGCATTTTTTGGAATTTTCCAGTAAGAGAAACATGATACACGTATAAAGAAATATATAACAGAGTTTACACAGCGAGTAAAAAAAAAAAAAAAAAAAAAAAAAAAAAAAAGAAGAAGAAGAAAAAAAAAGAAAAAAGAAAATGATGATAGAGTTATTTTTTTAAACACCAATTTCCGAGATCTAAAATTGAACTATCATACCAAAATGACCGTTAATTTTTCTGTAATAACCACATAATACATGAAAAAGGGTATCTAAAATGAATTTATGTAACAATTTTAAAGAAAATCGTTAAAGCTGTTTTTGAGATACGAACTTACGGTCCCACTTCTGGTTTTCTAATTTTCACCAAAATTTGGAAAATTCATCTGTACACCAGACCTGTATCAATTCCGAAGTTTCGTAGTTCTATCTTTGTTAGTTTCAGAGATATGATAGTCAGAATATTCCACACATGCATACACACGTACATATACATACACACACACACACACTGACCAATTGCCGAAAACCACTTTTTTGGACTCAGCGGACCTTGAAACGTGTATATCAAGTGAAATCTCGATATCGAATTTCCATTACATACGGTAGTAGGGTGATGGAAGTAAAAATAATAAATATTGTTCGTTGTTCAAATACTATTCCTTTTACAAATAATTAAATGAAGATCGTAACCCGATGATGTGACCGTATGATGTGGCCACCACTTTTAAACACCAATTTCCAGGATCTAAAACTACACTACCTCGCCAGGATGACCGTCAATTTTCCTGTAATAACCACTTAATATATGGGAAAGGGCATCTAAAATGGATTGATGTAAAAAATTTTAAGAAAATCATTAGAGCCGTTTTTGAACACCAACTTTTACCAAAACTTGGCAAACACAATTATTGACCGGAAAGCAATAATTACATACTAAAGGGTACTTAAAAGGGTGTTAATATGGCGTGTTTGAAAAAAAAAAAAAAAAAAAAAATCCGTACAGCCATTTTTAAAGAAATGCACTTCCGAGACCTGAAATTGAGCCTATCAATAAAGGACGCCTATCAATTTTCCGAACTCACCAACTATATCATTCAAAAGGACATCTAATAGAGTGCTTATAGAGCAACTTTGAAGAAAATCGTTTGAGCCGGTTTTGAGATACGGACTTACCACTTCCGGTTTTCCAATTTTCAACAAAATTTGAAAAATTCATCTGCACACCAGACCTGTATCAATTCTGAAGTTTCGTAGTTCTATCTTTGTTAGTTTCGGAGATATGGTAGCCAGAAGATTCCGCATATACATACATACACACACACATACATACATACATATATACGGAGCAATCGCCAAAAACAACTTTTTTGGACTCAGGAGGCCTTAAAACGTGTAAATAAGGTGAAAACTCGATATTGAATTTTCGGACCGAATACAATACTTCCATTACCCACAGTAGTAGGGTAATGGAAGTAAAAATCTTTCTGGAACAAACACGGGTACGTAGCGTCTAGTCCTAGTGCTTTGTGCTGAGGATAAAGTGAGGTATATACGACCTTTTCTTATAAATAACTTTGTCATTTCTTGCAAATCTATTTTACACGATTTTTAAACTAATAGTACTGGTAGATAAATAGTTAACTATTTCTTCGAAGAATTTTTTTTTAATCATTTTTTAAGAATCTAATTTTTTGAATGCAGAGATTGGATTACGTTCTCTTCCTCCGCATGGTAATTTAAATCAGTTTGACTTATAACAGATATTTAATTACTACAATTACGTAAATATAAATACTTATCGTTTAAAACAATATACCAGGGGTCGAAGAGTTCACTTTTTTTTCATACTAGAATTTTTATAAAGCAACATCTGTATTATTCAATCGTTTGAGTAATGCAGATACTGCTTTATAAAAATAGTGGTATGAAAAAAGTGACCACACAGGCTTCTGGTACACGCAAAAATATAATCATATCTATATTATATATATATATATATATATATATATATATATATATATATTATATATATATATATATATATATATATATATATTTTCCATAATATTTTAGATTTATGATTCTTCAAAATTCCCTTAGTTCAGCCTCACTTTAAAAATAATATTATTATTTTAAATTTTAATAACAGTTTTGGATTATCTTTTAAAAGTATGTATTTTCTTATTTATGCATCATTTATTAAATTTGTTTATTTAAAATATTATTTATTTATTTATTTGGTGTGGTGAGAAATCCGTGAAATGTAAATTTGTAACTGAAATATTTCACAAAATAAATTGTACTTTTTAGATTTAAAAGTGGATTTAACGAAATTTTTTAAAAACAATTCCTTTCTTTTAGAAGTTACATTAGACACACTTGATGTATGTATATATTAGTCAAAATTCCATTTCTGATGTTTAAGTTAAAATATAATGTTATTATTTTAAACTTAAATAATATATATATATTTTTTTATCTTTAAAATTGTCTTTTCATTATGCATCAGTTATTAAAATTACTACCGTTATTTTATTTTATTTTTATTTATTTATTTTTACAGTTTTATATCCTCAAAATCTAAATTTGTAATTGTAGAACTTCAGAAATTTTGAATTAATCCTTTGCCACTCCAATTTAATTTCTAGTAACTGTTGATTGATTAATCCCTTCGATGGTTATTCCTCCATTATATATATCAAATATTACTCTTCAAAATTACTGGTGAGAGTTTATTTTTAAAAAGCCCCTAAATTTGGCAGCACTGTTTAGAGCGCTTTAAAGCGTTAGGGACATCAAAGGGTTAAATTGTATATTTTAAATTTAAAAGAGTATTTAATAAAACTAGTTTGTTGTAGGGCGACTAAGGCGCCCGTTGAAAAATAATCGTTTTATTTTATTTATTTTTCACTCTCACTTTAAATAGTTCATTTGCTAGCAAGCCCGTGCGAAATTTTCTCACTTTGTTTATCTCTTCGTTACCTTTAAAATTGTTATTTTATAGACGTCATTTTTTTTCTTTTTCTTTTTTTTTTTTTTTTTTTTAATATATGCATTAGCAAATTTATTTTTATTTTTATTTATTTATTTATTTATTTATTTTTCATGAAAGCATATTTCATTTTATGCTAAAAAAAAAAAAAAAAAAAAAAAAAAAAAGAGGCAACAATTAAAAATTTAAAATGTATTTTAAAGCTTTTATTTTTATAATTTAATTAATTTAAAAAAATCTAATTATATATTCGTTACAAATAAGGTACCAAATGAAAGGCGTATTTTTTCTGAATCCGTTGGTTTAAACAGCTTATCGATCGGGCGATTATATTTTTTAAAATTAACTTAAGTATGAAAATTAGGAGACAGAGTCCAAGGAAATCTCTTAAGCCTAAAGTGTGACAGAATCAGCCACGAATGAGGGTAACTATTTATGCTGATTTTTTAAAAAATATTTCTTTTTATATTGGTAATACCGTGCATATTTAATGAAAATATTTCTAGAAATTTCATTTCCTAAGAATATCTTTAAAATAATAATTTTATAACAATGATCATTATTATAAAATTTAAAAATATTTTTAGATTATCTTCAAAATTACCTTTCCATTTATAAATTGTTTATTAAAATCATCATACTAAAAGTACAATAATCGACATTATAATTAGATGTTATAATTGAAGAAGCAAAATCTTTTTTTCAGCTTCTTCAGATCACAGATTTTGACAAACAGAAATTATGATTCTCTATCTTTTTTTTTCTTCCTTTTTCCTATTCTCCACTATCATTCCATTGTCTTCGGTCACCATCTAAAGGAACTTTTGTGACGGGAAAAAAGTGCCGCTTTTGATTTCTCGAGTTCAATCACAGATGTTTGATTCAAATAATTTCCAATTTCCTTCTGTTCCCTGACTAGAAAATGATCACAGAAACGCCCCTCTGAGGCAGAGATGAACAGAAGGCCTGCGGGAATCGACCCCTCCTCTTTGCCTCATTCTGTGTTTCTGGCATAGCAATTTGTGTGCCAATCACCAGCGAGTTAATTTGGGATAAACCTGATTGTGGCATAGAGCTCTCTTTTAATCTGATAGATCTGAAGTGAAATTACAGTTGTTTGTTCTTGGAATGAAATAAAGAGTAGTTTTTCTTCTGTCTACGAATTTTATTTAATAAGAATAATAATAAAAAATATTTTTAAGAATGGGAACAGAGTCAACAAAGTGTTCCGATGTTCTTTCAAAGAGTTCTGTAATCGCGGTGAAATTAAAAGTAAGCAAAGTTGTTTAACAATAACTAGAGGGGGGGGGGGAGTTAAAATTCAAGCAAATGTGGAAAATTTTTCTCGTTTGCAAAGAATGTTATTGGAGAAATTTTCCAAACAATAAAATAAATAAATGAAACAAGCTAAATATATAAATAAATTAAATAAATAAAATAAAATAATGATAATAATATGAATAAAAATACATTTATGAAGTACATTAAGATTAGGAATGGAGTCAATAAAGTGTTTAGACGTTTTCGAAAGAGATTATAATAAGCAATTTTTTTTTTTTTTAATCTGGTGTGAAACAACCACACGACGTCCATTACCCACTATTACACGTATTATATGCATTTTTTGGAATTTTCCAGTAAAAGAAACACGATACATGTGTAAAGACGTATAAAATTACATGGCGAGTTGAAAAATAAAATATAAATAAAATTTAATAAAATTAAAATTTTAATAAAATTAATTTAGTTAATAAAATAAATAATAAGTTAATAAAATAAAGTTAATAATTAAATTAGTTTAATAAAATTAAAAAAATTTTAAACACCAATTTCCAGGATCAAAAACTGCACTACCTCACCAGGATGACCGTTAATTTTCCTGTAATTATCACTTAATATATGGGAAAGGGCATCGAAAACGGATTTATGTAAAAAATTTCAAGAAAATCTTTAGAGCTTTTTTTGAACACCAACTATTATCAAAACGGCATACACAATTATTGACCAGAAAACAATAAATACATACTAAAGGATATTTAAAAATGTGTTAATATGGCGCGTTTGAAAATAAAATCCGTACAACCGTTTTTAAAGAAATGCACTTCCGAGACCTGAAATTGAGCTATTTATACAGGACGCCTATCAATTTTCCTGAACTAACCAACTACATCATTCAAAAGGACATTTAATAGAGTGTTTATATAGCAGCTTTGAAGAAAATCGTGGAACCGTTTTTGAGATACGGACTTACGGTCCCATTTCCGGTTTTCTACTTTTCACCAGAAGTTGGAAAATTCATCTGTAGAACAGACCTGTATCAATTCTGAAGTTTCGTAGTTCTCCCTTTATTAGTTTCGGAGATATGGTAGCCAGAAGATTCCACACGTACATACATACACACACGGACCAATTGCCAAAAACTACTTTTTAGGACTTAGGTGGCCTTAAAACCTGTGAATCAGATGAAAACTTGATATCGAAATTTTGGACCTAATACAATACTTCCATTACCTACGGTAGTAGGGTAATGGAAGTAAAAAAAAAATCAGATGTGTCACTCACATGACCTCCTCTTACTCTGAATTTTAATACCATAAGGTCAGTTTGCAGATTAAGTGGTAACATAACAAGTGCTGCATATTAACGTAATTTAAAAACAATTAAAAAAAGTTTCTGAAACAGTTTTATTTGACATATAATTGTGTGTGAGGGTGTAATCGCCCCCCTCAACCCCTCAGATATAGTGCCTGCTTTTATAAAGACTTCAAGGTTGTTATTGAATTTTATTGCTTATTCCAAATCACTTAGGCATTTTTTACCTGCAACGCTCTTTAAAACTAACCAATCTGAATCAAATTGTGGAAGTAGCAAACTCATATGAATTTCAAAATACAAATTACAATTTCCAATAAATATTTGTTTTTAACTTATGCTAATAACATTCCTGCATACAGATAAACCACTAAGAACATGACTTTTCTATTAAAGTACCTCAAAACGGACATTATACAAAAATCACGTTAAAAATTGAACTTAGAAAAACATTTTGTCGATCATATGGATATGAGAAATTTATTACCATTCCTGAGCAGATTTCATTGATATGGTAAAATGCAGTAAAGCATTTTCATCAATTACATTCAATGCTTTCGCTTAATTTTGATTAGTTCTGTACAATGCCTATATTTTATACACACACCAAAGTTTGTACTTAAATTTAGCCCTGTATGAAAAACACATAACAGCACCTGAAAGGAATTTCCAGAAATTTCATTATATAACTCCAATATATCCAAATCTTTTTGGGTAACCCTGTAAACGAATAGTGAATGATTCTCATATCATGCTCTACACAAAACTAACTTTTATGCATATAAACGTATATGCTTATTTCATTTGATTTAGTGCAGTCTTTTGATGTTAAGTTACCTACTGTCGGGGAGGAGGGGAGTTGGAGTAGAGAAAATGATGCGCACAACTGAACTGAGTGGTGACGGCGCTGAGCAGATTGAGTCAGTCGCTCATTCGAATCGAGAAAGAGATGCGATGCATCTTAAACCGAGAAACCAAAACTCATTCTAAATCATAAACTTTATTCGTCCTGATTGATTTTCCCTAACATAAGTTATGATTGTAACAATAAATAGTTTGTAGTAAGCAGATATTAGATGTCAGAGTCTATGTGTTGGCAGTTAAAGTTTAATAATCCCGGGATGCTGGCAGAGAGGGTAAGTAGATTTAAACTTATTCTCATTTATCCTAATACATGTTATTCTGAATTGTAATTGGGTAAAAGTTGCAGAATTTGAATCTAAAATAAATTCGTTAGAAATTCTTAATCCGAGATTCTAAATTTAATATAAACTAAATCGAAATTCATAAAAATGAAATTTAGTCGAAAATTCTTCTTTTGGCTTCAAAGCCACCTACCTATCAGAAATTTCGCCCATATACGTAATGTATTTGAATTCTTTTGAATATACCTGTACAAGAACCATTTGCTTGATCCCAAAGAAAAGTATAGTGCAGTATCCCTATATGATACTGATTTCGAGTACCGAGCTTGAATTTCCTGCTGCTATATCTGTACTGATAAGTATAAAGGATTTAAGTCCAAAAATGTCGATTTTGAGTTAAGTACATAGTCAGACTCAGAATTTTTTTTTTTCTATCGATTGGTATAAAGGATTTAAATCCATGTCATTTAGTCTTTAAGAAAATCCATTGGTAAAAAAAGATTCAAGTCAGAAATTTAGCATTAATCTTTGGTACAAAATATTTAATTCAATTTTTTCCCTTTATTAAATGAAGGTTGACAATCACTGAATGGTATAAAGCGTATAAACCAACATTATCCTTTTTTTCCTAATCGATTCTTCTGATTAGTTTTTAGTTTAACTTTATTTTTCGTCTCCTGAAAAATCAAGAATATGGACTTAAATCCTTTGAACTTATCGGTACAGATATGTTCTTGAAATATACGTCGCAGATCAACCGCTAAGAACATGTTTTTCGGATTCAAAACGTATAAATATAACGAAAACCCGATTTCGAAAATTTGAACCCGAAATAATTTTTCTCTGCCATGTGTGGGTATGAAAAAGAAAAGAAAAATAATTAAATTTAAGCCAATGTGAAAATTTTTAATAAATCGTTATCAAAGTATGTCAATAAAGAAATTGGCCTAGTATAAATAAAGGAAATAAACAACAATAATAATAATATATGGAAAATTAATGTATAAGAAAGCGTGTAAGTTTAAGAATTGAGCCAATAAAGTATTTAAACAATTGTCAAATAACATTGCATTGGAAGAGATTAAAAATAAGCAAATTTGCTTGAAAATAACCAGAATATATATATATATATATATATATTTCAAATTCAAGTCAATAGGAAAAATTGCTAATACATATTTCTCACAGTGTGTTATTAAACAAAATTTCTAAAAAATAATTAAAGAAAATTAATAAAAATGTAACTAAATTTGATATTTGGCTATGAATTGCAACAAATTTTATTTATTATTTACTATGCTACTACTTACTACTTTATTTCTTTTTAGTGGTATCAAAATCAAGAGGATTCCTGATATTAAGTATATTAAAATTTCTGTAAAACTATTTAAATAAAATAAAATAAAATAAAATAAAATGTTCTCTGATAACTCTATCTTAACCATTTCCCTCATTTTTTCCTTATTATAGTTAGCAATATACATTTTAAGCACACTTGGGTATTATTTTGTGAATAATTAGTAAGTTAATTTTTGTTTTACTTTACTTAAATGCTGAAATTTAATGCAAATTTTTATTAAAAATATATATATATAAAAAAAAGGATTTTGATAAAGTTTTGGCAAAGGCAGAATTTAGTTTAGGTACTAATATAAAAAACTTAATAATGAATCTACAAAGTAATAACATAATATGTTTGAAACACATTGTTAAACTACATTAATCTAAAATTCAAGGGAAAAATTATTTAACAGTAACATTGTAAATATTTTCAAAAGTTTTAAATTTTGAATTTTATTTAAATAAATTTAAATTGTTTTTAAGAAATAGTATTATATTATACTTAATACTATTATAGTTCAATGACTATGTAAGCAAATTTAGATAACTCTAAGACAGTAGTTACAAATATATATCATATAACTAAACTTTATTTCCATTTTTCAGCCGTCAAAAGCAGCCACTCTCACTTCTGATTACTGATAATAATTATTGGCTATTCAGCTTTCCTTTAATTTTGCGACGCCTCTACATTAATTTACTAGTAACTAGCAGGCTACACCCGTTTCGCTGGTCACTAAATTTAAATGAATTTTCAAAAGAATTGAAACACTATTTATTTTTTTATGTCACATTTTGGACTTTGTAACATAATTCGAAATTCCCTTTAACGGCCCTCTTCACTCACCGTCGCCGGAAGCCCGAGCCAATGTTTTTCTATGGGGAAATTTTCTTTACAAATAACTTATTAACTAATACATATTTTTAAATTCTGTTTTCACATTCTGAAAGTTCACAGCTGTTAAATTGACGCACCTTTTCTAAAAAATTATTATTATTATTTTTTATATTTTATTTTGAAGCTGCAAAATACGAATTTTCAACATGTGAAATTTTTTCATTTTGCAATTTCGAAATAAAATATTAAAAATTAAAAAAATGCATTTTTAAAAAAGGTCCGTCAATTTAACAGTTGGGAACTTTCAGAATGTGAAAACAGAATTTAAAAATATGTATTAGTTAATAAGTTATTTGTAAAGAAAATTTCCCCATAGAAAAACATTGGCTCGGGCTTCTGGCGGCGGTGAGTGAAGGTAAAAAAAGGTAAAGGTAAAAAAGTCAAAATAACATATCACAAATTAAATTAAATTAAATATTTCTTCCGTTTTTCCCTCGTTTTGCAATAATGCTCTATGGTCTTATGTGAAAATTGTTTTCAGCATGACAAATTGCCATTAAATCCTTATCAAAGTGCATGATCAAATTAATTGCTGAGCTGATAACTTAACTAAACGAAATAAATAAATTTAATAATATATGTATGTAATAATAAATATAGAAAAAAATAGTTTATAAGATTGATCCACAAAGTGTTTCCATGTGTTACGAATTTTTCAATCGATAAAATTAAAATTTCCCGAAAACTATTTAATTTAAAAAAAGAAATTATAATAAAATTCAAAACTTTAAATTTTATATAGAAAAAAAATAAAAAATAAAATGCTCCATGCTAACTAATTTAATTGTTTTTCTTTTCTTTTACATTATTATAGTTTATCAATGTATTCTAAATACATTTGGGTATTATTTTGTGAATTGATTAATATATAATTTTTTTTTAAATATTTTTATGTTTGAAAGATGAAATTTAATGCAAATTTTTAATATTTTTTAATATTAATATTACAGAGCTGCCAACCTAATCCGGCAAATTGTTAGTACCGCCCCTTTTTCTACACCACTTCATTTTTAGAGTATTTGTTTCCTTTATTCATCGTAAATATATTTGAAGAGAATTACTCTAAAAGTTATGTGGTATAGGAAAGGGGGCGGTACTAACAATTTGCCGGATTTTGTTGGCAGCTCTGATATTATTTTATATGTTTTTTTAATATTTAATGTATAATTATATTTTTAATATTAAATTTTTAATAATAATTTTTAATAATTATAAAAATACTTTTACAAAATTAACTTATCAACCAATCCACAAATTGCATCCAAATATGTTTAGAATATATTGTTAAACTATAATAATACGAAATTTAGGGGAAAAGTTAAAAACTAGTTATCGCGGAGCTTTAAAAAATAAAATAACTAACAATTTTAAATTTTAAATTTATTTTTTCGTTTGAAATGTTTTAGAGAAATTTTTATGTGGATAATATTGATACATTTTAATGCATATCTATGTAAATTTCCATGAATATATGACGACAATTTAAAAAAAAGAAATACTATTTTCCACTTAGACTGTTCTCATAAAGAATTTTGAACTTGCCATTTAGTAATAAATTGAAAAAATGTCTTCTAAATCCAAAACAATATAAAAGATGTAAAATAAGTTGTCAATTTTATTAAACTAAGTTTCTAAAATGAATAAATGAATAAATAGATAGAAAAAAAAAAAAAAAAGGTAACGCAATTAAAGAAAATAAATAAAAATTAAATAAACTAGGGGTTCTACTTCCTGCTCGTTCCGCTCACCAACCCTCGAGGGAGGCTACGTCTCCCTTCAACTCACTTCACTTATTAACCCCTGTGACGCTCTGCCCGCCTATTCGCTGCTTTGCCTTTCACTGAATAGGAATATTAATAGGGCATAACACAAGGCGAAATCAGAAAAATATTAAAAATAAAATCCCCATATTCAATGTCAAATTAAAATACATAATATTTAATACTTTTTTTTTTTTTTTCTTTTCTTTTTTTTTTTTTTTTTAAATGAAATAATATGCTAAATATAGTATTTTGTTTTTTAGAATGGAAAGAAATTCGTAATATCTAGACCATTTTGCGCTACAGCTTTAGTATACGACCTCTTTGACAACTTTAAAATTTTTGACACTATTTTGCGATGAATATTTTGTTATAATTGCTTGTTGAAAAAAAAAAAAAAAAAAAAACCTAGTACCTCTTTTTTCTAATTTTTATACATTTTACTATTGAATGGTTGAGTTAATTTAGGGCAGTATATAATAGTCTACATATATTTCTAATGTACAGACAGCTACACTGTTAAAAAAATGCAGAAAAGATACAGAAATTCTCTGTAATTTCAGAAAAAAAAGGCGTAAATTACGGAAAAATTACGTGGACAAAACGTATTTTACGACATTTTTTCTGAAATTACAGAGAATTTCTGTATTTTTTCTGCATTTTTTTAACAGTGTAGGTAATAATTTTACACGTTCGAAAATATCTGAAAAGAAAAATGTATATAAATTATTATAATTATTTGAATTTGAAAAATGTCCTACAGCTTCACGTTTTAATTATTATTATTATTTTTTTTACCTACTTCTTAAAATAACGGAGGATAAAATATACTCGATTCTCGGCACTTTTCCATTTCGTCGGTGCAAATCTCTCCAAACAAACTTTATTGGCAGTAACAATAGATTAATGCATTAAAAGTTAATTTGTAAATTAGATTTAATTTTTTTAATTTATATCCGTTATCATGGATTTGATAAAATGAATGTTATATTTGTTATGGGAGAACACTTTTAAAAGCTAGCTCTAAGCAAAATTTCGGAAAATTTAATTCTTAAAAATAGAAAAAAATAATAATAAATAAGTGAACGGTCGTGTTTCCTTAATTTTCTTATTATTATTACTCGAAGTGTTTTGAAACAATTACACTTTTTTTAGGTGCTCAATGATTGGCGTCGGTTGTATCATTTTTGACGACGTTATCGCCTGTGCTGGCGAAATGGAAAAGTACCCGATTCTCTATAAGAATTTTGGGTGATTTTTTCTCTGCCATAATTACAAATATAAAATGTATTATAGTAATTATGTCCAATTCTGCAATTTTAAAAAATTATCAGTGTGAAATTAGAAGATGAGTTTTTGTATGAGTTATAATGAGTTATATGAGTACAAATGAGTAATTTATAGATGAGTTTGACTCTTATTTTTTTTTTTATATGCCAAAATATATCCGAAGTATTTTAAAATATGTTATTAAAAAAAAAAAAAAAAAAAAAAAAAAAAAAAAAGATAAATACACTTTAAAGACAAAAAGAAATGCAGTCAATTATACAGACACGACATTATTTCATTATTATTATTATTATTTTAAGAACCTATAAATTTTTTTATAAACAACATAAGAGGTTGCCAGTAAGAAAATTAATTTTCTAAAAGTAGAAAAAAAAAAAAAGATATTTGCCAACGACAAATTACAATTCTAAATTCCTTTTGTGATTGAAAATACTTAACATAACCTTTTTTGTTTGAGGAAAAAATGTTTTGTTACCTACTAATAGCAATACTGACATTTATTGTATTTATGTATTTATTTATTTTTACATCACGAATCACATTTTAATTTTCTTTTGGAAAATGACGCAGTGACAGAAAAACGATGTCATAAGAGAAACTTTTTTCAATGTGACAAATAAAGTACCTTTATAAACCCGACGGTTTTTAATTAATAACTTCATTAATTAAGGAAATAGAAATTTGTAAATAACTAAAATGTTTTCCTTGGAATATTCGTAAAACATTGATACCTGTCATGACACAAAGGATGCTACCCTCCACGAGGAGATGCGGTCGCAGACGAAAAAATTTGACGCTAGCGACAGTAACCTTTTTTTATTTTTTAATACAGTAACCGCCGCTTAATAAAATCACTGGTTAATAAAATCAGCCGCTTAATCTGATCAAATCGCCAGGACCGGAATCAAATCAATACAAACTACTTTTAAAGCCGCCCCTTAATAAAATCAGCATCGCCGGTTAATAAACTCAAAAATATCTTCTCAGCAGTCAAAAATATCATTTATGCACACTTAATTTTTTTTAAATTTACATTGTGATTTTTTTTTTTTTTTTTTTTTTTTTAAATAGAAAAAGAAATTAAAGCACAACAAACCCTCCATTATCGCTCATTGTTCAAGAAGTTATACTTGCAGCGCAGTTACAAATTAAACACGCCCCGCAACTTATCTCCGTAACAACTTCAAGGAATGTATTTTTCAAAGCGGAGTAATAAAATACAAATTTGATTTGAAATGATTTTCTTTTATTTTTCTAATTATTAGAAGGCAATTTCTAGTTCTTATTTTGAAATTACTATAATTCATGAGGTTTAAACGAAAGGATCTTAAATTTGTAAAAACAGCGTGAACTTTCGGTAAAGTAATGATGATTTTCCTCTAACGAAAGTGCACGCGAACTTACAATGCGTTTAATTTATTTATATCGAAGAAACAATTAGTTAATTATCTACCAAAAATAAATTAATATTGTTTACTAATTATATTATTCGTTACCTTTTGAAGTTTCTTTCGAAATTCAGGGAAGTAATACTTTTTTCTTAAGGGCAGGAACGTTCGTCGGATATAAAAATCAGCCGCTTAATAAAATCACTTTGGCTCAGAACGAATGTGATTTTAATAAGCGGCGGGAACTGTATATAGAGATTAGGTAATTCAAAATAAAACAAATTTCTGCTGACATATTTTCATAGGAAGAATAGTTTAAAACATTGCGAGCAGAGTTAATAAAGAGTGTTTCGAGATTTACAAAATTTTTTGTACTCGATTAGATTAAAAATAAGCATAGTTGGTTAACAATAACCAGGGGGGAAAAATGCTACTTATAAAATGCTAGTTAATATGAAAAATTGGTAATAAATAATCATTATAAAAGTATCATTAATCATTATCTATCAAAGTGAAATTTATTATACTAACTTTCTGAATAAATGTATATCTGAACTAATAGAATTAAATGAAGATTGAAATTACATATTTGAAAAATAAAACGAATTTCGCATAATGTAATTCGAAAATATTCATTGTAAAAATCTATAGAAGTTTATTTAAAATATATGAATACAGTATATTTCCAATTATCCGCGGAATCGAGTGGCATAGATTCCACAGATAATCTGCAAAAAGACTAGAAATGAGCGATAAATGATATTAAAAATATTGTAGTTCAAAAATGTGACTATGCATTGTATGTAAAACATAATAAAAACAGTGAAAATAATTCAAAATATAGTAAAAATATTTATATTTTATGTACTAAAAGGTGTAAAAACAATAAACAACAACAACAACAACAAAAAAAAAGTATGAAAGATGAGGCAAAGGTACAATCTGTGAGATAATTTATGCAGTAAAGTAAAAAGTACCATCGCACCGTTGCCAACATTTTAATTTATTCCGAAGCATTGTGAATGCCCGCCCTTTTTCCACACCACTTTATTTGTAGATCAATTTTCTCCAACATATAATATATAATTATTATTAAATAATTAGAAAAATACCCTTCAAAGAAACTGATGGGGGGGGGGTGAAAGGAGGGGGGGATACTAACAATGCTCCAGAATAAATTAAACTGCTGGCATATCTAGTACCGTACTGTACTGTACAAAAAAAAAAAAAAAAAAAAAAAAAAAAAAAGCAACATAATTATTTATATTTACTTTTTTCTTTCTTAAAAAGCAATCACTTGCTTTTGTTTTTTGTGGGGAAAGTACTGTCCGTTTTCGTAAACCATGTCTACCTCTCGCGGAACGATCCTACTCGGAAAAGGGGTGATGCGTTGAATGAGATGGGCACTTAGCCAAATGCGCTTTTCGTTCTACACGTGTTCGTTTTCTTTTTATGAGTCTTCAATATTTATTTTACTTAATTTTAATTAGCAATATTTTATTTAATGTAATTTATATGACAATATGCGCGAAAAATAAAAGGTGTAAAATAATCATGATAAAAAAATCTAATGATTTGATTTAAATACGATTTTCTGTAAATTTCTGTAAAATAGAGATCCAAAAATATGGTATTTTTATTTTAGCAGTATAATTTAAAAGAAAAAAATATATTACTTTTACTACAGGTAAAGTCTACTGTAAACGTTGTTCTTTTTCTCTTCTTTTATTAATGAATTATGTAAATTTTACCTAATTTAAGTCATTTTTAATTAATTTACTACTATAATCAGTGCATGAAACAAGTGTTCAGGTATGACAGATATAGTACGAATTTAGAGATCAAGTAAGCAAATAAAAATAATTTTAACTGAAAAAAAAAAAGAAGAAGAAGAAAGAAAACAGGCATTTACTTTTAAGTTTACGGATTTTATTTTGCATCGAAGAATAAAACTGATCTTCTACACTTATTTAAAAATTACAAGGGGGAAAAATCAGCATTTTGCCTTTATACGAATATAACGAAGAAGTATCGCCTCAAAATTCAATAATGTCCTGAAAAGAAAAAAAAAGAAAAAAGAAACCGCAACTTATCTCTCACTCGTAAAATGTAAACATTCTCTCATCTTCTACGCTTCTACCCTATTTTAACAAAATCAATGCAGACCTCACGCATGCGCATAGGTGAGCAGGGTCACAGCTAACGAAAACAAACAATACCTTCTCTTGATCGCGCCTTTTTCGTGCGCCTGTGAATAATACACAATGGGTATAATCCGCTCGTGGATAATCGAAAATTTATTGTATAAAGGAATAGATATGGTACATACGTATAAAAGAATGAAGATATATATATACACTCCGCGACAAAAAGATAGGTACAAAAGTTTTTTTTTTATTATTATTTTTTATAAAATAACATTATCTAAATTGTGTTGATTATTTATTATTATTATAAACTGACACTAATTTAAGACTAACTTTTTTATAAGACTAATTTAGAAAATTTTTAAGACTAAAATTTGTCTAATTCAAGACTTACACTCCGAGACAAAAAGATAGGTGCAAAGTTTTTTTTTTTTTTTTTTTTTTTTTAAACTTTTGAATATGATTATTTTGAATATGATACAAATATTTAGTATGTTTTTGATAATAATAAATCATCAGCAGAATTTAGATAATGTTATTTTATGAAAAATAAAAAAAAAACCTTCGTACCTATCTTTTTGTCGCGGAGTGTATATATGAATAATATTTCTTTACCTTAAAAAAAAAAATATATATATATATATATATTATTATATTTTATTGCTTTAAAAATGTATAAATATATTAGAATCAATTTTTAGAGGGGGGGGGGGATTTTCACTTTATAAAAAGTGACTATTAATGGCAGGGAAATAACAACAAAACCAAAGAATTTTTTTTTTTTTTTTCATGAGAAAACGATAATAGTATTTCTTTATTTGCTAATTTTTGAGGTTTATATGATAATTTTTAATAATTTAAACATGTATCATAAATATATTATTTTTAAATTCTCTTTTAGGAAATATATTTGTGTTCAGGTAGAGGTGAAGCTCACAGGTAAAGCTCATATTTGTAGATAGAAAAATAATTCTAAATATCCCATATTTATGTAAAGTATCTTTTAACCCATTATACAGACAAAAAGACATATGATTTAAAAACTCTTGCATTTGTTTCATTTTTATACATTTGTATATGGGTTATTTTTAGTGAGGACAAGAAAACTGTCATTTAGAGGAAAATGACCCACACGTAAATGTCATAAAAAATCCCTACAATAGTTATTGATAAAATGATGCCAGAAAAATTTATAAAACAAGCTAGAGATAATTAATTTCAAAATCTTGACGAACAATTAACATTTAATTTCTCTTCTAACTAAGGAAAAAATAAAAATTTTAAATTAATACCAAATATCTCTATGCAAATATTTATCCACACGCAAAATCCTGATTAAAAAAAAAAAAAAAAAAAAAAATAATAATAATAATAATCTCATTAGACTAATGTCGTCATCCCCCCCCCATAGATATAGTAATTTATATAGATGTATCCCCATGTTATCGTGCAAAAATTTTTGAGGCCGAAAAAAAGTTTTGGCATCAGCCATTAGGGAGTATAAAACTCGGAAATAGTAATAGAATAGAATGTTAGTGAATTTTGAAAATCCCGAAATACTGCATGGCTTTTGATTGAACTAATAAATATATGAAAAGAAATGGCATAAGTTTTCATAAATAATTTATATTCAAGTAATTTATGAAAAATATAATTTTTATAATCAGTTGCTTTGTTATTATTAGGAGATAATTACTGTCTTCATATTTAATGGAATACTTTTTTTTTTTTTTTTTTTTTTTTTTTTTAGTATTTTTTAATATTTTATATTAGTAAGTAATATGGAAATTTTTTTAAATGTAGTTAGCAGCCGCGAAAGTTTAAATATATAACTAGTATGTTGTGGGTACCACAAGACTTTCTTCTATATATAATCCTATACAAATTTATGCAATACAAATTATTTATTAAATTACAATTTATTAAAATTATTTTCCATTATGAATGCAGACGATTTTTATCCCAAAGAAGTATAATAATAAATGCCGAAAGAAAGTCAATTTTGTGCAGACATGAGTATACTAGAACAACGTAAAAAAAAAAAAAAAAGAAAGAAAGAAAGAAAAAAGAAAAGAAAGAAAAGAAAAGAAGACAGAAAAATGGGTATTTGGAGTTTTTCATTCTTTTTTAGTACATAAATTATTCATAAATTTTATTTGCTAAATTACCTGTGTGTATTCCCGTGTATATTCACTCGGGAAAATACATCCATAAGAGAGTAAAATGGCTTTTTTTTTTTTTTTTTTTTTCCAAATGAAAAGGCATCACTTTTCCCCCCTCAATGTTGAATCTATGTCCTATTACTATATCTATGATTTTTTCTTATTATATCATTGAACTGTGTCCATGAGCTTAAATATTGTTCATTTATAAATCTTATTATTAACATGCTTTTATTAACTTGGTATGATGTAACTGTTAATGTATGTAACGGAATCTTGCGATTCAATTTTCGGTCACTTCTGATCGTTTGATTGAACTGAAATTTTGCACACGACTTAATTATCGATGACAATATAAATAATATGAATATAAAATGACAATATGAATAATATCGATGACAATATAAACAATGCAAGTGTTTTCAGGCACCTATCCCTTCAGAGGCAGGTTCTAGGGGGCAAACAAAAAAATCTACATATATAAACTTCTATCGTATGTGGCACAGGATTTAGCCGTATTTGTGTAACGTCGAGTGGCAACAATTAATCAATTATTATTATTATTATTTATTAAAGATTTAACAGTATGCAAATACTATTGTATGTGTCACTCACATGATTTTCTCTTACCCTGCATTTTAATACTATAAAGATCGATATTTTGTGCCTTTTAGTTCACATTTCAGTAAAAGCGTGATCTTTAATTTTTTTAAAAGTATAATTTTATATATTTTATTTTGCACGCGCGCTTTCTATTTCCTAATTCAAAATTATTATTAAAAAAAAAAAAAAAAAAAAAAAAAAAAAAAAAACCTTTTTCGATACTGTCTGTTTCGAAACTGATTATTATTATTATTATTATTATTATTATTATTATTATTTTTCTTAAAAAAAAAAAAAAAAAAAAGATTTTGATGAAATTCTGGCAAAAGCAGAATTTAGTTTATACGGAGGTCTATTAGTTTTTTTTCTTTTTTAAATTATAACATTGCTTTCAAATTATTCAATTATACATATTTTCGACAAATTTTCGATTTCGATAAATGTCCAACTATCGTAAAACTGGTATCGTAAAAATCCGTAGACTGAGACTAATAGTCCTCAGTCCTAAATAGAAAAAGTACTTACATCGTTCCACAACAACCAGTTTACTCTTTGAGACCTTACTAAAATATTCTTTTCATTCAATCGAGTGTTCAAAAAGTAAAAAAAAAAAAAAAAAAAAAAAGTTATAGGAAAGATGAAAATAAGAAAAGAGAAAATCGTTGACGATTCTGGTGAAGAGGGAAATACAGTTTGATGGCTGCACTATTCTTCTGACAGCGGGGAATCTTGGAAGTTCGGTATTGTCAGCAGATTTCTCTGCTAAGATGATTATTTGGAGGTGCGAAGAAAAAATATCGCTAGAAGCCATCTTTTGAACGGCAGGAGGTGCTAATGCCCGGGCCGTAATTATGCCCTCTTTTCTTTCTTTCTTTTTCTTTTTTTTATAAAACGTCTAATGTCAGTGGTGATTTTCTGCACTTTTTTTTTATTTTTTCATAGGTAGTTGTGTCTGTATTTGCAGTCTCTCTAGTGAGAGTAGTTGTTGCGTAAAACACGTTCAAGGTAGCTTAGGTTAAAGAAAAAAGAAAGTGATGAAAGGATTATTTATCAATAGTGCAGTGGATAAGACGGGGGATGACTGATTAAAAACTTAATGAATATATATATACATACATATATATATAATATATATATATATAAAGGTCTGAGAAACGTTTATGGGAAATTTTAATAAATTGGTTGCCCAATTTTAACCAGTAATGTTCCTAAAATATATCAGTAGAAATGAAATAGGAAACGTTTCATGGAGGAAGGAAGCCGAAGCTAATGTTATTCTACGGGAAATTTTTCTTTGCAAATAACTTATTAACTAATATCTATTTTGAAATTCTGTCTTCACATTCTGAAAATTCCCAGCTGTTAAATTGACGGACCTTTTTTTAAAAATTATTATTTTATTATTATTTTATATTTTATTTTGAAGCTGCAAAATACGAATTTTCAATATGTAAATTTTTTTCATTTTTCATTTTCAAAATAAAATATTAAAAATTAAAAAAAAAACACATTTTTGAAGAAGGTCCGTCAATTTGACAGTTGAGAATTTTCTGAATGTGAAAACAGAATTTAAAAATATGTATTAGTTAATAAGTCTTTTGTAAAGAAAATTTCCCCATAGAATAACATTGGTTCGGGTTTCCGGCGACGGAAAGTGAAGAGGACCGTTAACTCACAGAAAGGCACATTTGACGGCACCGCTGAAGTATTACTGTTAAAAAAAATGCAACTTTGCTGCCAGAAATTCTCTGTAATGACAGAAAAATACGTTTCGTCAACGTAATTTTCCCTTAATTTACGACTTTTTTCTCGAATTACAGAGAATTTCTGGCAGCAAAGTTGAATTATTTTTAACAGTGTAGGTTTCATACAAAAACTTATATTTCCGCTTAATATTTATGAATTAAACTACATTAGATTTCTTCAATAAAACATATATCCGGCTAACAATGCTTATGGTTTTTGATACATTTTCCACGGATTTGAAATCTGTAAACAGTTTGTAATTTTTTATGATAATTTTTCATACTTAAGTTACTTTTACAAATATTTAAGAAATGATTTTTTTTTTTTTTTTGAATGTTTAATAGAACCTACTCAAAGAAATTAGGGATGTATTTTGCAATATCCTTAAAAGAAAAAAATATTAAAAATAAAAATGTAACAAAAAAACAGGTTTTTCTCAAGTGTTTATACAAACATACACTTTTTAATTTTTTTTTCCTCAAAAACTAATTAATAAATTAAAAAACCCATTCCTAATTCTTTTAAGTACACTGTAAAAAACATGTCTTATTTGCAGCCAGAAGTTCTCTGTAATTTGAGAAAATATGTTTTTTTTTTTTCGTAATGTTTTCGTAATTTACGCGTATTTTCTCAAATTACAGAGAATTTCTGGCAGCAAATAGGACATATTTTTTACAGTGTAGGTTCTAATAGACATCTAAAAGAAATATTAAGTCTGTTCTTAAATATCAGTAGAAGTTTTAGCATTTTTTGTAGATCATAATTTCATTAAAAAAAAAAAAAAAAAAAAAAAAAAAAGAAGAAAAGAAAAGAAAAGAAAAAAATGGAACACAGAAAACGTGATTTAATGATTTCAAATCTCTAAAAAAGTTTTCCAAAAACCATAAGAATTGTAGCCTGAATATATATTTTATTGAAAAATTTTAATATAGCTTAATTTATAAATATTAAAGGGAAATATAAGCTTTTATATGTAACCTACTTCAGTGGTTTTCTCACTGACTGTTGTGAGAATTAAAAACCCAATCTACACTGTTTTAAAAAAATCCTTCGGAATGTTCTTCAAAATTTAAGCAATTAGTTGCCAAAAATTTCTCAAGAATTGATATCATTACTAGCAAAATGTTACTAAAACTCAAGAGCGTTCTGGGAAATTCCCTCCGGAACATTCTTAAGAAATGTTGCTCAATTTTCTAAAGATCTTAATAACATTAGTGGTAAAATTTGACCAGTTTTTACCAGTGACATTACTAAGTAAGCTATCCGCGTTTGTAATGATCGATAGATGGCGCTTTTCCAACTTTTGCTTGGAGGGAAGCCAAACTGACCGACAGCGTTCTTTTATCGTTATTATATCTCTGAACTAAAGGTTTATCATCCCTATTTCAATATTGGACTCGTTGAGTCAGAATTTGTGCAGAGGCTGCCATTGTCGCAAGAAACATGGTTGAAGAATACAATGTATATCCAAAGTAAATACATCCACAGTAAACAAGTCCATACTAATGTAGGTCAGTGAAAATAGTGTTAGTGCCATACCAGATTATTTACGTTTATATTTCCTTCATTGTCTTCAATTTTTGAATCTAGGCTAAACAAAAAAAAAAAAAAAAAAAGAGTTTTGTATTTGATTCATTTATTTATTTTTAAACTATGAGTGAATAAATATACAAAAATATGTGTTTTTGAGCTAAATATTACTCTGTGTTGATACAGTAAATGTCATAAATATGTTAAATTGAAATTGTAGAGACGAAATATTGTTTTTAGGCATTTTTTAAATGCAAGTATTAAAAAAAAAAAAAAAAAAAAAATCTGACGTTGTTCCAAACGTTTGATGAATTTATTCGTGTTTTGAGATTTGAAATGAACAAAATATCTCCGACAAATTATATTTTTGTTAGAAAACAGCTTGTTTACTCAGCTGTGCCGTTTACATTTAAGAAATACAGTATTATCCGGGATTCATTCTTAAAGCTTAAAAGAGTAATAAATAACATTTTTTAGCACTTTCCAACAAAGTTAAAAAGTGTTTATGACTATCTGTCCGTCTGTCTGTACATGCTCCCGTTTCTTAATATTTTTTAAACGCCTTGAAACAAATATAATGTTGTCCAAGTTCACATAATATTTTTCCTGTTTAAAGTAGTGTAAATATCACTACTGGTTTGTGTAAAAATTTGCACAAACGGATTTGGATACATTATGAAGGAGAAGAAGTATATTTATTTTTATAAAGCACATTTTAATGTTTTTATACTATACAAAATATAAAGAAATTAGCGTTATTCAAGAACGTAAAAGCATATTTCATATAGATTATAGTATGATTACTATTATTTATTGATTAACAGTATCACACAAAAATATTTAGATACATTGTGAAACATAAGTAAAATTGGCCGAAGTAAATTTTAAGATTTAACACGAGGTACAGTCGGTAACAAAAGTACCCGAACACTAGCAAAAATTCTTATATAAAAAAGGTAGAGTTAATACTGTTTTGTTAAATAAATCCTTGTCGAATCATGTACTTAGACTGACTAAGAACATGATTCGACAAGGATTTAATTAACAAAACAGTATTAACTCTACTTTTTTATATAGGAATTTTTACTAGCATTCGGATACTTTTGTTACCGACTGTAAAATACATTGAAAGTGAAATGAACTAACAGTTATTAAGAACCGTTGAAATGTGTTATACAATCTATCTGCACTGCATGATTTTTCTTTCTTGTTAATATGGCTTACTTATAATGATTAAAAATGACGAGAAGTATTGATAATTCGCACATTGACAACACTGATTTAAACGACCAATGCTTTGGATTGTGCTGAGAGCACATGCTGTACCATTAACCACATACCTTTGAGTTATTCCTTATAACCTTATTACGTTTCACATAAAGCAAATAAAATTAAAAAACAAAAGTAAAAAAAAAAATAATAATAAAAAGAACGTTTTTTACTCATGTACTTCCAAATGTAATTCTAAATTTAGTTCTAATTATTAAACATTTGTTTACATGATATTTAAAACAAAATGGCTTCATCTTTTGCATCACGATATTTAGATCTTTTGAATTCCAAACGTCTCCAAGAAATTAAACATGGCATCATAAATATTACTGTACTACTACTTCGTATACATTAATATTGTACATTGTTACATAAAAAAAGAAATAAAGATAATCTCATTAGACTGATGTCGTCATTTTTTCTTATTAAATCATTGAACTGAGTCCACGAGCTTAAATATTGTCCATTTATAAATCTTATTTTATTTTTTATTTCATTTTGCACGTGCGCTTTTTAATTCCTAATTCAAAATTGTTTAAAAAAAAAAAAAAAAAAAAAAAAAAATCCATATTGTCCGTTTAGAAACTGATTATTATTAATTTTCTTTTCTTTTTCATAAAAAAAAAAAAAAAAAAAAAAGATTTTGATGAAATTCTGGCAAAAGCAGAATTTAGCTTAGTACGGAGGACTATTAGTTTTTTTTTTTTTTTTTTTTTTCCAAATTATAACATTGCTTTCAAATTATTCAATTATATTTTCGATAAATTTTCTATTTTGATAAATGTCCAACTATCGCAAAACTGGTATCGTAAAAACTCGTAGATTGAGACTAATAGTCCTCAGTCCTAAAAAAAAAAAAAAAAAAAAAATACTGTGTTGGAATATCTTAAATATATTGTTACAATTTGAAAGAAAAATACTTGTTACATTTCGGAGTAAACATCTTGGACTTATGATTTAATAAGTGATTCGACATCTACCATTCCTACGTTTTGAATCCTCTTACTTGCAATCAAAATATCTATACTTTATTTAATTTGATGGAAAAGTAAGACATAGCTTTAAAACATGCAAATTTTATAATAATTTACAAGAGCTATTTATTTGTTTATTTTTAATTATGCTTAATATTTGAAAGGGGAATTTTTTTTTTTGTTTTTTTTTTTTTAATTAGAATATATTAAATTGAAAAATGCTTTATATTCTTTTCAACACACTTGCTTTGATGCAGTTGGCAGCAAAATTATCCGAGCACATGCAATAATTTCTATATAAAAAAGTACACTCAATACTGTTTTGTTAAATAAATCCTTGTCGAATCATGTTCTTAGACTGACTAAGCACATGACTCGACAAGGATTTATTTAACAAGCAAGTATTAAATGTACTTCTTTTTATATAAGAATTATTGCCAGCGCTCGAATAATTTTGCTGCCGACTGTATACCGTTGTTAAAAATATTGTCCATAGCGCAGCACTGTACGACGTAAAACTCAACCAAACATCCATCAGAGCCTCTCTCCAAAGGTTAAAATCTCTCAAAACTGCTGAATAGTGGTGAGCGTCTGAAGGAGCGAAACCAACCAACCAACCGATGTTAAAAATATCGTTCTAAAAGAAAGTGAATCACTCTTTAGTTCGTTATTATTTCTATATTTTATTTAATAAATCATTTCATATCTGTTTATTTTTCTTCTAGGAAACAGCATGGAGCTATTTGGGGAACGATGAGATATATTATTAATTTTCAATGTCACCATTGTAAAGTACTTTGTGTATGAAAAACCAGAATAGCAGAATTTGTTTTCAAATATATACGTTTAGGTTGGAATTGAATTAAAAAAATAAAAATAAAAATTATTGTTTCTGTTAAAAAAAAAAAAAAAAAAAAGAATTGCAGTACATTTCAATAATAAATATTTAAAATAATATTTACATTATAATATATTTATAAAATCGATTTTTTTTTTTAAGATCTCTTTTCGTAGCAATTTTGAATAAGATAATTTACTAAAATTTAATAAATAATTTACTTTAGTCTTTCTGCTGTAATATTTAATAGTGTAAAACGTTCGTTGCTCTCCAATATCTGTAAAACGTGTTTTACAGCAACAACAGTATGTTTGTTAGGAAAACTTTTTGCTATTTTGCAATATGACAAATTTCATTCGTTCGTTTTTTTAACAGTTAATTTTTAATAGTTTTAAAATAAGTTAAATTTTTTCTGGATAATCTACCAATTACAAGGTTACTTTGAGCACTCCGGCGTAGGAAGGAAAATTATTATCAAATGAAATACAGTCGGTAACAAAAGTGTCCGAACACTTGCAAACATTCCTATGTAAAAAAAGTGCACTTCATACGGTTTTGTTAAATAAATCCTTGTCGAATCATGTTCTTACATTGACTAAGAACAGGATTCGACAAGGATTTATTTAACAAAACCGTATGAAGTGTACTTTTTTTACATAGGAATTTTCGCTAGTGTTCGGACACTTTTGTTACCGACTGTAGATGCCTAAAATTATAGTCATATCTAAAAAAAAAAAAAAAAAAAAAACTAATGGACCAGATAGCATAGTTTTCTTCAGTGTGCATTTAAGAAAATAATTTACTGGAGTACATGAAGCTTAATATTTCCATAAAACTCTGTTGTATCCGAAATGCCAGTGGGGGCTTCATTTGTTGAGACTCAAAAAGGTTTTGGGTTTTGTCTGTCCGTGTGTTTGTAACGCGACAACGGCCGCAAAAATCACTCGATTGGTTTGGAAATTTGTACACATCTTCATGAATCACACGGAATCAGCTGTATATTTTTGGGTGAATATACTTTTTATGGTTCATGTACAGCGCAACACTAAGTTTTTCCTATCATTACGGCCTATGGACATAATTTGTTCGTACCACAACAGCAGCTGGAAAAATTACCCGATTGACTTGAAAATTGGTACACATGTTGTTAAGTCATACAGAATATATATTTCTTGGTGTGTAAATTGTTTATGGTTCTTGCATATGTACGCTAAATTACTTCTCATCAATACGATCTATGAACAGAATTTTATTTAAACCCCGCCTGCTAATATTTATAACTTATTGCAGAGTACTATTAGCCCCGCCCTTTTTTCACACCAGTATATTTTAACAGCCTTTTCTTCTTATTTAATTATAGTTACATACTGAAGAAAATTTCTCTAAAATCTGACTGGTGTGAAAAAAAGGCGGAGCTAACAATATTCCAGAATAAATTTTGAATGTTACCAGGTATGTTTAAACGCATGTTTGATAAGAAAAATGTGTTAATTTTTTTTTAGATTAAAAAAAAAAAAAAAAAAAAAAAAAAAATGCTTTCTATTTATTTCGAAACGCTTAAACCAGTATGCCATTATTGTTAAAAATATCGTTCTGAAGAAAGGTGAAATATTCTAGATTGCTCTTTATTATTTCTTTACTTCATTTAATAAATAAATATATTTTTGTTTATTTTGCTTATATATTAAAAGAAAAAAAAAAGAAAAGAAATTATGAAGCTATTTGAATAGACGATAAGATATATTATTGATTTAGAATGTCACCATTGTGAGTACCTTGTGTATAAAGAAAACTAGAATATCAGAACTTGTTTCCAAATATAGACGTTTAGGTTGGAATAGAGTGAAAAAAAAAATGCTTCTGCTTAAAGAATTTGTACAATATACTTACAGTAATATCATAAATATTTAAAATAATATTTACTGTTATAATGTATCTATAAAATCGACCTTTTTTTAAAAATCTTAATTTACTTTTAGCTGTAATATTACATGACTTAAAATGAGTAATTAACTTTAGCCTTTCTGCTGTAATTTTTAACAGTGTAATACATTCATTATCCTCAAATATCTGTAAAGCTTGTTTTACAGCAATAACAGTATGCTTGTTAGGAAGACTGTTTGTTATTTTGCAATATAATAAATTTCGTTCGTTAGAATTTTTTTAATCGTTATTTTTTTTTAAATAGTATAATCATTTCGGAATAATCTGGTAATTATCAGATTACTTTGAACAATTCAGTGTAAGAAGAAAAATTCATAGGGTACTGTTTAAACAATGAACAATTTCCTTTTATCAATTGACACCTTTTCTATGAATTATTTGCAAAATTTACCATATCAGCCCTTAAAGAATCGAACTACCGGCCATTGCATTATCAGCATGACGCTCTAACCCACCGAGCCAACGAGCGACTAAAAGAACTGTTTACATTTACTTTAAAGTGGAGGCGCCTTGTTTTTTATACTTTCTTCTATATGTATATATAGAGAAAGTATTGGATCCGTGAAAATTTTCGAACTCTAGTTTTCGATGTATTTACACGTTTTGGGATGTCTTGAACACGATTTGACTGTTTTTAGAAAATCCTATATAAAAAAAAATATTTATCCTATATATATCCTATATAAATAATATTCCTATATAAAAAAAAGTACGCTTAATACAGTTTTGCTAAATAAATCCTTGTCGAATCCTGTTCTTAGACTGCCTAAGAACAGGATTCGACAAATATTTATTTAACAAAACAGTATTAAGTGTACTTTTTTTTAGATAGGAATTTTTGCTAGTGTTCGGACATTTTTGTTACCGACTGTATATGTATGATTCACTTTTCTTTACTGTTCGAATACCATTTCTATTAATCTCATTATTTCGTGTTTTGTGGAGAAAAGTAGGTTCAACTTGTTTCCTGTATATGATTTAAAAAGAAAAAAAAAGGGGGGGGGGATAGCAATGTTAAAAAAAAAAAAAAAAAAAAAAAAACATTGTTAATTAAAAGGAAAGGGTCAACGTAATACGTGTGCTATATTTCCCACATTTCCTTTTTTGGGGCAATTTATTTATTTATTTATTTTTTTTTTTTCTACATAAGCATTCTTAGGTAGCCATTTGTCCTATTTTAAAGGCTTTCTTTTAATTAGTACTCTGTATTAGGTTAAGGGTTAGTTTTAATTTTTAGCCCAGAATGCTTATTTTTTTGTGTAAGATAAAACTGAACGCTAATCTAAAATTTGATTTAATAACAAGTGAAGCACGCAAATATTAAAAACTAGCAGAATTATCCGGCGATGCTCGGGTTGAAGTAAGTTTATGAAACTTTTGAATTAAAGAAGAAACAAAGTAAAGAAAGTATGAGATGGAATTAAAGTATTAAAATAAAAATCTTCCAGCTTTGTGACATTGGGACTGAACGTTTTGAGTAAATGGTTTCCAAAAACAAACAGTTTCTTTCTCTCTCTCTTTCTTTCTTTCTTTTCTTTTTTTTTTTTTTTTTTTTTTTTTTTTTTTTTTTTTAATAATTTTCTTTGCACTGCAGCTCTTTTTGTAGCAGAAGCTCTAACATAAGAAAACCGCATTTTTAGGGCTACTATTATTTTATTTCATTTTTTATTTATGCATAAATACTAAACAGAAAAATAAACAGAAATAAAAAATTAAAAGTCACCAAGAAGCTCCTAAGCTAATGCCCTATCAAAGAAATTATTAATAAATTAATTTTAATAATAATAATAAAAATACCTTTAGAGCTATAATGACGTCAAGTTTACCTCCCTGTAAGTTTAATTTTTCACAAAGTTTTATATCAATTTTAATATTTACGCGTGAATTAATTTTCATTTTAAAAAATTTAAAACCAACTCGTAAACATTTTTGGCAACAATTAAAAATTAAAATAAATTATGTATTTTTGTCAGTATTATTAATTTTCTTTTTAATACAGAGAACTATTAATCCTAATCTACGGATAAAACGTTGTCGGCAGTTTTACGATGGCTGGACATTTTTCGAAATCGAAAATTTATCGAAAATATAATTGAATAATTTGAAAGCAATGCTATAATTTGAAAAAAAAAAAAAAAAAAAAAAAACTAATAGTCCTCCGCACTAAACTAAATTCTGCTTTTGCCAGAATTTCATCAAAATCTTTTTATTTATTTATTTTATTTTATTTTATTTTATTTTATTTATTTATTTTAATTATTTTATTTATTTATTTATTTATTATTATTATTATTATTTTGAAAGAAAAAGAAAAGAAAATTAACAATAATCAGTATCGAAAAATTTGAAGACAAAAAAACATAATTTATCTTTTCTTTTTCTTAAAAAAAAAAAAAAGAACGATTTTGATGAAATTTTGCCGAAAGCAGAATTTAGTTTAGTATAGAGGACTATGACACCTTTTTTTTTTCTTCAAATTATAGAATCGCTTTCAAATTATTTGATTATATTTTCGATAAATGTCCAACCATCGCAAAACTGGCGAGTGGCGGCAACGTTTTATCCGTAGATTGAGACTAATAGTCCCCCATACTAATAAATAAATAAATAAAGTTCGTGCAAATTATAATATATAGACGACCCCCTAAGCAAAATCTAAGTATACCATTATAAACTAGACGTTATTACTAATTGGTCGGTACCAGCTGAATATTTATACGACGATTTGTGGAGAAATTAATCGGGGGAGGGGTTTTGTTGGTGGTGGCTTTTTTGTTGTTATTGACTTTACATTGCTCTTAATATGAATATAGTATGCTCTAAAGTGGAAATTTTCGGGAACAAATATTGGTAAACTGAGAAGAGTGCACCTATGCCAATTTTTTTTTTTTTTTTTTTTTTTTTTTAAGAAAAAGAAAAGATAAATTATGTTTTTTTGTCTTCAAATTTTTCGATACTGATTATTGTTAATTTTCTTTTCTTTTTCTTTCAAAATAATAATAATAATAATAATAATAATAAACAATGATAAACAATGAAATTATTCATCACTAGCAAACCCGTGCTAAATTTTCGCACTTTATTTCTTTTCTTATTTACCTTTAAAATTTTAAATTCATAAATATTATACAATTTCACCACCTAATTAAAATTTTAATTTACCAGAAGTCAAATTATTATTAGAACCAAATAAATATTATGCAATAGTGAAACCAGAATCATTCAAAGAAAAGTTTCAAAATAAAATTCATGGTTGACGACCCAGTTTTCATACTTCCTCAGGCGGTACAATTTTATCAAAGAACCCCCACGACTCCTTTTAAATTTTTATTGCCAAGAGTGCGATGACATTATATTTATTTTGGCCTAATTTTTTGTAAAAAAAAAATCCTATTTTGATTATACTTTTTATGAATGCGTTTTTTAGTTAATTTATGATGATGATTTATATTCTGTATATATCTTTAAAATAATGTTAGGTTTAAGATGACGCTTGCAAAGATTCTGAAGAAGCAACTTTTAAAAATACATTTTTCCATAAAATAATGTCATCATTTTTTCTTATTAGTTCATTGAGCTGAGTCCGCGTGCTTTTTTTCATTTTTAAATATATTTTTTTTTTTTAAATCCTCGCGTATTTTATTAATTTCACCACTATCGTATCGTTTCGACAAAAAATAATTGTAACTGGTCCACATTAGAGAAATATTATATAGATTCTATGTAAAATTAAATCGTGATTTCATCAGTGGGCTTTATGACTAATTTCTCAAGATATTTCAAGATATTATGTAATATTTATAAAATTAGTTAAAAATTACATAAAAACTTTCATGATGCAAATGTTTTATCTGTTTTGAGAACTCATTGCACCTCATCGTAATGCCTCTCGAGGAAAGACGTTAAACTCTTCTCTTCTCAATAAAGACTTGAAAAATCCTTTAATGGATTTGCACTCCGGGGTCTAGTCAAACAAATGAACTAACCTCTGCCACTTCCTCCGCAACCTGTTCGAACCTCTTAAGACCAGTCTTTAGAAATCACAAAAAAATTTTTTTTTTCTTCAACTTATATCACGACGCATGTGAAAGGAAGTGAAGAGCAACAATACATTTATTGGAATAATGCAATTTGATGACCGTAGCCGTCCTTTTTTGACAGCAGAAATTCCGGCAAAACTCAAACTTAATAGTATGCTTCTGCAGACGTTGCAAAACAACATTATTATTTCCTAAGAAGGAATATCTTTATCGACAATTATCGCTAATGATGCTTTTAAACTGTTTCTCGAGATAACTCGTTGCTTCCTGCATGAAATTCGAAATACGAAAGAAAAATCACATGATTTGTACACTCTATAACAAACAAACAAAAAAATCGACGCTCCAAGAAGAAGTGGGGACAAAAATTGGTAGATGGGGTGGAATGGTTGAAAGTAAATTTTTCTGACCTGCAGACATCTGAGGAAATGCTATCCCCCCCCCCCATCCAAAAAAAAAAAAAAAAAAAAAAAAGGAAAGTAAAATATCAATAACTTTGTTACAAATTATCCCAGATCTTTATTTCAACCATTCGTTTCAAATGTGTTCACCAATTAAAATGTACTCGTATTGAAAATTCCCACTCACTGATGGGGGAGGGGGACAGGGAGTGATACTCCTAATGTATATACACTCTATAACAAAAAAAAAAAAAAAAAAAAAAAAAAGCGACGCACCAAGAAGTGGGGACAAAAATTGGTAGATGGGGTGGAATGAGTGGTCCGAATGGGACAAAAATTGGTAGATGTAATGTACATGTAGAGAAAAACAATTGATTACAGTTTCAGAAATTTTGAATGATTTAATCAAGAAAAAGGGCCTTACAAAGTAAACAAGTCAATAATGCGTTGGTCCACTTCTGGCCATTATGTACGCAGTTATTCGGCTTCGTATTAACTGATAGAGTTGGCAGATGTGCTCCTGTGAAGTATCGTGCCAAATTCTGTCCAATTGTTGCGTTAGATTGGTAAAATCCCGAGCTGGTTGTAGGACCCTTTTTATGATGCTCCAAACGACCTTACTAGAAGAGAGATCCGGGGACGGAGCTCAACCCCACTGAGCCGTCTATTAAGGGTATCTGAAGTCACTGAAGTACCAGTTGCCCGTAGGATCGACGATAATGATGAATTGGTGCTTGATTCCACCAAAACCTGTATGTATGTGAATTTGTGTCCAGTTTGCATCACTCCTTCTTGCTGCGTCACATTTTTTGTTATAGAGTATAGATAAAACACTTACCAGATAGCACGTAAGGTTATAAAAATGATCAATTTCGCTTTTCAATGGATTATTCCAAAAATGATTTCAAAATTTACTTTATGATGTAGTTTACAGCAATATTTTATGTTTTATGGTTTTAGAGTAAAATTTAGAAAACGTCAACTATCGATGTGCGCCATTGTGAAATTTTGTCAAAGATTAATTACTTTATTACCTTCGAATTTTTATCTTTTGAAGAGCTAACTGCACATAAAACTCTTAAAAACTACCATTGATTTTGTCAATCAGAAATCTTTTTACAACCCTTGTTATAAGTTTTTTATCTTTTTTCTAAAAGCTTCTGAAAAGTTTTTCTGTTTTATATCCATGGTGTAAATTTTTTTTCAAAAATCTTAAAATGCAATCTGGCTGCTTAGTTTGTATCCGCTACATGGATTAACTTTTAATTTTCAATTCTTGTCGGTAAGTGTTAAAAATGAATAACACAAATGAAAATGCATTTCGATTAATTTTCATCTATATCCCTTAATATATCCGAATATTTTTGCTTAACTCTGTAAACCAATCACAAATTGTTATGAAATCCTATTCAGTAAGAAGCATGCTTTTCTGTATTATATTATTGGCCAGTTTCGTTTTGTTTTCAGCAATATATAAAAATAGTAAAATATACTTTAAAAAATCACTTCTCATAAATCTTATTATAATCTAATTATCTTGTTAAGTCACTGTACAAAAACCAGCAGGGATATTTATATAATTTTCAATAGGAAACCTGCTATAATAAACTTGAGTAACATACATAAGTTTCAATGCCTTTAAGAATATTTATGGAAATGAAATGCACACAGACAGACGAAACAAATAAATAATTATTTCTCCGTACTCGAAGTTCGTGTACTGTCTGTGAATGAAAGACGAATCTTGCAGAGCCTTAAAAGTTTATTTACAGAACTACCTAGAATATTACAGTTCTATAAACCAAGTACCAACTTCAGTTTCACCAGAAAACACAGCTTAAATAATAGCTGATAAACACCAAATTCACAGTATAAACTGTATTATAGCATTAACACACAGCAGTGGACTGTAAGAGACCAGTCAAGAGCTCTTTACCGTAAGGCGAATGACTGACTTGGCTGCGATGCGATTCCTTATATGCCCGCGTAGAAAATTGAGAAAGTTCCCGTAACTTCTCCACCAATCAAGTTAGAGCTTAGATATTCGAGATGTCCACAATAAGGATTTTCTCGCCAAGGTCGCCAAAAAGTCACCAAAAAGCAAAAAAGTCGCCAACTTTGTCCCCAGGGCCTTTATCTGTATTGGCGAAGCTTCATTACGGGTTTTTAAAGAAAAAAGAGTTATTTTAACGCGAGAACAAGCTAGAAATGTAGAAAATCAACAATTTATAACCTGATTATGCTTCTTTGAATGAATTTACAGAAAAATAACTATTATTATTTACAAATCCATAACAATACTTTTCAGTTTTATAAAAAGCATTAAAATCTTTTCAGGTGAATTTTCAATTTTAATTTATCAAGGATGAATTAACGGGTGTAACATGACTGTTTTCCAGGTCAAGGGAAGTATTCATATACCATACACTTCTTCAATTTTTAAAAGGAAAAGTTGTACTCTAAGCGCTTTTCCCTTTTATTTTATTTTATCATACTCATATACGGTAAAGAAAGTTTTTTTTTTTTTTTTTTTTTTTTTTGAGTTTTGAGACCTTCTGAAATAAAAAATTAGATTGTCAGAGGTTGGCCTATGGGTATGGAGTACATGTCTGCATGTGCGTATGTGGGATTGTTATAAGAATAACTCAAAAAAAAAAAAAATATATATATATATATATCTGTATTGACTATGTCTGTTTCTTTTTTGAGTTGTGTTCATTTCAAATATATTTTATTCAGTAATTTGAATTTTTGTATTTTTATTTTAATCTTCATTTTATATGGTTTTGGATTCTCATATTAGGTTATAGTTTTATTTTTATCTTCTTCTTTAATGGATTTTCTATGGGTGTTTCGGGCCTGCGAACAAAGAATTTCTTAGCTTTTGCTTTCTTTGTTACAGAAAAACATTCATATTTTAGCATATTTGCATTCTACCAGGCCCTTGAAAACGTTAGAATGCAAATAATGCTTTTTTTCTCATTCCAATTTCCAATATTTATTTCGATTTTTCTTTAATTATTCTTTGATTTGATATGGGTAGTCTTAGCTTGTGATCCGAGGAATTGTTTTGATACTGAAGTTGAGTCATCTTTAAATTTCATAAAAAAATTTTGCACTGATTATATTAATGTATTTCTATATATATATATATATCAGTAGGAGATCAAACTCATAAATTCTTCATTATGTAAGGAGATGCACAGTAATTTTTTTTTTTTTTTTTTTAATAAAACCGTTTCTAAAATTCTTTAACTGCCATTTATAATATATAATAGAAATGTTCAAATACAGTATCTCGTAAGTTACACCTTAAACTGTAACTATATGTCTATATAAGGTAAGATAAAACAGAAGGGCAGCCACACGCGATTATTTTTGGCTGAAAATATATGTACCACCGCTCGTCAAAGTTCGGTCGCTTTTTGGAGTTCATTCCTTTTATGTTCCATTGTACGATATCTAAAAAATATAAATTGTAAGTTCTGAAATAATGATGAAATTAAAAAAGAATTCAACATATTTTGCGTTTTATGAAAGTTCAAAAAATAAGAATCAACACATAATGGATGCTACATGCTTGTGCAAAAGGCAATGTATGGCAGAGCATCCAAGTCAGCCAGACCTCTCATAATAACCTATGAGAAATAGTTATTCTTCATTACATAATACCTATTTTTAAATTTCGTTTTCACATTCAGAATATTTATGACCGTTAAATAACTCCCTTGTTTCTCGAAAATAAATTTTTTTCTTCTTCTTTTAAATATTTTACTAAATGATAATGTGTTCTACAATCTTTTTTTTTTTTTTTTCTTCTTAAAAAAAGAAAAAAAAAAAAAAAAAAAGAAAGAAAGAAAAAGAAAGAAAGAAAAGAAAATCAATTTTTGGAAAACGGTGCATAGTTGATGCATAGGATGGGAATAGATTGAGAATACTTTGAATGTGAAAATGCAACTTAAATTTTTTTTCTGTGTAATGAAGAATAATAGAGAGTATTTTCCCATAGTTTAACAGGTAGTTTGGCTGACTTTGACGAGCTGTGATTCACTCCTTTATGTTACCATGGGTTACCATGTATTTCCCATTTATTAAATGATAAAGTTGGTGTTAAATATATTTTTCAGGTTCCTTCAAAGGATTGATATAAAATAAAAGCACATTTTTATCGTTTTTAACAATTTTTTTCTTACCGTTTTCAGTACCTGGTGAAATAGAATGACCAGTGTCTTCTTCTGACGCGTCGTCTTCTGCTCTTGTAGGACTAGATGAAGAGGAAGATGTGGCTGGAAAATGATGTCCCAAATTTTTGAAGTTTATGCCCCGCGTATCCAACTTGTCGTAACCGTACCAGCCGAGCAACTCATTCATTGTGGTTTCAGCGTAATCCTAAATAGATTCAGGAATACATATTAAATACAGTTTGCATAGAGAAACACAAATTTGTATTTAGTTTAAAGTACACACGTAAACCAAATGTTTTAGAAAAAAAAATGTACAAAATACAAAGTTTACAAGAAGTACGGAATACCTTTAAAAAATAATTGTAAAAAAAATATTAGCAGTAGTAAATAAAAAAGTATATAAGTTCAAAGAGTAAAGATGTAAGGTTTTTATTTTACATATCATTTACTTTATTAAACACTCTTATAAGGGGTCATGCTCCCTTCAACAAATTTCAATGTGATTATCGAATTCTCGCTATAGCATCACAGAACTTGTCATATAACCCCAGAACTTCATTACTTTTCACAAAACCTTCAGAAAAAAGTTACAACCTTGTAACATCATATACGTATGTATATTGTTATAATGCAAAAAAATAGATGATGAAATGCCATCAATATTCACAAGAACAAAAAATATAGATATATCCAGTAATAGATTATTAAAGATGTGGAAAAAATCCACAATACTCATTTGATTTTTTTCTACAAATTCCCACACTGTCAAAAAAAAAAAAAAAAAAAAAAAAGGCCTGCTTGCTGCAGTTTGCTGCCAGAAATTTTCTGTAATTCAGAAAAATACGTTCTATCAACGTAATTTTTCCGTTGATAGAACGTATTTTTCTGAATTATAGAAAATTTCTGGCAGCAATCTGTAGCAAACAGGACTTTTTTTTTTCTCCGTATAACAAATAAAGAACTGATTTATAAAATACAGTGATAAGTTACAAATCGACAATAAATAAGAATGTCCATTCATATCAGACTTTCACAAAAAGGATTAGTGATTAACTTATTAAAAAGTTGAAAAACGCTCAAAAGCTCACTGTAAAAAAAAAAAAAAAAAAAAAAAGTCCTGTTTGCTGCCAGAAATTTTCTGTATTTTAAAAAAATACGTTTATACAACGTAATTTTTTCGTAAATCACGCGTTTTTTCTTTAATTACAGAAAATTTCTGGTAGCAAACAGGACTTATTTTTTACAGTGTGGAGAGTTTTGTCTTCAGGGTCGCACAGCTCTTGAGAGAGCTACAAAATGCAAGATTTCAAAATACTCTTTTCATGCAAGATTTATTTCTTATGCAAGGTTTGAAGGTTTCAAACTAGTGGCCATATTAAGCCAAATATCATAGGGTACAACTGATTTTGCCTGGAAATATACAATAAATTTGAAAGATGAAATGAAAAAATGTAAGAATACGGATAAATAGGAAATTATCAAACATATAACAATGCGAAAAAAAAAAAAAAAAAAAAAAAAAAAAAACAGGCAACGTGTAAGTTTGCAATGGGTTCTTCCCAGCATCGTCTGCTCAATCACGTGATATAGAAAAACAAAGAAGCGATTTCTGAGAAGCGAATTAAGTTAAATATTGTTCTTAAGAACAAAAGTATTAATATTTAATATAAAATAAAATAAAAGTAATATTGTGCATTTGTAAACAGTAGAATAATAGTATTTGTAAGTTTAATAATTTTTTAAAACACTTTATATGTTTATTTATTTTATGTTGTAGTGTAACTGTTACATGAACTGATCTAGCAATAAATAGTGGAATGTTTATGGATTAATTTGAAATTATTTTTAAATGTTTTAAGTTAAATTTAATCGCGTAAAAGTGCTACAACAAGTTAATTAACTTAGTTACTCTTCGAAATTTCTTTACACCGTACGATGTTGCGCCGTTAATGATATAAGTAACAAACATCAACATTAATAACAAATATAAATTAAAGGATAATTGTAAATGTATACCGCAAACAAAAGATGATGAATAATGATATAAAATGGATGAAAAATTATGATGCATAAAAAAATAACACAGATTAAATCGGATTGATCAAAAATAAGAATAGAAAATGTGTTATTTTAGCAATCACTATAGATATAGAAGACTTCGTTTGCTCTTTGATTATCTACGTCATGTGACCTCTGATGTCAGGTGGAAAGAGGACATTAATTATTGTAAGAAGTGAGTTGAATTCAGCAAATTACGAACTTTAGTTCATCGGTGAAATTATCTAAAGAGGTAATTCGATTAATCGAATGCACTCCCTAGCTTATTTTAAGTATAAATTTAGGCGTCACCTAAATGTATAAAGCAATTAAACAATTTTCAGTAAATAGAGCAATTGAATATTTTTTTTTCAAATACGGTCACTGTAAAAATAATAAATAAATAAAAAAAATGTACGTCCGTTAAATAGAAAATATGGAAGCAATTACGCGTTATTGATGAAGTTCGATTGATGCTAGGGCCGCGGTAGCCCAGTCGGTAGAGCACCGGCCTCGTAATTGGAAGATTGCGGGTTCGGTACCCGATCCGGCCAAAGACCGTCGTGTACACTAATGGTGGCTGGTGCACGTAAAATCTGTCGTGGCCGCAATGTCCTCCATGTTCCCATCAAAAATTATACCTCTGGAAGCTACCGAAGCGGGAGAGCCAGCCCTTCCGTGGAGGATCAAAATTGTGATGGCATGTCTCCGGACCACCTCTAAGGGTGTGTCCCAGACCGTCGCCAATACCCATCTGCGCAGCACTAGTGCGACGTAAAACCCATTCATCCATTCATCCATCGATTGATGGTATGATTAGTTGTGAAATTTAAAGACATAAAAAAATAATTCATGAATATGTCCAATAATAAGTAGTCTAATTCGTTTTCTAAATTCTGAAAAAGAGAGAGAGAGAGAAAGGAGGAACTGCACCTAGCAAATAAAAATGTAATTTCATTACTGAATTGAGTTTATTCCTTTTTTAAAAATAATTTGGACTCATCTAAAAGAGAGAGAGAGAGAGAGAGAGACAGAGAGAGAGAGTGAGAGAGAGTTAAACCAAAATTTTCTACAGTGTGTATGTGTGTCATTAAATCCTACTTTTCATTACAATTTATAAAATAAACATCTGTAATTTTTTGTAAAAAAAAAAAAAAAAAAAAAAAAAAAAAAGCTGAAAACGTTAATGATTTTAAGCACGATTATATAACAGAGCACATGACTATTAGACTCTCATTAACCATGACATGAGAACCGTTGTAGTAACAGAGTCTTGACTATTTCTTAACAGATCTGTACAACGATCGGGCTAATGCATGCATTGAAACTTTACACCACTCCTCTGCAGTGCTTACCCCGCAAATCGTGTCAGCTTACATCCAGGCATTTTGCAAGCCCATCAGGCTATCAAGTGGAATACGCGTTCCAAAAAACTCGACTTGTGAGAGGAGAGAATCACCGAGAGTTAAAAATAGTTGTGTAACTCAACTCCACTCACTCCTGCGTAATCAGAAGCTGGGCGCTCTCCTATTCTATCAGCACCCGTCCACATACGCCACTGATACATAATTTTTCCCCCCGTAAGAAAAAAGCCCGTATGATCAAAGACACATCTGACGTATTCATTCCCATATGCTAACTATACATGACCTACACCGGTAATACATTTTTCTTCTGTCAAACACACATTTGATGAAACACGACACTTTGATTTCGCCGATTGTGTTACTTCACGACTGATCTTCTTGGCTGAGGATCAAGAGAAATGTTTTTGTCTTTTATGGTCCGGATTTGTTTTCATCTTCAAAGTGTAATGTTCAACAAACACTTTATGAAAACAAACATGTTATGCATCGAATTTTATATAAAATAATTCAATTTTAAGCAAAGATCAATAAGTATTATCATAAAAAACGTGCATTATAGGATGAAAATTTCTAAATAAGTAAATAATAATAATGATGATGGTAATAATAATATGAAAAAACTTAAGAAATGTAGTAAAGTTTCTCAGCAACTCACATTATTTACGGAAACGCTGCATAATAATATTAAAAATTTGGACGTGTATACTATTAATAAATAAAAAAAAGCACACTTTGATGTTACGACTACTTTTCGTAAATAAATCGTACGGTATCTCAAAAACGTATCCAAACTTTGTAAAAAAAAAAAAAAGAACGAAATATAAAACCAAAGCAGTTGTGACAAAACTTCAAACTTTGCAAGTTTTACCAATGACCGAGTGATTCTACACTCAAGCTGGTAGACGAGAAGTGCCGGGTTCGATCCTAGATCGCACTCGTCGACCTAGCCGTTCAGAGATTTCCGAGGTTTTCCCCAAAACTCGTGTAAATACGGGCTAGCATCGCTTAGAGAGACCTCCCCAGAGAGGGTACACCATACAGACCTAGGATTTTCGTGTAATGAATCGGCCTTAACCCTAACAATTTTTAAATTTAATAAAAATTTACGATGAATGATTTATGAGAATAAGATTATATCATAATAAAATAAATAGACAGATGAAATGAAATAAAACAATACTTCCCAACTTTATCTGTATCTTAAATAATAAATACATTTCAACATATATTTTTAGTGTTTAAAAAAAAAAAAAAAAAAAAAAAAAAAAGAAGAAGCATTACACAATTAAAAGTGGTTTCTGATAATTTCCACTATTGAATCTTAATATTTTGTGTTCCTTATGAAAGAATTATTAATTTGAATCACACATTTTTATATACACAGAAAATATCATTTGTCAATTTTGTTACATTTCTGATATCAAAATGTACATATAAACATATCATTATTTTGAAAATCTCTGAACACAAAACAATATTCTGTTTATACCATTTTCAACAGAAAACATGACATTATACTAAACACGAATAACTGATATCAGTTTCAAAGAATATTAAAAATATTCTTGGAAATGAGCACGCGGTAAGACAAATATACAGACACGCTGATAGACAGATGAACTGAAGTTGTATGCATTTTTAAAGCTTTTTAAAAATTGTTAAAATCTTACTATAAAACTGAAAGTGGTCTCAGAAATTCCAGTTATAACCCCTAATGTGTCTGAATAATTTTTTATGGTCCTGTAAAACATTCACTAATGCTAACAATACCATATCTACAGAAAACACTTTTTTTTTTTTTTTTTTTTTTTTGCATCCGCTTCTGTGTACATTTTGTTATCTAACATGGAATAAAACGATGTGTATATATGATTTAATAAAATGCTTCTCATTGATCAGAAGCACAGTAAATTGTTTTGTGCAGACGGATAGACTGACAGATCAAAAGCATAAAAACTTTTCATCTTGTTTGAAAAGTAAAACACAGAACGAAATAGATATTAACAAAAACAAACGGTTTGTTCAAAGGTTACGCGTGAACATTTGAACTGTATGAACACCGTCTATTGAATAGAGTTATAAAGTCACTGGTCAAAAGAGCGATTGAACATTAAAATCTACCGGTCCGCAGAAAAAATAACTGGTCGTTAACTACCATTTTTTACTATTTTAAACAAGATACCCCACCTAAAAACTGCGGAAAGAATTTTTTTTTCACCTAATAAATCTTACAAGCTGTGATATAGATTATAAATAAAATCCCAGGTAGAAATATTAACAAGAACGAAAAAATATAGATTATTAATACTTTCGTATTGTACTCGTTTCAGCATTTAAACTTCTCAACAGACAGACAGAAAGACAGTAAAATAGTTCATATGAATTCATATTCACTTTCAAACACTGCTGGAAAGTATTAAAAGTTCTCAACAGAAACGGAAATGCAATTTACAATTGTAGCCTAAACGTATCTCTATATTTTAATGTACCCCTGTAAATCTCAGCGTCAAACATACCATAGTGTGTGTGTGTTCCTATACACAAACGAGCTGTCCTATATATATTATTTAAAATAAGGAACATCGTGAACTCAATTAACATATAACATTTTGAAGAAATTCGTTAAATATTTACGCCCGCTAGAGTCGAATAGAGTCTAATAACTAAATTAAATAAATAGATTACTTGAAATCATAATCACTCGTAAATATTGTTAACGATAAAAATGCTTAATAAAAACAGAAATGCAATTGCAGCAATTTCCAATTGTAACCCTTAATATATCCGAATATTTTTTGTGTGGAACAGTAAATCGTAATGTTAATTATACTACATTCCATTAAAAAAAAAAGTGTACTTATGGATAATAAATGTCAATTTTATTATTATTTATGCAAAATAAAGGTATTAAAATATGGTTTATAGAAATAGTTTTCGTTGAACACAAATGCTTTGGAAATATTTCGGGTATCACTATCTAGAAATCAGTGGTGGTATTTACTTCATTTTTAATAGCGATTATAAATAAAATACATAATTTTCAAGGCATTCTAAGAACATTTACGGAAATTAAAGTGCGGAAAAATAGACAAACTAAAGTCATAATCATTTTTCCCCATTGTTGGAAAGTATTAAAAAGCAAGAAAAATTGTAGATCAGACAATAAGAAGAGATTTCTATAAAATTTTACAAAAATTTCTGAAAATTTAAAAACATCAAAGAAACATTATCTTGAAGCAAAAAATGCACATGTTTACTTTTCATTGAGATTACATTTTTTTTTTTTTTTTTTTTTTTTACTGCACATGTGCGAAATATTTATTACATAAATTGAAATTTTGTAAAATTTGAACAATTGAAATAATTTTTTTATTACATAGATTGAAATCTAGATATATTGGGCAACTTACATTTAAAAAATTAATTTGAATGCAGTAAAAATTAAGAAAATTAATGGCAAAAGAATGAGCTAGATTTTAGATATTTTCCAGAATTGAAATTTCTTAAGGTTATATGTATGCCACATATTTAATTTGGAGATCCAATTATTTTAGCCACATTGCAAAAATTCTCTATGAAAACCCCTTATTTACTTACAAATCTTCGTAAATAAATAAAATTATATTAGATTTACAAGCCCATAGGGGAATTTTTATTTCTTTCGCAACGAACTTTTTTAAAAATCTAATTATTAATTTATAAACAATGAACGCCACCAGAAAAAAAAAAAAAAAAAAAAAAAAAATCAATTTTATAACGAATCTTTTACCCAATTTATACCCCGTACGTATACTTTTAAAAAAGTTATTCACATACAAAAAGTAGAATAAAAACGAAGAGAAAGAAAATGGGTATGCATTAAGAAAAATCCCGTTTTAATTTATCCATTAGAGGCATTTGTATTTTCATTTATCTATAACGCATCCTTAATGCCATTTCTCAGTTAGTTGTTTTTCATAAAATCGTTTAAACATTTCATTTCTTTCAAAGTTCACACCTGAGAAAAATTGAAATAACATCAATTTAAAAATTATTACTTATGTTAAAATAATATAAAATTCTATTAGTTATTTGGTAATGAACATGTTATCCACATTTTATGCTCACGTGTCGATTTGTTTAAAAATTATGTGCAAGAAAAGAAAAACGAAAAAACAAATTGTTGCTTGAATTTTGAACAGGATTGTATTTTTATAAAAAATTATTGCAGATATTGAATTTGGTGCAGTTCCCTAATATATAAATTAAAATATAACTATTATATAAAAATGCGTTATTTAAATTAATATTTTAGAATTATATAGAATGCATAATGGCCACAATACACCAGTTTATTTTTAATGGTGAATGTTCTGGAATAGTAAATACACCAAAATCACTTTATTTTTCACGATACTTCTGAGAATTTTGTTAAACAACGAAAAATATATTTTAAAAAGTATATAAAAACATTAAAGAGCATTTCTGGCCCTTTCCAATAAAGTTGAAAAGCCTTTATGACTTGTTCTGTCCGTCTATCCGTCCGTTTGTCTGTCTATCTGCCCGTCCGTTTGTCTGTCTATCTGCCCTTTAACTCCCGTAAATATTCATGAAGTTCCTTGACACTGATATATTTTATCTAGCTCACAATTGGAAGTTCTTTTTAAAAAACTGAATAAATGCTACCACTGGTTTGTATACAGAGACACTCAAAAAAATTTTAAAGCATTGCATTCTGTGAGAAGTAGTTTTATAAAATCTATTTTAATACCTTTATTTTGCACAAATAATAATGATATTGACATTTATTTTTCATATACACAAGAAATTGTTTTCTGTAGAGTACAGTATGACTATAGAATTGAAATTTACAGGGACACCCAAAAAACATTCAGATGCATTTAAGACTGTAATTGGAAATTACTGCAATTGCATTTATACTTTTGTTACACTTCATTAACACTTTCTAAAAATACTTAAATGTGATTATATTTTGAATGAGTCTATCTGTCAGTCTTTCTGTTCATCTGACTTATCATCTATCTATTTGTACGTCTGCTCACCTTCATCAAGCAAACAAACAAACAAACAAACAAACAACAACAACAACAACAAAAAATTCTGTTTATGACAGAATTTAATTTAGTACGACAGGACTACTTTTATTTGTATTTTAACACCCTTTCATAATAATAATAATAATAATAATAATAGAGAGCGATAATAATAATAATAATAATAATAATAATAGAGGCCCTCTATTAATATCTAATATTAATAATAGAGGGCTGTTCTTAAACACATATAGAAACAATGTATTGCTTTTTAATTCCAAATACAAATTAATAAAATTTGAATGCCTTAATTGTATAGTACCTTCCCCTAACTAATTAATGCTCATTTACTAAATATTTTAATTAGTAAAATAATCTTAATAACAGTTTCGTATTTATTATTAAAAATTAACATTTTAAATTTCTACAGAACAAAACATAATACTACTACTACTACTAATAATAATAATAGAGGCCCTCTATTATTATCTAATAATAATAATAGAGGGCTATTCTTAAACACATATAGAAATAATGTATTGATTTTTAATTCCAAATATAAATTAATAAAATTTGAATGCATTAATTGTATAGTACCTTCCCCTAACTGATTAATGCTCATTTACTAAATATTTTAATTAGTAAAATAATCTTAATAACAGTTTCGTATTTATTATTAATAATTAACAGTTTCAATTTCTACAGAACAAAACATAATACTACTACTAATAATAATAATAATAATAGAGGCCCTCTATTATTATCTAATAATAATAATAGAGGGCTATTCTTAAACACATATAGAAACAATGCATTGCTTTTTAATTCCAAATACAAATTAATAAAATTTGAATGCATTAATTGTATAGTACCTTCCCCTAACTAATTAATGCTCATTTACTAAATATTTTAATTAGCAAAATAATCTTAATAACAGTTTCGTATTTATTATTAAAAATTAACATTTTAAATTTCTACAGAACAAAACATAATACTACTACTACTAATAATAATAATAATAGAGGCCCTCTATTATTATCTAATAATAATAATAGATGGCTATTCTTAAACACATATAGAAATAATGTATTGATTTTTAATTCCAAATATAAATTAATAAAATTTGTATGCATTAATTGTATATTACCTTCCCCTAACTGATTTATTCTCATTTACTAAATATTTTAATTAGTAAATTAATCTTAATAACAGTTTCGTATTTATTATTAATAATTAACAGTTTTAATTTCTACAGAACAAAATATAATATTAAAAAAACTATAAACCAATTATTCGATATTTAAATTATACTCAAAATTCATCCCAGATTAATTAATATTATTCCATTAATTTCTCAAAAACATAATTATTATCAATATATTCATATTATAAATCGGAAAATAACGTACATTTTAAACAAATTTCACAGTTTTAGTCTAAAAGTATCTGAAAACATTAGTCTAAATAACCAGAAAATGTTCAGCCAAGAAAGTATTAGCTCTGTAGATTCTGCGATAGAATCATTACTTTCTTCTGTTAAATATAGAAGGTGATAATCCTATTGCAGATATTCATTCCACCAGTTCCTCATATGAAATAACGCTAAACTTTCTTTTATCGCTACCATTTAACCTGCGAAATAGCCTCAAAAATTTCACAGACTCATTCAAACAATTTTAAATATTTATTTATTTGTATTATTTTTATTATTACTTTCTTCTATGTTCAGTAGAAGAAAGAAGCGGATTCGTAAAATTTTTTGATTTCTGGTTTTTGATGGATTTATACACTCTATAACAAAAAAAAAAAAAAAAAAAAAAAACCGACGCACCAAGAAGAAGTGGGGACAAAAATTGGTAGATGGGGTGGAATGGGTGGTCCGAATGGGAAAAAAATTGGTAGATGTAATGTACATGTGGAGAAAAACAATTGATTACAGTTTCAGAAAATTTGAATGATTTAATCAAGAGAAAGGGCCTCACAAAGTAAACAAGTCAATAACGCGTTGGTCCACTTCTGGCACTTATGTACGCAGTTATTCGGCCTGGTATTAATTGATAGTGTTGGCAGATGTGCTCCTGTGAAGTATCGTGCCAAATTCTGTCCAATTGTTGCGTTAGATTGGTAAAATCCCGAGCTGGTTGTAGGACCCTTTTTATGATGCTCCAAACGTCCTCAGTGGAAGAGAGATCTGGGGACTGGACTCAACCCCATTTCACCGAGCCACCTATTAAGGGTTTTTGAAGTCACTGTAGTACCAGTTGCACGTAGGATCGACGATAATGATGAATTGGAGCTTGATTACATAAAAACCTGTATGTATGTCAATTTGTGTCCAGTTTGCATTACTCCTTCTTGGTGCGTCGTTTTTTTTTTTTTTTTTTTTTTTTTTTTGTGTGTGTGTGTGTGTGTTAGAGTGTATATTTTGAGAGGCTCAGTACAGGATTTGACCATTTTTAGAAAATGTTTCTCTGTGTGAAAAAAAAAAAAAAAAGTGGCAACTGTACCTCAAGAACTACTGCACAGAATTTTATACAAATATATATTTAGTTGCACCATGACATAAATTAGTACTTATCAACCTTTGGTGAAAATCTTCTAACATTGTCATCCCGCTTTTTCGAAATTTTTAGCATAGCGGTACAGAACAAAATTCCCTACAAATGTGTATAATGAGAATTATTTGTAATGGATTATTATGAAATTAAAAGCATTACTTATAACTGCAGTAGTCAACTAGGGAAAAAAAAATTACACTCATTAGCAACGCCTGTCCCCCTCCCGACCCTGGAGTGGAAGTCCCCCTCATGGGTAAAATTTTCAATATGAGACGGGTATCATTCAAAAGAACGCGTCAATACCTTTAAAACGAATGGTTGAACTATAGATCTATAATAATTAAAAACAAAGCTATCGATTTTTTTTTCATTTTTTTGCGAAGAAGAAACTTAGAAAAATAAAAGCACATTTTTTTAAGATATCATTAGTAGAGCATAAAATCTATATTCTTTGGCAATTTAGTATTATGCTTCACTGAAATGAAAACTATCTGCATTCGTCATGGAAAATAATTTTATTAAATTATTTGCACTGAATGATCTGTATAGGAAAATATAGAAGAAAGTTTTGTTATGGCTACCACAGTCAAGCTTCTGGATGTTCTTCTGTAATACATACATTTCAGAATTTTACTGTATTAAATATCATAGATATAGTAATAAGACAAAGATTGTTCATTGGGGGAAAAAAATGATTCCTTTTTACTCGGAGAAAAGTCTACAATATGGCCGTCTTTCTCTGAGTGAATACACGCAGATAATTTAGAAAATAAAATTTATGAAAAATTTATGTACTAAAGGTAAATGAAAAACTGCAGATACAATTTCAAGTTCATTTTTCTTTTTCTTTCTTTCTTTCTTTCTTTTTTTCTTTTATATACTTATTAATTTAGATAATATTTAAAGTTAAACTCTTTTTATATACTAAATAAACTAACATTCTTTACCTACGCCGCTGCTAAATATATTTAAAATAATTCTGAAAATTCTATATTACTTACTAATACAAAATCTTAAAAAATATCAAACTTTAAAAAACATATTCCATTAAAAATCAAATCAGTTTTTATTTTATAATATAATAACAAAGTAATTGATTATAAAAATTATTTATAAAAATTTTCGTAATTTAGTCAAATATAATTTACTTTTACGATAACTTATCCATTTCTTTTCATAAATTTATTAGAAAAATTAAAAGACGCAATATTTCGACATTTTGAAAATTCATCAACATTCTATTCTATTCTATTACAATTGCCGAGTTTCGAGGGTTTCAATATGGCTGATGCCAAAACATTTTTTCGGTATCAAAAATTTTTGCATGATAACAATGGGATGATAGATCCATATAAATTACTATAGAGTTCTAACAACCACGTGACTTTCTTCTTAGAAACCGTACTTTGCTGAAGGACAATTCTAATTTTTCCATGCCTTTGGAAGCGTAGTAGTCGAATTTTTTTTATGCTTTTACAAATACATTTACAACACTGCGTTACAATAAATTTGTAACACTATTTCGCAATATAAAATGGGTCAGTGGGGTCAACTGTCCCTCAGCAAACATGCTCGTAACGTCATCTGTTAGAACCATATATCTATGGTATTAAATATAATAGTTGAAGAAAATTTTAGAATTTAAATGTATTCTAATTTAAATATTTTAACTGTTTCTTAACTGGAAATTTTATCTACAACCGTAACTTAAATTGTAATCTGTATATGTTCAACGTGTTTGTAAAGCTAATCCCGTGTTACGGAGAGTAAATTTTCCTACAATCCTTTTACTGTTGTAGCTATGGTTTAATGTAGGTTTTATTTTCTTAATCTGTTTTTTTTATTCGTTTTATTATAGATATAAGGCTCATGACAGTATTCGAAATTTATTTGGTTTATACAGTCGGTAACAAAAGTGTCCGAACACTAGCAAAAATTCCTATATAAAAAAAGTACACTTCATACGGTTTTGTTAAATAAATCCTTGTCGAATAATGTTCTTAGTGTAAGAACATGATTCGATAAGGATTTATTTAACAAAACTGTATGAAGTATACTTTTTTTACATAGGAATTTTTGCTAGTGTTCGGACACTTTTGTTACCGACTGTACATTTTCGTATAACGAAACATTACATCAATTTTTCTTCTTTCTTTTGGTGTTTCAAATCTTATTTTAGCGATAAATATTTCATAATTTATCCTTACACGTCTTTTTTACAGGCCTTCTTTTTTAGTGATAATTGGTATAGACATTTCCACTTTTTTTTTAAATTAAGTAACTTGTTATTACTTCCTGTGATATTTTCGAAAAGGTTTTCATATTCATGTAGAGAGAGAGAGAGAATGAAGAAAAATGAAAATGGAGATGGAGACTAAACGGATGAAAAAGGAAGGGGGTGAAAATTAACTGAATTAAAATAATTGCTATATGTAATAGGTTATACATGATATCGGTATGTCATGATATTAAGCCAGATACTATAACAACATCGTGTACTATTAGGTCATGCTCGCTTCCCAGTCTCTTTCGAAAAATTAGAAGCAAAAAAAAGCCATTACCGCCCAGGTCAGTAATTGAAACAAGAATCTCAGGAATGACAGCAACAATAGCTGAATAACTCTATCAACAGACCTTCGTTCGTTCCTCATACGGTGTAAATTTTTGTTCGTTAGAGAAATTCCTTCATAATGGGTTAAGGTATCCCGTTCCATTTGCGTAAATTAATACAGTGGAAACAAAATTCACATTTCCTTGAATAATTTCTTTTCAGTTGAAAAGAATGATGAAAGTTAATTATCCACTTGTTATTTGATTTGAAACGAATACGCCAGAAGTGTCATCTGATATAACAATAAGTCTACGTCTTCGTCAGAGCTTTTACTTTCTCCTTAAATAGGCTAATAAGAAAAGAGTAAGTGTTTGATTACAAGCAAATGAAGTTTGGGATTGCATATTCTCTCGAACTTGTCACGTGAGGATGGAAACGGCATAGGGGATCCTATTCAAATATAGATACGCGAAGTAATTATATGCAACTGAAATTTTTTTAGAAAATTGTATTGGATGGCTCGGAGAGTAATTTCTCTTTTGGTGATATTTTAAAAACTTTTTAAGCAGGTAAGGTAGATGCTCCAGTGATTGGCATGCTCCAGTGATTGGCATCTATCCCGAAATAATTAATAAATAAGAAAAATAATAAAATCATATATTTTACATATAAGAATTTTACACATTTTATGTCAAACACTGGAGCATAGGGTGCTAATAACTGGTAAAATGAATAACCAGCAGTGTCAAACACTGGAACATAGGGGCCAATTACTGATAAAATGAAAAACTGGCAGTGTCAATTACTGGAACATTGAGTGGGTGTCCAATAAAAATTTATATAAAAAAAATAATTGTTATCAAATGTATATATTTTAACATGTATGTGGTTCTGGATGTCTTTCATACCATACGTACTAACTTAAGATTTCTAAAAATATTTTCTCATGACTAGAACATTAAAAACACCAGAGATTGCTCAAAAACACAATTATTTCAATTCAAATAATTAAGGAAAGCAGTTGACATGAGGGGGGGGGAGAGAAAAAATACACACATATATATATACAATAGTGTGAGTATAATTGAATAACAAACTTTTCAGTCTCAGTGGAAAGAGTAGGCGGATTTTTATTTATTTATTTATTTATTAATAATCATTATTATTATTTAAGAGGACGAGATTTTTAAACAAGATGGTGTATAGAATGGATTAATAAATTTCCTTGAGACATCATTGTTATGAATTATCTACATTTTTAAGGAAATCAGTTTTTTTTTTTTTTTTTTTAAATGTGAGTTTGAAATCTTTTAGTAGCCGCCGTTTTCATTTATAATCTGTATAATATTTCTCTAACGTGGACAAGTTAGAATTATTTTTGTCGAAACGATACGATAGTTGTGTAATTAATAAAGTACGCGAGGATAAAAAATAACATTTAAAAATGGAACAATATTCAAGCACGCGGACTCAGCTCAGTGAACTAATAAGAAAAAATGACGACATTTGTTCGATGACATTATTTTACGGAAAAATGTATTTTTAAAAGATGCTTCTTCAGAATCTTTGCAAGCGTCATTTTAAACTTAGCATTACTTTAAAAATATAAACAGAATATGAATTATTATCATGAAATGACTAAAAAACACAATCATAAAAAATGAATAGAAATTATTTTTTTCTTTTAACAAAAAATTATACCAGAATTAATAAAAAGTCATCGCCGACATGTCAACAAAAATTTAAAAGGCGCCGTGGGAGTCCAATACAACTGTACTGCCTGTGGAAATATGAAAACTTGGCCCTGAACCATTAATTTTATATTGAAGCCTTTCTTTGAATGATTTTGGTTTCATGTATAATATTAATTTGGTTCTAATAATAATTTGACTTCTGGTAAATTAAAATTTTAATTAGGTAGTGAAATCAGTATAATATTTTTATGAGTTTCAAATTTTAAAGGTAAATAAAAAAAAAAAAAAAAAAAAAAAAAAAAGAAAAATAAGTGCGCAAAATTCGTACGGGTTTGCTAGTTGTGAATAATTTCATTAATAAATTTGCTTGAAATCTTGATATGAGATATACAATATAGATGCACATAGTGCGTTTCAAGCAGATTGGGTTCATAAATGGCTTTTTTATCCGAGTTTGAAACTGTCAAATGGCCGCTATTTTGAAACATAATGAGGGATCAAGTTGGTCAACGAACTCATTCAAGGTACAGTACACTCCCGATTATCCGCGGTGAACGCGGTATAGACAACCGCGGATAATCGAATCAGCGGATAATCCGCAAAATGGCCAAAAAGGGGATATAAATCGACACATAAAGCTTTTTGAGCAATACTATTTAATTAAAAGTTAAGCATGGCCTACATATACAATTTAAAATACTAATAAAAATTTCTACTTGCATTTTGCTCTATTTTTTAACAAAAAATCGGTCAAGCATTTTTTTTTTTTTTTTGTACTAAAACACTTTTTCTTAATTTGCGATTGCAGTTTCTTTATCAGCATTTTGTCACAAAGTGATACATCGTCCTGTTCCTCGAGATATTTTATAAGTCCATCTGCATGTGCTAAGGCTGCGTCGTGGCTCATCCTCTGCTTAGTTTTATCTCTTTCTTCACTATCTTCTGAAACTAGGTCTAATGCTTGGCGCACAATTTGTTCATCTGTAAGGTGTTCAATACCTGGATCATCGGCGTCACAATTAATCCATTCTTCAATGTTTCCTTCATTGGCATTTTCTTTTCCAGTAACAGATTTAGCTAAATTTGCCAAATCATGAGCAGAAATTTCTTCCTCCTCTATAAACTCTACCAAAGTATTTCCACATTTGGTAAAAGTTTTCTCCAAGACCTTACCAATGTAGACTGCTTAACTGCCTCCTAAGCAGTGTGTATGCCATAAATGCTGTCAAGAATCGTGTAATATCTCCAAAAAACTTGAAGGTCATTACTCTCTTCGATCTTTTTTACTTTCTCTTACCCATAAGGTAGAGAAAGTATTGTTTTGGGGTCAAATTTTCGAACACGAGATTTTGTTATATTTACACGTTTTGAGGTCCCCTGAATACGAAAATCATGTTTTTAGCAAATGGTCTGTGTGTGTGTCTGTATGTTTGTGTGTCTGTCTGTATGTCTGTGCGTCTGTCTTTTATCAGCATATCTCAAAAACAAATTATGGCAGAAAGTTCAAACTTGGTATTCTAAATGTGTATCATATAGGGATGCTACAGTAAGCTTTTCGTTAAGATCAAGCTAATGGTTTGTGTACATGGACAATCAAGAGAATTCTAATACATTTCGTCTATGGGGGAAATTTCAGGAAAGTAGAGTTTAACGTCTATAGACTGCACTAAACCAAATGAAACGAATATATATATTTTGTAATAGAGATAGCTAACTGAGAAAATTTTTTGTGTATGTAGGAGCCTCGCCTCCCGGATTAAATTTTCCTGATGGGTATCTTTCAAAAGAGCTCACCAATACCTTTAAAACGAATGGTTGAACCATCGATCTGCGATAATTTAAAACAAAGTTATCGATTTTTTTTACTTTTAACGAAAAAAAAAAAAAAAAAAAAAAAAAAAAAAAAATCGTACTTTTTTTTTTTTTTTTTTTTAATTTTGAGAATAAAATGAACTTTTTTTTTGGATATTTGGTGTTATACTACTTCTCTAATATGGAAATCGTCTGCGTTATCATGAAAGATAATTTTTTTAAATAATAATTTTAATAAATTATTTTTTAAAAACAGACTTATTTTTTAATAACCGAATTAAATTCTGTAAAAATGTAGGTGCATTAATGAAACGGGGGGTTGAGGGGGCGGTAGCCCCCCTCACACAGAACTAATTATCATATAAAACTCTTCAGAAGCCTAATATGAATTGTTTAACTTAGGTTTACATAACAGTACTCGTTATCTTACCTATTAATCTGCAACCTGTATTTATTGTATTAAATTTCAGGGTAAGAGAAAGTCGTGTGAGTGACACACCAGATTATTTGTAATAAGTTTGTTCTCTATTTTTAAATTCCCTTTTAAATTCAGGCCCTTGAGGACCGCGGATAATCCGAAAAGCGAATAATCCGACTGCCAATAATCGGGAGTCTACTGTATTTCTAAAATACAGTACAAGATATTTCTAATGTAAGTACATCCCACTTTTTAAATTTGGTTCGAATTTATTAAGTATTTCGGAAGTTATCGTGATGACAAAATTTCCATTATATATATATATTAGATAGATAGATAAAGGAACGAAATGATTCCAATAGGTCAATTTCTCAAGAAATCAACCTAAAAGTTAAAAAATAAATAATAAAAAGTAATAGCAAACGAAAATAATTATTAGAAAAATAAAATATAACGTAGGATGAGTGGTTGGTTGGGTTTTTACGTCGTACTAGTGTTGCGCGCGATGGTCTGGGACTCACCCTAGACGTGGTCCGGAGACATGCTATCACAATTTTGATCCTCCACGGAGGGGAGTATGACGTAGGAAAATTTCTGTCCATTTCACCGTAATTTCACTTTTACTCTTTTCATCGTATAAATGACCTTCTCATGAATTTTGAAATCTGATTTAATTTCAAAATAAATATTTTAATTTAACACATTAAGCCACAGCATTCTTATTTCAGTGATTTGTTTCAATTATATAATTCCACCTTCTTTTATTTCTTGCTGATTCACATAATTTATTTCAGTTGAGTTCACGTTTTTAAACATGGAAATTATCAAAACATGTTTTTTCATAAATAAACTGTACATGCTTCAGGCTTCTTTTACAATTTTCTGAGCACAACTTCAACTATATTATGTATAAAATACATAATATATATACACTATATTTGTTATTTGTTTAATACTTCATATCCGTAAACCAATATTCGTAAATTTTTCAGTAATAAAGAAGAACAGTAAATTATGCGATAGGCATAAATTATTAAACAACTTTCAACATTATGATATGTTTATGGCAAAAATTTCACCAAATAAAGCTCTGTACCGACTAATACATAATCTTTGTTTACAGTTGTCCATATAAAAGTTTTTAAATTAAGAGAAGACTTAATATATATATACAGTCGGCTGCAAAATTATTCGAGCACTAGCCAATAATTCCTATATTTAAAAAGTACACTTAAGACTGTTTTGCTAAGTAAATCCTTGTCAAATCATGTTCTTAGACTGATTAAGAACATGACTCGACAAGGATTTATTTAACAAAGCTGTATTAAGTGTACTTTTTTTTGGCAATGATTATTGCTAGTGCTCGAATAATTTTGCAGCCGACTGTATATATATATATATATATATATATATACAGTCGATAACAAAAGTGTCCGAACACTAGCAAAAATTCCTATGTGTAAAAAGTACACTTCATACGGTTTTGTTAAATAAATCCTTGTCGAATCCTGTTCTTAGTCAGTGTAAGAACACGATTCGATAAGGATTTATTTAACAAAACCGCGTGAAGTGTACATTTTTTACATAAGAATTTTTGCAAGTGTTCGGACACTTTTGTTACCGACTGTACATATTGTATGTATATATATATATATATATATATATATATATATATATACAGTCGGTAACAAAAGTGTCCGAACACTATTATATTTACAATATTTCTATTATGAGTGAGTGAGTGGTTTTACGTCGCGCTATGGATAATTAGCTACGGTTTGGGATTAACCTCTAAGGGTGGACTGGATACATGCCATCACAACTTTCATCCTCTACGAAGGGAATGGCTCTCCTGCTTATTATTATTATGATACATTCAATTGACTGAATGTTTCATCATAAAAAAATTAATTAATTATTAATTGAATAAAAAAAATTATTAATTGAATATAGACATTCAATTAACTATTAATTTAATATCTCATAATTAGCAAATTTTATTGTTATTATACATTTTTAATTCGATAAATTTTAATTCGCCAATTTCAAAGGCCAAAGACTCCCCTCCCCCTCAATCCCTTTCTGAAATAAGTTACTGTCGCCACAATATTTTACTGTGGCTTACAGATGTTTCAATATGGAATATTGTTCCTGGTTTACGACTTACTCTAGAATTTCTTTCAGATGCAAAAACATCACTGCACTGAGAAAAAATTCTGTAACTGACATCTAGAATCTAAATTGTGGCTCTAGAAAAAATAGTTCCATGTCATCCTTATAAATTCTAGTCCTTTTGGAAATCGATTTCTAGAAGCCCCTATTAGAATTCTAGAGCATTTGACTATATTCTCGAGGGCAAAATTATTTAAAAATCTCTTCAAATAAATGAGACTACAAGAGGCGGGTTTCTGCAACTATAATCTTGGTTTATTACCAAATTCTAGAAAATCAAGCGAGAATTTCTCGCAATGTAAATGATTCAGAATATTGTTTCACCATCTAGAAATGTGTACACTAGAAATTCTCGACAATTTCGTCTATTCAGTTTATTGGCGTGCCTTATGCGCATTGCTCGGAAATCTATATTCCTAGTTAAGGGATTTAGAAAATGGCCACTTATTCATTCTAGAGAAAGGCGGTATATTTTTTTTCTCAGTGTGAATATATACCAAAACTCTATTTTTATATTTCTTTGCAAAAAAAAAAAAAAAAAAAAAAAAAAAAAACCTTGTCTTTGCATTGACAGCAGATAAATGGAACTGCGAATTAAGGACATACACTATTTATTTGAGAGAATTCTCGATATTTTTAAAGAATTGCCGTTTCCCGTAACTTTTTTCGCTACTACTTTTGTATAACTATCTTTACTTTATTCGATTGTATACGCATATTAATAATAATTGTACTGATAAATAATGATAGAGAACGTTATAGACAGCAGTAATTCACCTATTATTATTATTATTATTATTATTTATTGTATTAAAACTTTTGACTAATTTTTTCCCGATTTCACAATAGTTTTTTCCGCTTCTTTTACAAGCGCAACAGTTAAATTTCTTTTTCTAAAGATTTTTCCTTATTTCAGATGCACGTGATAAAATAACTAAAAATGTACACTAAGCAACAAAAAAAAAAAAAAAAAAAAAAAAAAAAAAAAAAAAAAGCCGCACTTGGATATTATTTTCCTTTTCACCTTCTACAACCGCCAATTTTATTGTTTAAAGAGCAAATTTTCGAACAGATTTTATTATGTTGTCCTCCACATACACTTTAGCATTGAGTCCAGTGTTAAAAACAAAATGCAGTTGTCAGGAAAATTGTAATTTTAGAAATTATTTTTAAAATGGTAAGAATAAGGGAGTTAACGATGCCACAAAAAGTATTAATTTTTGAATGAAAATCAAAAAATATTTTAATACGTGAGATGGCAAAATAATTAAATGTTAGCGAAATATTGTTAAAAAGGTTTTTAGCAAGATATAAAATTTTTTGGCCGTTTAAACTTAAAATTTGGCTTTAGGCGGCCATGTTGCTCATCCAAGCGAGATGACCGTAAGTTAAAAAGTCATTGCTCATAAAATCGGTTTGTATTACATTTAGAACATAAAGGGGATTCAGGAAAAGTGTTTAGCAGCATAATTTCTTTAACTAAAGTGCAGCAACTATTAAACAAAGCAGGTTTAAATGGCAGAAAAATTGAAAAAATTCCATTCTTAGTGACGAGAATTAGGAAAGCAAGACCTCAGATGGCTAAAAAAATAAAAAATGGTTAGTTAATTATTGGGTTGAACTGGTTCTCTCTGGAGAGTCAAGTTTAACTTATTTCGAAATAAAGAAAACAAGCAGATCTGATCTGACAACGAAAATATGACCGACTTAATGAAAATCGCACGTTTAAAACAGGGACACATTCTCCGTACATTATAATACGGAGGTGCATAGCTTTTCAAACAGTCGGGCAAATTTTTATGCTCAAGAAATCAATTAACTCGAAATAAAACGCATTCTTTATAAAAGTGGTGCCTGACCGACTATTTTGGAGATATCTTGGACATTTCCGTCAACAGCATTTCAAGATGATAATGCACCTTACTACACGGCGTCTGTGGTAGGTTTATTCACTTCAAATTGCCAAAATTTCCTATCCATTCACATGAGAACCTATAATTCTGTAAGTAATCATATCTTTTTCCACTTTAAGTTAAATCCCACAAAAGATATAGTAGAATTTCTTCTTTACTAGAAATGGAAATAGTCCTAATCGCGATCCGCTCGAAAATGCTTTGTCTGTAAAAAGGCGGGGGAGAGGATTCGAAATTTGCAGCCTACAACTCTGCCAAAACTAGAAAAAAATATTTGTGATATTTGGCACATTGAAATTTCTGAGATTTATATTACAACACTATAATACTACCCCATTGTGCATTAAAGCACTATTTCCATATAAGGTGGAAATAGCCCAATGTAGAATACATATTTTTAATAAAAAATTGCTTAGATCTAACAAATAAATAGTTTTATTTCATATATTAAAATATAACTTGTTTATTTCATATAATAAATCATAATAGAACACAAAGTGTATGATTATTGCATTATGTTTGAAACGAAAGTTTTATGCAGATTCTTATAAAGTATTTCGTAGAGTGTAATAAAGCGAATTATTATATAGAAAATGTACATAGGTACCATTTCATCCCTTTGGTATTATGCAAACAAAACAGTTTTATCTGTTTCAACCCTTAATTTTAAAGTTAATACAAATAAAAAAGGTACAAGTCATTTTTTATGCAGTGCGGCTTTTTTTTTTTTTTTTTTTTTTTTTGTCGCTTAGTGCATACAAAATCATACATATAGAATTTTAAAATAGGTTTCGCAATAGTAAAGTCGTTTCAAGTTAGAAAAGATAATATATATATATATATATATGTATATATATATATATATATATATATCAATGTAAGAATACCTTAGGCACTAATCTATAACACACAGTCTTTTTTTTTTTAAATCATTTTGTTCGTTCTCAATATGTCAGCAATTTTTTCCAAATTAAGAAAAGGTAAGAAAAAGTTAGAAAAGGGTTAGAAAGTAAGCAATTTTGTACAGATATTATTAAAAAAATAAATGGAATAATAATAATAATAATATAGTTTAAGGGGACAACCTATTTTAAATAATGAGAAAAAGAAGAAATTTTCGATCAACTTTCAAGATTTAGAAAAAAGAAAAAAAAAAAAAAAAGAATGCATGTACAAACAATTTTTTTTGGTTAATTAATTAATATGAAATTAATCTATTGACTAAAAATATTATTTTGTTTTACTTTAAAATAGAAAATTATTTTTATTGCAGATTATTCTTTTGAAAATTCATGGGTGCTTTCTCACTGCGCGCAGGATATCTCAATTACAATTTCCTTTATTCTCATAATTCTTGCATTAAATGAAACAAAACATGCAAATTAAGAATGTGAACTAAAAAGTTTTAATTATTTCAATAATATGGAGTTTAATTAACAATTAAATTTGAAATATAAAATTACCATTAAATTTTTATATTTCCACAATCACATATATATATTTTTTTCTATTGAACAGAACTTCTTACCTTTAGTTCATTTTATTCATTATGTCAAAATGTATGGCTGATAAAAATTTTTAAGTTCATATCTCAAATACTTTTTGAAATATCATGCGCGGAGTGAGAAAGCACTCTTGAATTTTTACTTTCCGAACACTATAGTGAGGAAAGTATTGTAATCGTGTCAAAAATCCGAATTTGAGATTTTGATGTTTCTATACGTTTCGAGGTCCCTGAGTCCGTTTTTACTATTTTTACGATGATGTATGTACGTATATGTGTATGTATGTATGTGTGTATTTATGTGTGTGTGTATGTCAGTGAGTGAAAACGCTAGCGTCTAAACGCTTTGTTCGAATAAGTTGAAAGCTGGTACGTATATTGAAAGTCACCATAGTACGAACCCTATAGATTTTAGTGAATCTAGCGCTTATAGTTTTTTTTACAGGGTCACCAGGAAAAATTCTTTATCATTATGGCCTATGGGGCCAAATTTTTAAAAGTGTGATAGCGTCTAAACGCCTTATTAATCTGAACAAAAAATTTGTACACATGTTATAGGTCACAGCTGCACCAACTGTATAGATTTTGGTGAATTTATCACTCACAGGTTTTTTATAGGAGCACAAAGAAAAATTCTTTATCATTATGGCTTATGGGGCCAAATTTTTAAAAGTGTGATAGTGTCTAAACGCCTTATTAATCTGAACAAAAAATTTGTACACATGTTATAGGTTACAGCTGCACCAACTGTATAGATTTTGGTGAATTTAGCACTTACAGTTTTTTTACAGGGACACAAAGAAAAATTCTTTATCAATATGACCTATGGGACCAAATTTTTAAAAGTGCGATTGCATCTAAATGCCTTATTCAATTGAGCTGAAAATTTATATGAATATTATAAATCACTGTTGCACTAACTAAGCGTTTTGGTGAATCTAGCATTTATAGGTATTTACAGAGACACAACGAAAAATTCTTTATTATTATGATCTAATGGGCTCAAAGTTCAGTAGCGTTCAATAAAACATCGTATAATATATGGAGAAAAATACTCAAACACTCTATTATGGTTTTCTCTCTTTTGTTTTTTTAACAACTCCTCTTTCTTTACTTTATCTACAGAACTGTTAATTACTCAATGTTCGGAAAGTTGAGTGGAGTCACTCCAGATTTTGTTTTTAATTCGGAAAGTTCATCGAAAATTTGTTCATTTTTCTATTTTTAAAAGTAGTATGTCCCCTTAAAGAAGTATACAACAAACGGAAAAAAATTTGTAGATATGAGGAATATTTACTGGCTTACTTCACGTAATTACTATTTTTGAGAGTAATTAAGTATTGATTCAGTTTTAAAATTGTATGGTGTGGCACCTATACGACTTTCTCTTACCTTAAATTTGAATACTATTAAAACACATTATAGATTATTAAAAAAAAAAAAAAACATTTATATGAACTTGCTTTAAAAACAGTTTAAATTATTTTTGAAAAATTGTTATTTGACAGATATTTATGTTTAAGAGAGATAACGCTCTCCGTTTAAATAGAGTGCCTATAATCATAAAAAATAAACTAAAATAAATAAGACTGTTATTAAATTTAAATGTTCATTCCAAATTGTTGAGATAACTTTTATCACCCATTTTTTGAAACTTACTAACCTTGGTCAAATATTTCAACTATCAACTTCATATGAGCTTGAAAACACCAAATTTAAATTTACTGCAATTATTTACTTTAAATTATACTGATAACAGACATATACACGCAGCTTAACCGTTAAAAACTCAACCATAAATTTATGTATCAGGGAGCCTCAAAACGTGTAATTACAACAAAAAATCGTCTTTGAAAATTCAACTTCCAATGGTATTTTGTCTACTACGTGTGCGTGAGAAAGTAATTACCTTCCCTAACCAATTTTTCTGGACTTGGTAAAATTTAGTAAAGAACTTCCATCAATCCTATTTAATAGAAAAGACTATCTATTTTATTTTGCGTAGCCATACATATTGTCTATAAATGGTGTCTAAATGGTGTTGTGTGTCTAATGGTGTTGTGCGTATATTGTCTAAAATATACACACAACATGGTGTGTTTAATTTTAGTAAAGTATGAAATACACATTACATACCTAGAAATGCATTTTCAAGCATAACAGTAATGCAGCACCCGAAATGTTTTGTATAACCCTGTAAGTGAATGCTGAATGATTTTTATGTCATTCCTATACAGAACATGATTTTAAACTTCTGAAACATCATTTCCTTTTGCTTAATGCAGTCTAAAGATATTAAACTGTACCTACTAGAATTTTCTGCCATAGATATATATGATTCACTTGGATGTCTCTGTACATAAATTATTTGCCCGATTTCAATTAAAACAATTCAGATAACTTCCTCATTTAATGCATCTTTAAAATACCAAAGTCGAACTTCTTGCTAACATTTGTTCTTGAGTTACATTGATAAAAGGTTCACACGCAGATCAATTGCCAAAAAAAAAAAAAAAAAAAAAAAAAAAGAAACCTGGTTTTCGAATTCAAGGGACTTTAAAACGGGTAAACATACCAAAAACTCAATTTTGAAAGTTATACCAGAAATAATTTCTCAATCATTATATGGATAAGAGAAAATACAAATACAAAGGCACACTGAGAAAAAAATATACCGCCTTTCTCTAGAATGAATAAGTGGCCATTTTCTAAATCCCTTAAATAGAAATAGAGATTTCCGAGCTATGTGCATAAGGCACGCCAATAAACTGAATAGACGAAATGATCGAAAATTTCTAGTATACACATTTCTAGACTGTGAAACAATATTCTGAATACTCTGAGTAATTTGAATCATTTATATTGCGAGAAATTTCCGCTTGATTTTCTAGAATTTGGTAATAAACCAAGATTATAGTTGCAGAAAATCGCCTCTTGTAGTCTCATTTATTTGCAGAGATTTTTAAATAAATTTGCCCTCGAGAATATAGGCAAACGCTCTAGAATTCTAATAGGGTCTTCTAGAACTCGCTTTCCTAGGGGACTGGAATTTATAAGGATGACATGGAACTATTTTTTCTGGAGCCACAATTTAGATTCTAGATGTCAGTTGCAGAATTTTTTCTCAGTGCACTTGCTGTAATGTCCAGGGGAAAAAAAACAGTTCTGCAAAATGTCTATATATTTTTACACCTTAGAACCCACTACCATTCTATGATAAATTCTTGATTTGTTATACAATTAGTGGGATTCCTAATACATCTATTTAGTGTGTCAATTAATAAAGTTGTAATTAAATGGACAAAATCCAAAAATATTTAGTCTAGACAACTTGGGTAGAGATAAATATTAAAATAATTCAACACTGGAAACATTATAGAATGACCGTATTCTTTTATTAACACTTTCCAACAAAGTTGAAAAGTGTTTATGCATTGGGTTTGTCTGTCTGTCTGTCTGTCTGTAAGTCTGTCTGTCTGTCTGTCTGTCCGTCTGTCTGTCCGCGCTCTAACTTCCGTAAATATTTATGGAATTTCTTGAAACTGATATATGTTATACAAGTTCACTATCGGATGTTTCCTGTTGAAAATGGAGTTTATATCTCTACTGGTTTATGTACAGGGACCCCTAAAATGTTTCAAAGAATTGTGTTCTACGAGAGGCATTTCTATAAACCATATTTCCATACACTTACTGTACACAAATCTTAATGAAATTGAAATATGTTATTCAGGTTCACTATCGGATGTTTCCTCTATAAAATGGAGTAAATACCACCACTGATTTGTGTACAGGGACACACAAAAGTATTGCGAAAGCATTGTGTTCTATGAGAGGCTATAAACCATATTTCCATACCCTTACTGCACACAAATCTTAATGAAATTGAAATATGTTATTCAAGTTCACTATTGGATTTTTTCTGTATAAAATGGATTAAATACCGACTCTGTTTTATATACAAGGACACTCAAAAGTATTCTAAAGCATTGTGTTCTATGAGAGATATTTCTATAAATCAAATTTTAATAACTTTACTTTCCACGAAGATTTAGGAAATTGAAATATGTTATATATATGCACAAAAGAATGCTTTACATAGAATATAGCATGATTAGCATTAGATTTACAGGGTGACACAAAAATATTCTGTTGTATTAAGAGCTATTATTAAAAGTTTGCTAGAATTCTACTTTCGTTTACATTAAGCGTTTTTAACACTTCCAAGCATTTTTTTAAGTGTGAATATGATATCAATTTGTGTACCTGTCTGCCCGCGCTCTAACTCCCGTAAATATTTATGGAATTTTTTGATATATGTTACTCAAGTTCACTATCGAATGTTTCCTATTGAAAATGGAGTTTATACCTCTACCGGTTTGTGTACAGGGACACCCGAAAGTATTTCAAAGAATTGTGTTCTATTAGAGTATTTCTATAAACCATATTTTCATACCTTTACTGTACAATATCTTCATGAATTTGAAATATGTTATTCAAGTTCACTATTGGATGTTTCCTATATAAAATGGTTTTCATACCACCACTATTTTATGTACAGGGACACCCAAAAGTACTCCAAAGCATTGCGTTCTTTGTGAGATATTGCTATAAATCAAATTTTAGTAACTTTACTTCCCACGAAGATTTAGGATATTGAAATATGTTATTTATATGCACAAAAGAATGCTTTGCATAGAATATAGCATGATTAGCATTAGATTTACAGGGTGACACCAAAATATTCAGTTATATAAAGAGCTATTAATAAATATTTGCTAAAAGTGTATTTTCGTTTACATTAAGCGTTTTTAACCCTTTCTGACATTTTTAACACTTCCCAACAAGGTTGAAAAGTGTAATGAGTTCGGTTTGTCTGTCTGTCCGTCCGTCTGTCTGTCTCTCTGCGCTCTAATTCCCGTAAATATTTGTGGAATTTCTTGAAACTGATATATGTTATTGAAGTTCACTATCGGATGTTCCCTGTTGAAAATGGAGTTTATAGCTCTACTGGTTTGTGTACAGGGGCACCCGAAAGTGTTTCAAAGCATGGTATTCTATGAGAGGTATTTCTATAAATCTTATTTTCATACCTTTACTGTACACATAACTTAATGAAATTGAAATATGTTATTCAAGTTCACTATTGGACTTTTTCTGTATAAAATGGATTAAATACCAACTCTGTTTAATATACAAGGACACTCAAAAGTATTCTAAAGCATTGCGTTCTATGAGAGACATTTCTATAAATCATATTTTAGTAACTTTACTTCCCACGAAGATTTAGGATATTGAAATATGTTATTTATGTGCACAAAAGAATGCTTTGCATAGAATATAGCATGATTAGCATTAGATTTACATGGTGACACCAAAATATTCAGTTATATAAAGAGCTATTAATAAATATTTGCTAAAAGTGTACTTTCGTTTACATTAAGCGTTTTTAACCCTTTCTGACATTTTTAACACTTCCCAACAAGGTTGAAAAGTGTAATGACTTCGGTTTGTCTGTCTGTCCATCCGTCTGTCTGTCTCTCTGCGCTCTAATTCCCGTAAATATTTGTGGAATTTCTTGAAACTGATATATGTTATTGAAGTTCACTATCGGATGTTCCCTGTTGAAAATGGAGTTTATAGCTCTACTGGTTTGTGTACAGGGGCACCCGAAAGTGTTTCAAAGCATGGTATTCTATGAGAGGTATTTCTATAAATCTTATTTTCATACCTTTACTGTACACATAACTTAATGAAATTGAAATATGTTATTCAAGTTCACTATTGGACTTTTTCTGTATAAAATGGATTAAATACCAACTCTGTTTTATATACAAGGACACTCAAAAGTATTCTAAAGCATTGCGTTCTATGAGAGATATTTCTATAAATCAAATTTTAATAACTTTACTTTTCACGAAGATTTAGGAAATTGAAATATGTTATATATATGCACAAAAGAATGCTTTACATAGAATATAGCATGATTAGCATTAGATTTACAGGGTAACACAAAAATATTCTGTTACATTAAGAGCTATTATTAAAAATTTGCTAGAATTCTACTTTCGTTTACATTAAGCGTTTTTAACACTTCCAAGCATTTTTTAAAATGTGAATATGATATCAATTTGTGTACCTGTCTGCCCGCGCTCTAACTCTCGTAAATATTTATGGAATTTTTTGAAACTGATATATGTTATTCAAGTTCACTATCGAATGTTTCCTATTGAAAATGGAGTTTATACCTCTACCGGTTTGTGTACAGGGACACCCGAAAGTATTTCAAAGAATTGTGTTCTATTAGAGTATTTCTATAAACCATATTTTCATACCTTTACTGTACAATATCTTCATGAATTTGAAATATGTTATTCAATTTCACTATTGGATGTTTCCTATATAAAATGGTTTTCATACCACCACTAGTTTATGTACAGGGACACCCAAAAGTACTCCAAAGCATTGCGTTCTTTGTGAGATATTGCTATAAATCAAATTTTAATAACTTTACTTTCCACGAAGTTTTAGGAAATTGAAATACGTTATTTATATGCACAAAAGAATGCTTTGCATAGAATATAGCATGGTTACCATAAGATTTACAGGAGGACACAAAAATATTCAGTTATATTCAGAGCTATTAATAAAAAATTGCTAGAATTGTACTATCGTTTACATTAAGCATTTTTGACATTTTCTATCATTTTTTTAGTATGAATATAATTTGAATTTGTGTATATGTCTGACTTTTCTTCTGCCCGTCCGTGTGTCTCTCTGTCTGTTTTTCTGCGCTCTAATTCCCGTAAATATTTATGGAATTGCTTTAAACCGATATATTTTATTGAAGTTCACTATCGGAAGTTCCCTATTGAAAATGGAATGGATACCTCTTCTGGTTTGTGTACAGGGACACCCGAAAGTATTCGAATGCATTGTGTTCTATGAGAGGAGTTTCTATAAATCATATTTTAATACCTTTAATGTATAGAAACTTTAATGAAATTTTAATATGTTATTCAATTCCCTGTCGGATGTTTCCTATGTAAAATAGAGTACATTTCTCACTGGTTTGTGTACAGGGGCACTTGAAAGTACTCCAAAGCATTGTGTTGTATGAGAGTTATTTTTATAAACCAAATTTTAATAATTTTATTTTCCACAAAGCTTTATGCAATGGAAATATATTATTCGTATGCACAAAATAGTGTGCGTTCTATGTAATATAGTATGGCTAGCATTAGATTTACAGGGCCACACAAAAATAATCCGTTAAATTAAGAGGTATTAATAAAAAATTTCTGGAATTGCACTTTTATTTACATGAGCGTTTTAACACTTTCTTATAATTTTAGTGGAAATATGATTTCAATTTGTGCATCTGTCTGTCCGATTGTCTACCTTTCTATTAGTTTGTCTCCGGCTCGTATCATCCGTGAATATTTTGAGAATTTTTTAAAAATGATACACTCAAGTTCCCTATGGAATGTTCCCTATTTAATATGTCATTAATAGGTCCTGTACAACTAGTTTGTTTACAGGGACAACAACAACAACAAAATTAAAAAAAGAAAAGCCAATGTATTACGTTTTAGGACAGAATTTTTTAAAAGTTATATTTAAAAAACTTTCTACTACAAAAATCTTAAGAGCATTGACATGTATTATTAATATTCTAAAATATTGTTTTGTATAGAATATGATATGATTAACTTTCAGATTTACAGGGCTACAGTAAAATATTCAGGGATTTTAAAAGCTGTAATTATAATCTAACGGCTGCATTTTCTTTTGCGTTAAGCCTTTTTAAAACTTTCCAAAATGCCTAAGAGTAATTTTAAAATCAATTAGTCTATCTGTATGTTTTTCAGTCCTTCTGTCTGTTGTTCGATAACGTAGGCAAAGAACATTAATAGTTATTCGATACAACAATTGTGTACAGTTGGAAAGTGTTGCTAATCAATGCGTACTGCATGATTTTTCTTTCTTGTTATTTTTTTTCTAATTGAAAAAAAAAAGGGGGGGGGGTGAGAAAGAAAAGAAAAAAATAATAATAAGAATCCTGTGATATTTTATTCAATCCTCTACAAAATTTCAAAAGATTTTTCTTTTCACTGGATTTAGGGAATTTTAATTGCCTATTTCTGAAAATTCCCAGGATATAAATAAAATTTCCCTAAAAATGTCTGAATTTCCGAAGATCTAGGGACATTTATAAGCAATCATCTAAAGCTATTAAAGCAATGCGCACACTCACATTATGCGAACAGCAATTTGTGAACATAACTTCCCCCTTACCATTATCTCCTGACTTTCGTCTGCGTGAATTCGTTTCGAACTGAAGTAATGTGCTTCATCGTACCGTGTTGTTTGCAAATAACAAAATTTGAGCTGTGTTGATACATTTTTATTTTTATGTTATTTCTCTAAAATTTTGTTATGGGCGTATTTAAAATGGAAAGAAAGGATAAATCATTCTGGAAATGCATTAAAATCTGACTATATTTTTAGTATTATTTTCTTTCACTTTCTTACTTTATGTATTTGTTTTAGTTTTGGGGTTCACGTACTTATGTGCGTGAGCCCAAGGAGGAGCCGCTATCTTATAAATACTTGCCAACATACTAATTAATATTCCGTAGTATTGTTAGTCACGCCTTCTTTTTCACACCATTATCTTTTTAGAGTATTTTTCTTCTTATTTAATCGCAATTGCATTTGGTGAATATTACTCTAAAAATTTACTGGTGGGAAAAAAAGGGCGGGACTAACGACACTACGGAATATTAATTAGGATATTGGCATGTATGCTTATACAATATATTTATAGAATCTTTTTTACTTGCAAAAGTCCCATGAGTAATTTAAATGATATTTGTATATATAGGATTTACAAAGATTTAGACTGTGTTCTCTAGCTTGATTTGCCACCATATACTTCAAAATGGTAGCGACTTAACTTCGAATGGCTAAACAAATTTGAAAAAGAAGAAGAAAAAAGTCAAATTATTTAGGGCTTGCTATAAAGATTTAAAAACCCTTTTATTTTCCTTATATTAAAAAAAAATATATATATAAGAAACGTGAGTTTTTAAGTTAATCTCACTGTTAAAAATTTCTGTAAATTTAATGTAAATATTTATACAGAGTCTCTGTAAATTTACAGTAATTCTTAGTTAAAAGTGAATAATCGAGAATCTTAATCTTTACTCTGTAATTTTACAAAATTTTACCATGTTTTTATTAACTTCTATTCTTGTTTGTTTGTTTGTCCGGTACAAAACTTGCAATCGAATTTTAACTAACTTCCCTACTATCTAGACATTTGAAACTTTCACAATAGCTCAGAACCCAGTGACAACATAATACTTCGAAGTCCGATTTTCGAATTTTTGATTAGTTTTCTTATAATTAATTAAAATATGAAAATAATAACATCCTAATAGCGTTACAAAAACCATTAAAATATTAGCTATGATTTAATTGTTGCCAAAAAAAAAAAAAAAAAAAAAAAAAAAAGAGCTCATTTTCTTTCAACATAAAAATAAATACATTTAATTAAACGTGAACACTAAAAAATTATAAAAAGTTAAATTTTGCATCTCACAAAAATTGACGTCATTATCATTTTGAAAATTTTATGCAGATTGGTAAGAGCTCTATGATTCATCAGAAAAATTTAAAATATGATACATAAAAAGTTTTTTTTTTTTCTTATCTTGTAATTGTAATTATTTAATTAAAATTAAAAATGACTGTTTCTACTTTGGAAAAAGCATTCCAAGTCCAAAATATATTCTCAACAGTAATTAATTTAATTAATATCAGTTATTAAAATGAATGTATAAAATAAGTTTTTAAAAATCTCCGTTTATTTTTCTCTGTAATTTTACGTAAGACTTAAGACAATAGATTACACAGAGTTTTCTGTTGAAATTTTTAACAGTGCAGCTGATTATCCTTAACCAAGCTCATAGCCAATATGTGTTCAAATAACAACAATATTGTTTAAACTTTATCAACCAATGGTACTTTAAAGTGTCATTACTTTAAAAAGCGTATAAAATAGAATTTAAGGGAAAACTAGTATGTTGTGGCCACCACATGACTTTCTTTTATATTTTCCTACACAATTTCACTCAGTAAAAATAATTTATTAAAATTATTATTTAAAAAAATTATCTTTTATGATAATGCAGACGATTTCCCTATTAGAGAAGTAGATTAAAAAAAAAAAAAAAAAAAAAAAAAAGTTTAATTTATTCTCAATATTACATAAAAAAAAGGTAACTTTATTTTAAATTATCGCAGATCTATGGTTCAACCATTCGTTTTAAAGGTACTGGTGAGCTCTTTTGAAAGATACCCATCATGAAAATTTACTCCCCTCGAAGGGGGACTACCCCCCCCCCAGGGGGGGGGGGGAGGCGAGGCTCCTACATATACAAAAAAAAATTTCCCAGTTGACTATCTCTATTATAAATAATTCTTGTAAATTTCATAATGATTATTAAAAAATAATTCTCTTTATGCACATTTATACAAAACTTTGTCCTATACCACCATGTTAAAAATTTAGAAAAAGCGGGATGGCAACGCAACCTGTAAGACAATTTTTACCAAAAGTTGATAGGCACTAATTTATGTCAAGGTGCAACTACATACCAATTTGTATGAAATTCTGTACAGTAGCATACACACACAGAGAGACTGACAGACAGACAGACAGACAGACAAACATTTTCTAAAAATGGTCAAATCGTGTTCTACAGCTCTGAAAACATGTAAATCCATCAAAAACCCGAGGTCGAAAATTGTTACGAATCCAATACTTTCTTCTATTGAATTCAGAAGAAAATAAAAAGTCAAAGGTGTTTATAAGAATTGAACGTATATACACCTCACTTTAACCTCACTTTTAAGTACTAGACGCTACCTGCACCTTTTTTTTTTTTTTTTTTTGTCTCGGAAAGGTTCTTATAGGATGCTATTGCTGTTTTAGCATGGCATTTTTTACGATCTTCAAATATGTTATAATTAGTTCCTATATTACCTTGAGAATCTTCTGTCAATCTTAGAAAAAATACAAGAAACGCAAAAAATAAATACGTTTTTACACGTTTTTAAGGTCCAAATACCTTTTCCACCAGTGGTACACTAAATAACAACCTCACAAAATACTTATTAATTATTATGATCAAGTGTTATGAATATTACTTTCTCTTAACCATAGGGTCGAGAAAGTATTGTTTTAGGGTCAAATTTTCGAACGTGAATTTCTGTTATATTTAGGTACATGTTCTGAGGTCTCCTGAATACGAAAATCATGTTTTTAAAGAATAGTCTGTGTGTCTGTCTGTCTGTGTGTGTCTGTTATCAGCATATCTCAAGAACAAATAGTAGCAGAAATTCCAAACTCGGTATTCTAAATGTGTATCATATAGGGATGCTACACTAAGCTTTTCGTTGAGATGTAGCACATGGTTGGTGTACAGGGACACTCAAAAGTATTCAAATACATTACGTCTATGGGGAAAATTGCAGGTAAGTAGAGTTTAACATCTATAGACTGCACTAAACCAAATGAAACGAATATATATTTTGTGCATTAGAGATAGTCAACTGGGGAAAAAAAAAAATTGTATGTAGGAGCCTCGCCTACCCGCCTCGAGGGAAGTAAATTTTCATGATGGGTATCTTTCAAAAGAGCTCGCCAATACCTTTAAAACGAATGGTTGAACCATCGATCTGTGATAATTTAAAATAAACGTATAAACTTTTTTTTTTCATTTTTAACAAAAAAAAAAAAAAAAAAAAAAGTAATATTAAGAATAAATTAAATATATATATATATATATATATAGAAATACATTAATATAATCAGTGCAAAAATTTTTTATGAAATTTAAAGATGACTCAACTTCAGTATTAAAACAATTCCTTGGATCACAAGCTAAGACTACCCATATCAAATCAAAGAAGAATTAAAGAAAAATCGAAATAAATATTGTAAATTGGAATAAGAAAAAAAGCAATATTTGCATATATATATATATATATTAAATATTTAGTGTTATACTAGTTTTCTAATATGGAAACCGTGTGCATTATCATGGTAGATAATTTTTTTAAATAATAATTTTAATAAATTATTTTTACTGAGTGAATTCGTATAGTAAAATATAGAAGAAAGTCGTGTGGTGGCCACAACACACTAGTTATTTGTTGTTAGTGGATGTGCTTTACTAATAATATTTTACCATATTTAGGAAAGCTAATCAGGAATTGAATTAAATTCCTCATAGAAATATGGTAAATAATGTATGTTGTAAGGTAAATATTCATCGCTTGTTTTTTGTACATTAATGAAACGGGGGGTTGAGGGGGGCGGTAGCCCCCCCTCACACAGAACTAATTATCATATAAGATTCTTCCTAAGCTTAATTTGAACTGTCTAACTTAGGTTTACATAACAGTACTCGTTATCTTACCTCTTAATCTCCAACCTGTATTTATAGTATTAAATTTCAGGCTAAGAGAAAGTAGTGTGAGTGACACACCAGATTATTTTTTAATTGCAGATATCCTTAAGAAATATTCTTAAGTAACTAAAAAATAATTATAAGATTTAAAAAAAAAAAAAAAAAAATATCATTTTTTTTAAATTTTCTGTTGAATCATAGCAATAGAACTACATTAGCACTTTTTCAATGCGTATAAAATTTTTAAAGTGATAATGACGTTAATTTTTATGAGATGCATAATTTAACTTTTTACAATTTGTTAACGTTCACGTTCAATTACATGTATTTATTTTTATGTCGAAAGAAAATGGTCTCGTAATTTTTTTTTCAACAATTAAATTACAGCTAATATTTTAATGGTTACTTAAAGTTATTAGTAAGTTTTTATTTACATATTTTAATTAATTAAAAGAAAACTAATCAAAATTCGAAAATTGGGTTTCGAAGTATTATGTTGTCATCGGGTTCTGAGTTATTCTGAAAGTTTCAAATGTCTAACTAGTATGGAAGTTAGTTAAAAATCGATTGCAAGATTTGTACAGAACAAACAAACAAGAATCAAAGTTAATAAAAACATGGTAAAATATATTTCAAATACATTTTTGTATCTTTCTTAATGTGATAGATAAATGGTTAAAGTTCAGACGAAAACTACAATGTTCACAACAATGAATTAAAATTTTGCCAAGCCACTGCTTGGCAAAATGCACCTAATTGTAGTATTATAGAAGAATCCCCATATAATAATTCCATTACCTAATCTCTAATCAAAGTGCGATCTCCTACTGCTCCTGGAACCCTAATCTTTCTTGACTTATACTTCAAAAAATCTTCTCGGGATGCGGAAGTCATATACTGCTTTGTCGAATAGACATATTAAATCTAAAAAGACATTTATTTCTATTAATTATATTTTTAAAGGAATGACCCTTGCGGGTTATCATAATTCTTCTAGCTGCTAAAAATTCGTAATTTTTTTTTACGTCGCATAGATAGATATACCGGGGGATTTTAATTAAAGTTACGATTTCGAAACCCTATAATTTTAAAACTACTCATCAGAGCGATTTGATGTTTTACCAAAGCAATCATGAGGCAATGAAATTTTGTTTTGAATATTATATATTTTGAATATTATTTTTTATTTTTAATTATATTTAGAAAGGAATGACGGGCGGACCCCGGATATTTTGAAAGGAATTACCCTTGCGGGTTATCATAATTCTTCTAGATACTAAAAATTCGCAATTTTTTTACGTAGCATAGATAGATATACAGGTGATTTTAATTAAAGTTGCGATTTCGAAACCCTATTGATTTTAAAACTACCCAGAACGATTTGATATTTTACCAGAGCAATCGTGAGACAATGAAATTTGTTTGGGGGGGGGAAAAAGTAGTTCTAACACGTTACTATAGATGGCGCTGTCAGGGTAATTGCAGGGGAAACACCTAAATGGACTCATTAAACATAGGAATGTTGTTAGCAACACCATGGAATAGCATGAAACAATAGATTTAAATGGTATACTACAATTTTTTTTAGAAAAAAGACAAGAATACGTGTTTACAGCGGAAACAGTCATAGTGAAAAAGAAAAAGAGGAGCTTCATGAAACAAATACTTTACGGATAATTAACGGCATATTTTGGAACTTTTTTTTTTCTTTTGCCCATGCCTCACGATTGCTCTGTTAAAATATCAAATCGCTCTGATGGGTTGTTTTAAAATGTGTTAAAATGTGTTTTAAAATGTGTTTATAGTGTTTTGAAATCATAACTTTAATTATAATCACCCTGTATCTTAACCTGATCTCTCCCAATACGCGCACAGTAAAAGACCATTCTTCATTATCTGGTCCGGAAATCTCCTATTGAGAATAGTTTCAGGTGGATAACAAACTATTGACTCAACACCTACAAGAGTAATTACCATTTGTTAAAAGTTTCTCGGCGGCTTCTCTGAGATCTTTAAACAAATCTTGGCTTTTATAATTAAGAACCAGACATTTGTTACTTACTCGACTCACAAATTGATAAAAAAGAGTAAAAAGAAGAAAGAAAGAAAGAAAAAAAAAATCTTATTTTCGTCACAGATTTCTTGCACTTCAGAGAGTGTGATGTGCCAGTGCAAACAACAATTGATAAAAACTAAAATGGAATCGGTAACACACCCGTACCTCGATCCAGAGATACCCGAGCATGGGAGGAGTGACTCTTTTTCGCATCTATTCCGGGACGCTAAACTGACATCCGAGAGGCTGTTGGGAGGCTGAGCCAAAGCGAAGGGACGTCGAAACGCGAAACCGATACCGAGGATTCGAGAGCAGCTAGCCAGCTTTCTCTGCAACAAAGTCAAAAAACGCTTTCCCCTTTTCTCTTTTTTTAAAGAAATAAATATCATTACTTTTTTTTTTCTATCTTTAAACTGGCTGGTGCTTGATTTATATATTTTATACAATGATAATATATATATTTTTTTTTTGGATATACGTACATAAATCATTCACAAGGTTTTCCCAATTTTTGAAAAACTACAAACTTTAATATTTATTGGGAATCTGCATCTATTACATTTCTTAGAAAAAAAAAAAAAAATCGTTTCTTGTAAGTTTTTATTTATTTATTTATTTTTTTATTAGGACTGAGGGCCTATTAGTCTCAATCTGGGATTTTTGCGTTGTCGTTTTCGATAGTTGGACATTTGTCGAAATCTAAAATTTATCGAAAATATAATTGAATAATTTGAAAGCGATGTTATAATTTGAAAAAAGAAAAAAAAAAAAAAAAACTAATAGTCCTCCGTCCTAAACTAAATTCTGCTTTTGCCAGAATTTCATCAAAATCTTTTTATTATTATTGAAAGAAAAAGAAAAGAAAATTAATAATAATCAGTTTCGTTACAAGCGATCCGCGATTGTAATGAAATGCTCGCCCTCTGGTGGCTAAGGTGACATTATCATACCACTGCATATCATCATATTATGCAGTCGATTTTCCATGATGTAATGGCGGAGAAAGAACAATAATAAATACACATGGCTATTATATTTACTAACAACTGCAGTTCAGAAAGCGTCATCTATCAATCATTACAAACGCGGATATCGAAAAAGTTTTTTTTTTTTTTTTTTATAATTTTGAATTAGGAAATAAGAAGTGCGCGAGCAATATGAAATAAAAATAAGTAAAAACATGAATTTAATGGTTTAATTTTTATATAAAACAAGATCGCGTGCTATCTTAAAAAGTAGATGTAAAAATCAAAGTTTAATTTTTTTGGCAACAATTATAAATTAAAATAAAAAAATTAATGAAAGTTTAGAAGTTAGAATTTCTAATTTTTTTTTTTTTTTTCAACGAAAGATTAAATATGCTTTCATGCGAAAAAAATATTAAATATTAAATATTAAATTTGCTCCTTCACATGAAAAAAATGAAAATATGTAAATGGAGTAAAAGAAAGAAATAAAGAAATAAATAAAAATAAAATAATATACCTCACTTTTATTTATTTATTTATTTATTTATTTATTTATTTTTTTTTTTTTTGTGTGTGTGTGTGTGTGTGTAAAGCTGAATAAATATTTAAGAAAATATTTCGTTAAAAGTGCAAAAGTCTGTTTGCTTTTTAGTTCATTCATTCATGAATCAGTATCTTAATGCAATAAATTTTAAAAACATTTAGTAAAATTTTTATTAGAGAAAAAAATTCTATCGAAATTGCTAAATAATTTTCAATCTATTTGTTTGCTTATAAAATATTGATAATTGAACTAATATAAATTCTAAAAAAATCGAAAATTGGATATTACAGTCGAAGATCTTTATAACGCAATTTTATATAATGCAAATCTCTATATAACGCAAATATTCTCAGACATAATCACGAATTTTGCAGTTAAGAAACATTTTGTAAAAACTGTTAACCTGTAGAGAGCTGTGTACGACACATTTGTTTTTCTTTATTTACTTAATTTGTAGCATTTTAATTAAAAAAAAAAGTGACTTTTTCTTTTATTATATTTTATTTTAGCTAGAAAGGTAGTTGTAAATATACAAGGTTCACACGGTCCTTAAATTTATTACTTTCTTCTATATGTATCTATTACTTTCTTCTATATATATAGAAAGTATTGGATTCATGAAAATTTTTTGAACGCCAGTTTTCGATGTATTTACACGTTTTGGGATGTCGTGAACACGATTTGAGTGTCAGTCTGTCTGTGTGTGTGTGTATCACAAATTTTATGGACGCTGTATCTCACGAACCAATCAACGACATTTAACCAAACGTAGTATTTAGTTAGACCCTGACATAAACTGGCGCTGACTATATTTGGAGATCAATCGCTCAACAGGTGGCGCTGTGATCGTATTTTTTCTAAATTTTTAACATGGCAGTATAGGACAAAACTTCGTATAAATTCACATAATGAGAGTAATTTTTAACGTGTGATTGTAAAATTAATATGAATTATTGATAATAGTAGTAGTAAACTAGGAATAAAAGTTTGTGCATGCGGGAGCATCGCTGCCCCTCCCCGGGAGGTGTAAATTATCACTATGGGTATCTTTCGAAAGATCTCGTCAATACCTTTAAAGTTAATGGTTAAACCATAGATCTGTGATAATTTAAAACAAGGTTTTGAATTTATTTTTTCATTTTTTAACAAAAGAGAGAGAAAAAAAATTGCATTTCTTCTGATATTGGCACAAAACTGACTTTCTTTCGGCATTTAGTGTTATAATTCTGTCAGAAAAAAATAAACGTATGCATTTATCACGGAAAAAATAAATAATAATTTAATATATAATATTTTCATAAATAATTTAATAAATAATATTTTCATTAATAATTTAATAAATAATAATTTAATAAACAATTTCTACTGCATGAATTTGTGTAAAATTATTCAAGTACTAGTTTTTTTTTTTTTTCTTTTTTTTTTTAAATAAAATGAGTCTGTACAGTTAAGGAGAAATTTATTTTTAGAGAATAGTGGGGGAAGAGTCCTTCAAAAGTGCGTAGGCGATAGGAATACTGAATGTAACAAGAGAGAAAAATGTATGGTTCGAATATATTATAAAACATTTTTTAACTGTGGTTATCCGTTACATGGTTTATTTTTATTGGGCGGCCTTGTAAACCAATCACCAATGTGAATCACAAAACATTCTACAGTAAATATGCTTTTGTATATCTGAATAATGTAAGTTAATTTTGTCGTTTTGTGCGCAGTAAATAGATATAAAAATATGTTTTAAAGCAAATTATTTGACAATCATTTCGACTTCATGGGCCATTAGATTTTCAATTTAAAATCCCACAGACAATTAAAATGATAATTTGGAATCTCACGGACTACTAATATTATTGATTAAAACCGCAAATATAGCGTTTTTAGAATAATAACCAGAGAATACATATTTTATAAATATGAAATAAAGCAGTTTTACAAAAGGTAAATATTTCTTTAACAGAGTGTTGCTCTAAAGTTGCTTGATTTTTATAAAACAATTATAGGAGGGGAACGTGAACACCTATTTATTGCAATAAGAAACTCTGACAAAAGATTTATCAACCGTAATAAATTGCTACCTCCCTATATAAAACTGTATTTATTAAATCTAGTAAAATGTATATTATATACACTATATCATTATTGAATTCCAATGGAAAATTATATTTTTTAAGTGAATTTTAAACCTTTTAAGAATTCGAATATTCTGATTAATTCAGAACAATTCCTAGCCAAGTATCACATGCAGATCAGAAATTCAAAATGCTTGATACTTACAAATTAAATCTTTGTAATAAAATATTAATCCATTTACGTACATTCTTTCTCATTCAAAAAATTCTGAAGTCTAATTTGAGTGCATTCAGTAATAGACACAGTGTTGTGATATATTCAGAAAATCCTGAAGTTAAAATTAGCGTCAGTATATTTTCTAACAAAACATAAAAATAAATGCAAATAATATTAATAATTTTCTGCGGGCCTCCAAAATTTTGTCCCGTACCACTAGTGGCTCATGGACCACTGGTTTTGGCGAGCGCTGTTTTAAAGAATTGCCTCTCATAAACGGATGGATCGGAATTCTTTAGTGAGATGCATCGGAATTCTTTAGTGAGTACCTGTATACATACCAGTAATGTCCTTCATACAATTCTCCAATTCTCAATAAAAAATATTTCTTAGTGAAAATGAATACTATATATTACATTCATAACACAAGAAAAATATTTACGGTTATGAGAGTGCGAATAGACGAAGAACAAAAGAACGGTTGAGAAGACTGGGATTCATAATATTTTTCAATTTTGTTGTAAAATGTTTTAAAAAAAAACTAAAAGCTATTTATTTGACAAATGTATTAGAAAATATCAAATTTTATGGTAACATTTTCGTTTGTTAATAGTAGAGTTAATGACATCAATTTCTTTTTTTCTCGTGTATACAAGGTAAAAATATTTGTTTCTTTGATATTACTATTAATAAGGTTGAATTTCTATCAAACACTGTTGTATGAATTCTATGAATATAATAATGTCACTGTAATAAATAACGATAGTTTTTACAGCTGTTGTGTCCTAGCCCCCATTTTTGCCAGCACACACTGTACAATACACAAACCTTACAAAATTGTACGTTTACGTTTTTAGAATATACTTTCTATACATACAAAGTATGCCTATAGGCATAATAGTATGCCATGAGACATGTTTATTTTTCTTTGAATGTTTTTTGAAACATGGGCACATTTTTCCTTTAAAAATTTGGGCCTTCATTATTTTTGGGTCCCGAAGTTGTCAGCCAGAATTATACAAAAATGTTCATTTTCAAACATTAAAAATGATTATGAATTTTTTAAATTATATATTTAACTTACTTATTTAACTTATTTACTTATGTATTCACATTATAAAAAAATAACGTTCTTGTTTTCCTAAACTTCAGGTTGTTTAAAATAATTATAAAAAATTCTTTTTAATTTTAATTAAAAAAAAAATGCTTAATAACAAAGTAATCCAATTGCTTCGATTTAAATTCACTGAAAAAAAAAAAAAAATGCTTAGGGAAAAGGTAAATAAAAAACAATTTCGAAACTTTTATTACGTTACCTTCAGATTCTTTACGACCGACTGACGTTCATTGCAATTTGTATATTTTTCGTATATTCTAGAAAAATATGTATAAAGTCAGATTTTTATTAATATAAGATAATCTAGAACGATCTAAAAAATTTTTTAAAAACTCTGTTTTATGGTATGTGTTGATAACATTTCAATATTTTGGATAATAGGTGAAACTTTAAACTCGCTGTCCCCCCTCTTAAACGTCTAGGTGTAATCTATAGTATTCCTTGTAAAAATTGTGATTCTACATATATCGGTGAAACTGGCAGAACAGGTGAAATTAGATTAAAGGAACATAAACGATCATATACAACAGGTGATTTAAGATCAAAACTCGTAATCCATTCTCTCAATAGTGATCATATTCTGGATTTTGAAAACTTTAAAATTTGAGCTTCTAATGTAAATATCTATGAATCCCGTATTTTTCTAGAGGGCGCTTTTAAAAAATGCAACATTCTGCCTGGAACGAGGCTAAGGCTATTCCTCCCCAATATTTAATCTTGTTGTTGTGTAATAAATGTTGTTTGTGCTTGTATGTTTGACACTGAGGAGGGCTAGTGCTCTAGCCGAAACGTATGTCTTGTGTTTTAATGTTTTTAATTAAAATGTATTTTTAAAGTTTTAAAGTTTTGGATTACCTCATTTTAAATGTTACATTGGTTTTAATAGGTGAAAATTTCAAAACAAAATCTTCCCGTTTGAGCAAAAACGAGTTTAAAATCCAATCAAATGATTTTCAGCGCGAACCCTTAAATTATTTTAACGATCATTTTATAGTTTATAAAAAGAATGTAAATCCTTTCACATGCACAATTAAAAAAAAAAAAAAATTAAGAAAATAAAATTGTATATATATTTTTCTCCATTCAAGCAATTGTTAAAATTTTAAAAATTAATCTGAATCTGTAGAAATATATAAAACCAATAACATTAAACTAAAATTAACTTTAACATTTATCTGATGTTTTAATTTGATTTTTCCTTGGTTATCTGGTCCGTTATTAAAATAAACACAAACTTTATAAATATTACGTTAAACTTTAAATTTGAAACTATATTTGCGAAAAAATCAACATAGCTGCCAATTTTTTAATATATTCCGAAATACATTAGTGCCTGCATTTTTTTTTCACACCACTTGCATTGTAGAAAAATTTCCTCCAATACATAATTACGATTAGATATGAACAAAATTTCTTTTCGAGAAAAGTGGTGTGGAAAAAAAAATAATGGGTACGGAGTTCGGGACGGGTACGGAGCTTTACGAAGTATATTATAAAAATTAGCAGCCACACATGTATTAATTTCTTGACGTGTTTTTACGATTTGATTAAAAGTTATTTACTATATTTTATAGAGAGTTCGCTTCAAAGTTTGTTCTAGATTTAAATCCGTTATATTCCTGGAATATTCATAATAATAAAATCATTAAAAACTAGCAAACCTGTGCGAAACTTCCGACCTTTATTTCTTTTCTTATTTACCTTTAAAATTTGAAACTCATAAATATTTTACCGATTTTACCATCTAATTAAATTATAATTTACAAAAAGCCAAATTATTATTAGAACCAAATTAACACTGTGCAGCAGTGAAACCATAAATTATTCAAAGGAGGGTTTTAAAATAAATGTCAGTGTCGACGACCCAGATTTCATTATTCCAGTTTTAGTCCAAGACTCCCATGACGCCTATAAAATTTTTGTCGCCATGTTGGGGATCACTTTTTATTTATTTATTTTGGCACATTTTTTTCTTAAAAAAATAAAAAAATAAATAATAATAAATAATAATAATAATAATAATAATAATAAAACCCAATACCTCTTTTGATTATACTTTTTATGATAGTGTTTTTTAGTCAATTTATGATAATAATCATATTCTGTATCTTTAGAGTATTGGTATGTTTTTAAATGGCGCTTGCAAAGATTCTGAAGATGCAAATTTTAAAAATACATTTTTCTATAAAATAATCTCATCAGACAAATGTCGTCATTTTTTCCTATTATATCACTGAGCTGAGTCCGCATGCTTGAATATTGTCCATTTATCAATATTATTTCTTATCCTCGCGTATTTTATTAATTACATCACTATCGTATTGTTTTGACAAAATATAATCGGAACCGGTCCATAGAGAAATATATAGATGAATAAATAAATTTAATGGCACTGCAGTAAAATTTTTATGAAACGTTTTTCTTATACGTAGAAAAAAGGAAAAAGTTAATTATATTTCAAAATGAATTTAGTTATAGTTGCATCAAACTGTCACTTTTTCTTTATAATTCATTTTCAAACAGTGTATTACTAAAAATAAAAACTGATAAATAAGCTGACAAAAATTTTCTGGATAAGTAAAATCTATTTGAGGATGGAAAAAAAAAATATATATATATATATCAAAGTATTTATGATGTGTATGTTAATTATACCATTTAAATTTCTGTATATATTATGTTGCTAGTAGTTAATCTCAATACTATAAACTATTCAGAATATGTTTCAGTTAAGAAAGCAGAGTATGCAGGTTTAACTTATAGAAATATTTAATCTTATAAAATAAAATAATGCAAGAAAAACACACAGTTTAATATAAAAATTCTGAAAAACAATAAAATATATGTTTGTATTTTTCTTTTTATATAACTGATATATTATACTAATGAAAATTTTGAAAACTGATAAAAATAAATAAATAAATGCAGTTTAATATTTACTGACGTAATGAATTGGAAAACATGTCATAAAATGCAGCAAATAAATATTTAAAACAACAAATATGATGAATGAAAAACCCTCTTCTACACAGTTTTAATTGTTTTCAAAAATTCGATTATGTATATTATTTAATATTATTTTCAAAACACTAAGGGAGAAAAAAAACGCATAAGAATATTAAAATTTACAACTTTTATAAAGGATACTAGCCAGTATAACATTTATTATTACAATATGTAAAATTGAACAAGGTTAGATCAAAACTGTTCTCTTTTTCAGAATAGCTTTTGGTATAGAGTTAATATTTTCTACATACTAGCTTAAAAGTTTCAAAAAAGGTTTTTCATTTATAAATTTTAAGGGATATTGTACCTTTAATTTATCACATAAAAGTCTTTGATAATTCATAGGCTGGGAAAAAAAAAAAAAAAAAAAAAAAAACATTAATGTGATTAAATCTGGGACTAGTTGAAGCACCTTATTTACAGAGCATAAAACAGTGCAATATCTAAAAAATATTTACAAGAAAATTATATAATTTATTATTATTATTTTTTTTTTTTTTTTTTTTTTTGCTTTTTGAATTAACGTTGCCAGATTTTGCTACTTTTTTACTTTCTCCGATCCAAAAGGTCGAGAAAGTATTGTTTTAGGGTCAAATTTTCGAACGTGAGTTTTTGTTATATTTACATTTTCTGAGGTTCCCAGAATACGAAAATCATGTTTTTAACGAATGGTCTGTGTCTGTCATCAGTGTATCTCAAGAACAAACAGTAGCAGAAATTCCAAACTCGGTATTCTAAATGTGTATCATATAGGGATGCTACAGTAAGCTTTTCGTTGAGATCAAGCAAATGGTTCGTGTACAGAGACACTCAAAAGTATTCAAATACATTACGTCTATGAGGGAAATTGCAGGCAAGTAGAGTTTAACATCTATAGACTGCACTAAACAAAGTTAAACGAATATATATTTTTTATAATAGAGATAGTCAACTGGGAAAATTTTTCTGTGTATGTAGGAACCCCGCCTTCCCCCTAAGGGGGGAAGTCCCCCCACGAGGGGAGTAAATTTTCATCATGCGATAATTCAAAATGAAGTTATCGATTTTTTTCATCGTTAACATTTTTTTTTTTCATGTAATATTTTGAATAAATTCAACTTATATATATATATATATATATTTAGTGTTATACTACTTCTCTAATATGGAAATCGTCTGCATTATCATAAAAGATATATTTTTTAAATAATAATTTTAATAAATTATTTTTTAAAAACAGAATTATTTTTTAATAACCGAATTAAATTCTATATAAATTTAGATGCATTAAGGAAACGGGGATTGAGGGGGGCGGTAGCCCCCCCTCCTCACACAGAACTAATTATCTTACAAAAATCTCTCGAAGCCAAATTTGAATTGTTTAACACAGGTTTACATAATAGTACTCGTTATCTTTTCTCTTAATCTGCAACCTGTATTTATAGTATTAAATTTCAGGGTAAGAGAAAGTCGTGTGAGTGACATACCAGATTATTTTATTCAATATCCACCCCTAAATTTTAAATAACTTCTTTGTTTACCTAATAACTTCGAAGATTAACCGTCTACTATGTATATCAAATATTACTTCTTAAAATTATTGGTGACTATTGAATAAAAAAGTAGCAAAGTCTAGCCACACTACTTTGAATTTCCAAATTGCTTTAATTTGGTGATTTTTAAAAAGAAACAATAATTAAACACTTAAACCATTTTTAAGAATATTGCATTTAAATATATATTGTGACACTTAGTTATTTCTTGTATTTTGAAATTACAAACATTTTTATCGAATAGTTTTCGAAAATTCTAGATTAATATTTATATTTATTACTTTCTTCTATATTCAATAGAAGAAAGTATTGGATTCGCAAAAATTTTCGACCTCGGGTTTTTGATGGATTTACACGTTTTGAGAGCTGTAGAACACGATTTGACCATTTTTAGAAAATGTCTGCCTGTCTGTCTGTCAGTCTGTGTGTGGGACGAAATTTAGTGGCAACTTTATCTCAGGAACTACTGCACAGAATTTCATACAAATTGGTATGTAGTTGCACCTTGACAAAAATGAGTGCCTATCAACTTTTGGTAAAAATTGTCTTATAGGTTGCGTTGCCATCCCGCTTTTTCTAAATTTTTAACATGGTGATATAGAACAAAATTTTGTATAAATATGCATAAAGAGAATTATTTTTTAGTAATCATTATGAAATTCACAAGAATTATTTTTAATAGAGATAGTCAACTGGGAATTTTTTTTTTGCATGTGTAGGAGCCTCGCCAACCCCCCTCCCTCTTTGGGGGGAAGTCCCCCCTCGAGGGGAGTGAATTTTCATGATGGGTATCTTTCAAAAGAGCTCGCCAATACCTTTAAAACGAATGGTTGAACCATCGATCTGCGATAATTTAAAATAAAGTTATCAACTTTTTTCATTTTTAACCAAAAATATATTTTCTTTTTTAAATGTAATATTGAGAATAAAATTGACTTTTTTTAGATACTTAGTGTTATACTACTTCTCTATTATGTAAATCGTCTGTATTACAATGGAAGATAATTTTTTTAAATAATAATTTTAATAAATTATTTTTACTGAGTGAATTTGTATAGGAAAATATAGAAGAAAGTCATGTGGTGGCCACAACATACTAGTTATTCATGTAGTCCCTTACAACTCTTTGTACATTTAGGCATTACACTTATTTATATAAATAACGTAGATAAAAAACAACTATCAAAATATGTATTGGATGTAACCATTTAGAAAACATTTTAATTTACTATTTGAAATATAGAAACGAAATAGCCTAATCTCCTTATTAAAAAGCTAATCATGAACTTACTAAATTTATTTTTCCACCGTAAAAATATTATTTTATATACTATTGCTGAACTAACAATTGGGTTATCATGTAACTATCTCTTCATGAAAGTAAATACTAATACGGCGAAACTCTAAAAACTTACAGAGAAATGTCCTATGATAAATAGCAGAATTATTCATGTTCTTCATTCTAGCCTCCCCCCCCCCCTTATTATGCGATTTATTTTACAATTGGCTGTCAAAAGATGAATCATGCTAATAGAATTTGCGATCTTTTCTTAGTCGTGAGAAACGTTATTTAACCAAAAATAAACAAAATTACAGCTTTTTTAAATTATTATTTTTACAGCTGATTGCCGAAAAACGAGATATTTTTTCATGCTATTTCAGAAATGCTGGATGATGTTACCACCAATTCACTTAATTTACATTAAGCACAATTAATTATAGAAATAAGGAATTTTTCTTCGTTGCCGTTTACAAAAATATGCAATTATTTCGCTGTTTATCGACAAAATTTGAGGGGTTTTCTTTCTCTCTCTCTCTTTTTTCTTTTTTTCTTTCTTTTTTTTTTTTTTTAAGCTGATTTTCGAAATGCATGATTATTTTACTGGAAACCAACAAAAGTTTGGCTTTTTTTTTTTTTTTTTTTTTTTTTTTTTTTTTTAGTTTATTTTCTTAATTACGCCATATTTTGCGGATTATTTCCGAAATGTGGGACCATTTTCTCTCTGTTTGATTTTATTTATCCCTTTCCGACCCAGGCCATACAATCGTGCGGGTTAGACATTCACGACATTCACTTACATTTTTGCATCTGGAACAGTCGTATGTAATAAAATCAAGAAACGAACGATCGAGCTAATTAGCAGAAAGTGTAAAGTACAATTTTCAATCAACAAATGTCAGTTATAGTCCCTATTTTCCCTTCAATTTGCAAAAACAGAAGAATGTAATGTTTTAAGGTAAAAATGTTTCGGGTCGGAAAGGGTTATGTTTCATTAAAAAAAAAAAAAAAAAAAGTATAAATATTATATATTTCTAAAGTTTAATTTTTGTTATATATAATAATAATAATTAATAAATATTTTGAAGACATTTCAGTTATTAAGTTTAGTGTTTGCAATGACAAAGATAATTTTCAAAAATAAAAGTGTGTAAATTTTTGGTTGTTTCTCTACGATCATGTATGGCACATTGTGGTTCATTAGACTATGAACTAGGGCTTAAACCATTCCGAATCATTCTGAACATTCATGTATAAACCAGGATTTGAACTTTCTTCTGGCGACTAAAGACCAGGGCATTTTGAGTTTTGAAAAATTTCATTCTTTCTAGATTTCAAAATCATCGTGTGATTCAAACATTTTTAAACTGACATCTATTTTATCAAAATACGTTATGAAATGCTTGTACATTGTTATATCAACAACTAATTGGCCTTCAACCATGTAGCGCTCTATATTTACAAATTAACTATTTTCAAATTTGATGTTTGCATATTATCCCAGAAAGCCATATTTGCCAAATCAAAAACAGTGGTCAATTGTCGTGATAAATAACCAATAATAATAATAATAATAATAAAAATAATAATAATAAAACAACTATTTAAAATTTAACTCTTTTTTTTTTTTAATGAAATTTCAGTAAATTTTAAAATTTACTGAAATTTCATTAAAAAATAAAAAGAGTTAAATTTTAAATAGTTGTTTTATTATTATTATTTTTATTATTATTATTTTAAAGCATTTGTAAACGTTTCCCTTTAAGTATACTTAAAGGGAAACGTTTACAAATGCTTTAATTCTTATTAGATAATTTCAAAAATTACATAAATATATGTCGAAACGTGGAAATTTGCTATAACTATATCGGAATGAAAATATCTTTTAGCGAAGGGAAGGAGTTTTGATTTTTTTTTTTTTTTTTTAATCTTATTGTTATTATTACTATTTAGTTGAAAAATAACTTTTTCATTTAATAACAAAACTTTGTGCGGTTTTAGTACTTTTCAAATTTCTAACAGATTCCTTTTGTCTGAGATAAATATCAATAAATACATACAATATTCTATTATTGTTTTAAGTATAATTATTTTTTAGAATATTTTTTTTAAGTATATGTCAATTAAATTGAATTCCGGAATGTTGTACATATAACAAATAATTATATTCAGTTGCATTATTATTTAACATTTAAATACTAAACCCAAATAAGTTATTTAAAATAAACAACGGACAAAGGAAAAAAGAAAAAATGTATAATTGGTAGTTTTTTACACACCAGTGTAGTTAATGCCCATGAATACTGTTGATTTTTAAAGTAGCTCTATAATGTTTAATGTTTTTTCTTTAAATACATGTACACTATACGACATTCATTAACATTAGATCTACTTACATAAATTTATTTTACTTATATTTTTCATACGCACAAACATTTTTATGCCAACATTTTATGCGTTTATGTTTAAAGATGTTATACAGTCGGCAACAAAAATATCTGACTGAGCACTAGCCAATAATTCCGATATCAAAAAAGTACACTTAATACTATTTTGTTAAATAAATCCTTGTTGAATCATGTTCTTAAATTGACTAAGAACATGACTCGACAAGGATTTATTTAACAAAGAAGTATTAAGTGTACTTTTTTTAGACAGAGATTATTGCTACTGCTCCGATACTTTTTCTGCCGACTGTACACGCATGTACATGAGGTGTGCTATATGTAAAAGACATATTCTGCAAAGGTGCATGTTAAGAATTTATATACAACAACTCTTTATCCATTGTCTGATATAAATAATACTTTCTATTGTATTCTATAATAATAATAATAATTTACAATAAAGGTTTGACAAACAAAATTTTCAAGATCTGAGATTATATACATATATATATATATATATATATATACATATAAATGGTGCGTACATTTATCTTGGAAGTGAAATTTATAATTAATTACGTCGCTTAGGGAAAAGAAGGGGAAAATATATTTCAAAATGCTGTTGTTATGTTTTGTTAAAGTGCTTATTAATTTGTTAAAAATTAGCGAAACTCTAAAATTTTACTTACAATATTTTTTTCGAAATAAAAGTAATTGAAATTTAAAGAAAGAAAATAAATGCGTACTGTTTGTAGAAAAAAAAAAAAAAAAAAGTAATTACCTTTTTCTTGATGTCTTTCAATATTTTTTTTTTTTACCCTCTCTCTTACTGAGTTTACGCCATTATTCCGTAACTGTTTTCTCTTTCTATTAATAGCTAGTCACGCTGCCCACTCAATGAGCTTTGTTTATGTACAGTTTTTATGGTGAATAAACTCCAGGTAACTCTACTACTAGCGTAATCTTTTATTTCTCACACACAACATTTAGATGTGATTAATTTAGAGAGTTGTTGTTTATACTATAATATCACGTTCAATGTGTTTTAAAACATTGATTTTTTTTTTTTTTTTTTTTTTTTTTTTTTTTTTTTGAAAATAAGTTTTTCTTTCTTTCTACTTATGATAAGGAGGGTTGAAAGAAAAATATTGTACATATTATCATTACTAAACATAAAAAAATATTTTTACACGAATTATTATTAGATAAGAAATTGTAATTAACCATTTAGTTATCAGGAGAAATTTCAACATTATATATAATTTGGTTAAAAGAATATTATTAAAAGAATGTTATCAAAAGAATATTACTAAAGAATATTATTATAATATTTTGTTCTTAGATAAAATTGGCTGTGAAAAAGTATCAGAAAACTTCTCTCTCTCTTTTACATAAGAACACATGACTTAATATTCTTTTAAAATTATCTTGTAAACTAGAGATAAAATTCAATAATTAAATGTAATATATATATATATATATATATATATATACATATATATATATATATATATTTATAAATTCAATATCTAATCTAGAATTTATTTATTTATTCGTTTAAATAAATTTTTATATTACTTTGATCTTATATTTAGTTATATTCTTTTTTAAAAATCTAATAATGGTAGTACTTAGTAAAATTTTAGATACTGGCAAATTAGTCCATAGCATTACTAAGCCTAATGCTCGGTACAGGGAGATTTATAGGGATTTCTCTGGATAGATAAAAAGTTACGTATTTTCTAATCCCAATCGTAGATTGTATTTTCAAACCTGTAAATCCTCTAGGTGTCTCACTAGTTCTAATGCTGATAAATCACAAATCAAAAACTCTTCTAATTTGGTAATTTTCTGCAAAGCTTTTAATGTTATTTATTCTTTGAAATGTAATGAGTGTCACATGGAAAATATTGATCAAATTAGTCACTTCATTTACATTTAAGACTTAATGATCATAGGTCTAAAATTAAATGTCAAAATTCTAATTCTAACTTGTTACATAATGTAGAATATTCACAATTTTAATTACATGATTTTCAGAATATAACTGTTAAAATTTTAGATATAATTACAAATGTGAATATTCGATTACTAATGGAATCTAAATTTATCTCGCATTTCAATACCACTTACCTGTATGGTTTCAATCAATAAGTATACTAGAAGTCTAATTTGGTCTATTCTGCCTTAACAAAGTTTGATAATTATAACAATATTTATTCTCGTTTAAATTTTATGCAGTTTCAAAAAACTTCCAGAAATAAACGTGGTCTTAGGAAAAAAAAATTTAAATCTATAGACTGCGATATGATTAAAAATTCAATTGATTAACTTGCTGCTTCTTACGATCTAAATTATAATTGGTTAGAAATTAAGGAAATTTTTCTTAAAAAATAAAAAAAATATTTAATGTTTATCATAAAATTTTTCAGAAATACAATTATTCTAGACAATTCTCTGACACATTTTTATATATATATATATATATATATATATTGTATTATCGTGCTTCTTTATTTGATATAAAAAAATTTTCACCAAGCCTTCTTTTAAATCTCACAATACTCAATTAATAATCAATTTTACTAATTCTATTTTTAATTATATCAATTTTCCGTCCATTATTAATAATGAATATAATGTCTTTCCTATTAAAAGTGTATCTACAAATCTTTTAAATATCCTCTTACTTTAGGTCAGTGTATCTTTAATTGTAATAATTTTTATAAAAATACATCTTCTTCCAATATTGTTTGTTACTGTAATGACCTTAATTATAAAAAATATGTTGACACTAAGCATGGACATATTATTACTGGTGATCTTAGTACAGTTAACGATCTTTTTTTTATATATATAAACTTATGAATTATGGAACTAAATTTAGACTTCCTACAAAAAGTAACATAAATAAAATTTTAACTCAGTTTTCTCTAGATTTAGATTTATTTATTTATAAAATTGCAATTGGTTATAACAAACCTTTAGAATATTTCAATGTTTGGAAGATTTATTCTTTAAAAATTCTAAAAAAATCTGCTTATTATTCAATCTAAATCAACTAAATATGAAAAATGTAAAACTTTAAATAAAACTATGAATCTTTTACAAAATAAATTTATTATTACTTATGTAGGTAAATCACCTAATAATTTTGAGATTATTTGTAAAGAGTTATATAAACAGACCTTAGACAACTGTTAAATATATTTTGATGGCCGGATATATTGACGTATTAATTGAAGACAATTTTAAAAAACACAACTTGAGAAAGTACATGCGAAGTAATGCAACAACTCAGGAAAACTTCAGAAATAGACATTATTCAATCTATAGACTTATTTTATTTAAATATTTTTAAAATATTAAACAACTGTGGTGACCATATAGATCAATATAAAAACTAATAAATTTTCGAAGTTGTTACAAAGTACGGAGTGGAAGGGGAGGCAAGAGCCTAAACTACGACGTCTTGATAGTTCACATGTTGGTCATAGTGACGCTCTGATTTTTTCATTAATTTCGCCAGAGCTCTAGTCGAAGCCAAATTCAAATTAGTAGAGAAAAAATGGCTGTAATTGTGTTACGTATAAACACATACAATTTTTTTTACAATTCAAACGGTCTTCACTAATCGCCAAAAATTCGCCATGAGAACTCGGAACTTTTAAGCAAAAATTAACGTACCATGTTATAAGACATGGAATGCACTTATGGTGACAAAACTGCATTTATTTACAAGATGAAAAGAAACCGAATTAGGAAAAGTCATAACAAGCTATTGTTGATCTGCATTAACGTTAAAGTATGAATAATATATTATCAAAGGTTTCGATAGAGTTGCAATTAGCAAAAGATACATATGTGGGAAGAGGGATAATAAAATAAAAATTTAAAGAACGTACTGTATGAGAATTTAAGTTGCAATTTAGAAGTTCTGAAAGAGTGTCCGTTACATATTTTATTTTATTTTATTTTATTATTATTATTATTATTTATAAATGAAAAAATATTTTTCTAGAATATGTGATAATCGACATCACAACAACTCTATTTTAAATAGTAATATTTTTAAGCAAACCACCTTAACAACTGAAATCAATAATAAAAAGATTTTAAGCTTTCATAAATTATTTAAACTCAAATGTAAAAATTTCAACTATCTGCATATAGTTATTATTCCTAAATTTCATAAAACGCCTGTAAAATTTCGCACTATAACTATTGGTTGTAATGCTTATAATAATGTTGCTTGTAATATTCTATTAAAAATTTTAAAAAATATTTATAGCTTAATTTTAAACTATGACAATAAACATTGTGTTAAAAATAGTTTTTAACTTCTTCATAGAATTAAAAATTTCAAAAATATTACAAACATTAGTACACTTGATTTTAATGATTTATTCAATAAAATACATTCATGACTTACATAACACTATGTTAATTCTTTTTAATGAACATAACCGTAGTATTATAGAAAAAATATCGTTTCATTACTTTAAAACTTTACTAAATTTCATATTACATAATAATTTTATCGTATACAATCATTTGATCAGTTTATAATAAAGAAGCACAAAATAAAAATAATAACATTAAGTTATATGAAACTAACATGGCAATAATACTTACATAGCAAAATAGCTTTAAAATCCGATGGAACATTTAAATTAGTGGGATATTTGCATTTGTTTCTTGCTTCAAAGTAATTGAACGTTTGGATCAAGCTTGGGAACGTGCAGTCTTAATTGATTCTCTAAATAACTATATGAAATTTTAGTTCTTAAACTAGTTTTATAATTTTTGTCATTAGAGAAAATGTTGACTGCAACAGTAAGTATTTCCAAAGCTGGAAAGTAAACGGCGTGCATGTTCTCGTAGACATGGATATTTAACAGAATTTTTCCAGATTTCTGTGGGATCCTTTTTATCTTCGAAAAAGGATTTGAGGTTACTATCTTCTCCCAACTCAATTAACTTCATTTGTAGTTCCGTAGGAGCCTCGGATATCGGATACAAACAATGAAACCACATCCCTGTATGTTGAGGGAAGATAGAGATGAGTGGATATTTACTTTGTAGGGGAGAGTGGGGATGAATGAGACATTTTTCATGTTTTTATTAATAACGTTCACCCTGTGTAAATCAGAATTTTCTAACATTGCTCATAAGTACACTTCAGTAATCAGTTACATATAAACATATTAACTTTTATAAAAGGTTATCATTTTTAATTAATAATATTTTTTTTTTTTTTTTTTTTTTTTACATGCATGTGCATTGTCCCATTCATCCCCACCTATGGGGATGAATGGGACAGGACAGGAGTTAACAAAGAAAAGAAAACGAAATGGAAAGTAAATAAATTTTTAAAGTTAAATTGGTTTATGTGATTTTCTAAAACACTATGAATTTACTGAAGTTGACAAAAACTGATGTATTGACTCAAATTAATATTGAAAGGCAAAAGTCCTTTGGTTTGCGCAGTTCCTAGTGCTCTAGGCTTTGGTAACTTAATCTAATAAGATCTAATCTAAAAATAAATAAATAAATAATACACTAGAAAGATATAAATCTTTATAATAGAGTACAGATTATACAGATAAATTTTTGTTTCCGATTGATCAGGAAAAATAAGCATTCTATTCTGTATTACGTTAATAATCACCAGGATTTATTTAATTAGCTTGATTGAAATTGTGATTTTTAATCAAATTATTATTAGTTTATTTATCTATTCTTTTAATTATTGATATTATTGATTTAAGTTGCATTGAATATTCTAACTTATAACTTTTTTAATCATAATTATTATAAACAACAACCGGAACAATCAATTTCAATCTATTTTTCTCTAAATCCATGTTATTTTTATAATTCCATGTTATAACTACTGAACTACAGGTTATAAAAATATTGAAAATCTATTTACGATTTGTTTTAATATAATTCTTGTGTACAATTTTAAATTAGCACATAGTGGGGAATGTCCCAGTCATCCCCATTCAAATTGTCCGATTCATCCCCACCACCACATGATCATATAAAACAGGAAAAATGTTTAATGAACAATTGCCAATATTCTTCTTGAATATCATAAAAACAATAAAAGATTATATCTTTTCACCATATAAGAGTTACATTAACTTTAAGCAAATAGTTAATTTCTTAACTACTACCAAATTGAATCAGTAAAAGTTACTTTGGCAGCAGAAAAAGACACTTTAATTTTTTTCTGCCCTTCTATAGATAGCACAATTCTGAAACTACACTTGATGAATGACCTCAGTACTGCCATATATCTGAAAAATTGTCAAGTTTCTGGTGCTTGCAAAACATAAAAATTTTGCTACTGTCCCATTCATCCCCACTTTCCCCTATTGGGGTTGGTTCGGCTGCTGTTTTTTATTTAATTGTTATCATTATTTCTTTTTGGTCTTTTTTTAATATCAAATTTTGCTTTTATTATCAAAGAATTATTATTAGAGGCCGCCCAAGAAGCTCATGGAGGCCGCATGTTCCCCACCTATGTTCTATACTGAAGTTTACAACCGAAAATTTTACCAAAAAAAAAAGAATATATATATATATATATATATATATATATATATATATATAATAAAATTAATTAATTAATTAATTAAAATATTAAATTAATTTTTGCATTTTGGTAATACATTTATATATATTTTTAATCTGAGCTTTACACTAATAAAATAGGGATAAATATTGCAAAAAATACCGCTAAATTTATTATGAATAAAATGAAAAATAGTTTAATAGGAAAAAAATCGTTTATGTAAAAAAAAAAAAAAAAAAGATAGCAAAAGTAAACTCTTCTAATGAAGCTTTAAGTGAATTCATAATCATAAAACAAATCAAGTTTTTGTTCTTTTGGAGAGTCTCCATTTCGAATCAATGTCTGAATATTGTTGTAATTACTTTAACAACATATCGTGTAAATATAGAGAAAGGAAAGGTTTTTGCCATGCGTATACGTAATCAGTTCAAAAAACCCTTAACGGCTTAAAAGTTTGTGACGCCGCTACTTTATGGCTATAAGAATTTGAAATATGAGTCTTAAAAATAATGATATCAAATTTTAAGTGACGCTTTGCAATTAGTTAAAGTATGCATGGATTTTCATATTTGATCATTTACTTTTATCTTTTATTTATATTTATAATGCAAACGTAATATTTTTAACTTCAAGATCAGACAGATATATAAGATACACTCACTAGATGCTTTTTCATTCGTATTTAAAATTCAAAATAACAGTTTTAAAAGGAATTATATAAAAATTCCAGTGGCGCCTCGGTGTTATTTTAAAAGATATGTTTTTAGATTCCATTAAAATTACTTTTGTTTCGTCTAATAAAGTATATTTACACATTTAAACAGTGCTTTTAATTTTCAAATATACTGTCAAATAATTATACTTTCACCGAGTTTGCATTTAGTAAAATTATTTATTTCAATAAATTGATTTATCTTTTGCATCACGCTATCCAAAACATAGTATCATAGTATCCAACTAAGTGAAAATTTGCTCAAAAAGGTAGTGTGACGTAAAGAAAACATTTACACAAATTTTACTTGCAATATTATCGTGTCAGATTTTGCCATATCTAAGTCAAGAAACATGTTTTACTTGAACTTAACTCAATTTTCCCGCAATTTTACACTGTTTTTTGCGGGGAAAAAATTACGTGATATTTGCCGAGACCCACCCCCTTCCCCCCACGTGAGATTGTGTGAGATTCGGCTCGAGCCTCTTCCCCACCTGAACACCTCACGTAATTAAAGTACGCCCCCTAAGACACGTTGATTTTCTTTCTTTCTTCTCTCTTCAATCTCCTAATTCTTGTTCCCTCTTTTCTTTTCTTCCGATTTTGTGAATAAACAAGTATCGCAAATCTCTTAATAAATATTAAATTTAACAATCACATAAATAACAATGAAATTTGCAGTGAAGCAGTTTGAAAATACAGTTTACAACCTGTTGTTTAGAAGAATCTGACAATTCTAAAACAAGCTTCTTGAATCAGGGGAGGAAATATGTCAGTAGGTTAATGTAACAAAACATCGTGCCGTACAGTAAATAAACAGACTCCGCTCTGTCGAAATGATTGTTTGAAACCCTCGGAATGGGGATAAAACAGTCTCTTATAGAAAAACTTTGGAAGAAAACAACTTTATTTCGGATTATTTGGGAATTTTTAATGAAAGGAATATGCTGCACTGCTTTAGATAAATAATCAAGTTGTATGTCCGTTCTAAAATTCTCGATAATGGAACAGAATTAGTTAATGATTAGGATTAATTTATACAGAGGTATAGAGGAGTTTACGGCAGGGTTGGCAAACTGGGCCCAGGCCAGAAAAACCCGCCCGTGTTTTTCTGGGCGGGCCGACCAACAAAAACCCGCTGAGGTTTTGCAAATAAGTGGGTTTTTGTTAAAAATTATTTATAATTTACAAATTCCATCTATATAGTATAGAAAACACCTTACCTTTTTAAGAAAAACTCTCATTTTTATTTTCTAGAAAATAGTATTATATTAAACATAAAAAGTATCTACAGTTATAAATATAATAAAAGCAAGTTTATCTTCCATAACTGGTTCGATTTTCCTTTTCCTGTAAAACCGAACGATATTTTTGTTTAACAGCGGACATAAATGTTGTCCAGAATCAATATTTAACTAATTAAATTGTTTAGTTTTAAAACTTTAAATTAATTTTATTTTAATTTTAGTAGCAACATAATTATAAAGCTAATAAAATTTTCTTCTATGATCGCTTCAACTATTAAAAAACTTAAAAAAAAAAAAAAAGGATAAAGCAGTGCAACTTATTTTTATAATTAAAACTAGTTGGCATAAGTGCACTGCGCTCAGTTCCCCATCATATGTATGTTTTCATAAATTTCTAGTACAGGACATTCTCTGAACATGATTATCATGTTAAGAGAATGAAATACCCGCCTAACAGGCTATCCATCGTTCACTTCGATATATTTATCTTTTATTCTAATTTATTACTTTATTTTATTAAGGTCAATTTCGTAGTTTCGTTTTCATGCTACTATTTCCAATGCAACTCAAAATGCATATTTATATGGGATATCGCCCCATTTTGCTATGTTTATAAAATCTTAAATTACGAATAACTTACGAAATTTTTCTTTTAGAATATTTGTAGTCAATCGTGTTTAAACAAGTATCATAAATGTTATTTTGAAGTTGTCTGATATATTTATGATCCTCAAAATGGACGTTTATGCTCAATTTTGCCCTATTCTGCCATTTTATGGAAATCGTAAATTCCAAATAATTTACAAATTTTTTAAATTGGAAAATTCATACTCTAAGATATTCATGCAGTATACTAAATAATATTTCAAAAGTGGTCTGACATCTTTACGATGAAAATATCCCTAAAAATTGACATTTATGTGAAATTTTGCCCTATTCTGTCATGCTAAGAAATTCGTAAATTTCCAATAACTTGCAAAATTTTCAAAGTAGCATGTTTATAGTTACTGATGTTCATTCCGACATCAAAACACATTTTAAAACTGGTCTCACATTTTTTTTCAGTAAAAATTTTCCATTTAATGCACGTTTAAGTGAAATTTTGCCCTATTCTCCCATGTTAAGAAAACTGTAAATTTTTAATAACTTACAAAGTTTCTTAATCCGAATATTGCAAATGAATAGGGTTCTTGCCAGTATCAAAAGTAATATTTTAAAACTGATCTGACTTCTCTGCGACAATTTTCCTATTAGAATATTTGTAGTCAATCATGTTTAAACAAGTATCATAAATGTTATTTTGAAGTTGTCTGATATATTTATGATCCTCAAAATAGACTTTATGCTCAATTTTGCCCTATTCTGCCATTTTAAGGAAATCGTAAATTCCAAATAATTTACAAATTTTTTAAATTGGAAAATTTATACTCTAGGATATTCATGTCAGTATCCTAAATAATATTTCAAAAGGGGTCTAGCATATTTACGATGAAAATATCCCTCAAAATTGACGTTTATGTGAAATTTTGCCCTATTTTGCCATATTAAGAAATTCGTAAATTTCCAATAACTTGCAAAATTTTCAAAGTAGCATGTTTCTAGTTACTGATGTTCATTCCGACATCAAATCTCATTTTAAAACTGGTCTCACATATTTTCAGTAAAAATTTTCCATTTAATGCACGTTTAAGTGAAATTTGCCCTATTCTTCCATGTTAAGAAAACTGTAAATTTTTAATAACTTACAAAGTGTTTTAATTCGAATGTTGCAAATAAATAGGGTTCTTCCCAGTGTCAAAAGTAATATTTTAGAACTGATCTGACTTCTCTGCGACAATTTTTTCTTGAGATATCATGTACACAGACTAATATACTAACACACTACCGGACTAACAAACTAACAGACACCATACAAATTTTGTCATTTTCGGATTCCTCACACGTGAAAACGTGTAAAAAGGTAAAAAATAACCGATGTCGAAAATTTTCACAATCACTTAAGTTCCCCATACCTGTATATGATGGGGAACTAAAAAATTTAAATCATATGTATTGTACTTAAGAATTTAAATTCTTTTATTTTATCAGTTATTGCCATTAAAAATATTTATTTTGAATAAGCATATATTAAAATAAAATATATCTTAATCTTACTAATTAACACTATTTTAATATTAGAATCAAACCAATTTTTATTTCTTTGATAAATATTAGATTAATTATTAATTAGTAGTTTAATATAATTAGGTGTATTACAACTAATATGCTAAATAACATATATCTAACATTGCAATGCAAATGTATTCAAACAAAAACCCACAAAAGCCCAGAAAAACCCAAGTGGGTTGGGTTTTTCTAGAAAAACCCGGGTTTTTGCCAACCCTGGTTTACGGGGGTATCCCTCATGTTTGTAATTGTATACTGAAAAATGCAGCCTCATCTTTTGCCATACAATCGACTGTTAATATATTTTATGTTCTATGGTAGTCATATAATTAGTAAAGAATTATTGGAGATTCATAGAACTTAAAAAAGATGGATTGACTTTTCATATCTAGTATGTCCAAATGAGATTGAAACCTGATACCGTCTAGAAAACAGCTATTGTCTTAGCAGAAAATGCAGAAAAATACTAATAATGAAAAAGGAGAAATAATAATTTTGTAAGCAAATACCACAAACTGGAAAAAACGCAATAGCTACTTATAGGTTTGTAACTCTAACATATTTTTATATATTTACTAAAACTTGTGAGGTTATCAGGTTTTTTTTTTTTTTTTTTTTTAACAAAAAATAACTTTTGCGACACGGTTGAAAAAACTGGATTTTCAAATTAAATGCTCGGCATGTGAAAAACCCCTTATGAAATTTCAATTCTGGAAAATCTAGCTCGTTCTTTACCGATCATTTGCTTAATTTTTACTCAATTCAAAAAATATTTACTATAAATGCTCATATCTCACAAGGAAACATTCAAAAGGTGTCATCCTCAAAAAGTATTGAAAAAAAATAGATGTGATTCTACTCTTCATAAAACACCAGAAAATGAAAAAAATATCGGCTGAAATTAATTACAGCGACCACAAAAAATTATCAAAATTAAGCATATTTGGCGATTTAGCGCTATTAGACGATACGTTTGCTAGCACCGAGATTGCCGTGTACGAACAGAACCGTGTTTTTCTTTTCCGCCAAGCACTCAAAATCAATCGCCTAGCAGTGTGAAATCGCCAAATGTGCTTAATTTTGATAATTTTTTGTGGTCGCTGTAATTCATTTCAGCCGATAATTTTTTCCTTTTCTGGTGTTTTATGAAGAGTAGAATCACATATATTTTTTTCAATACTTTTTGAAGATGACACCTTTTGAATGTTTCCTTGTCAGTGAATACTGCACGTATGAATTTTATTTTTCAGAATAATAATTCTCTAATGTTTTGTCAAATTTTCTGCAAGTTTTGTAAACATTTATGAAAATCTGTTCTAATTATAAGCGAAAAACTTGTCAAAAAAAAAAAAAAAAAAAAAAAAAATATATATATATATATATATATATATATATATATATATATATATATATATATTTTTTTTTTTTTTTTTTTTTTTTTTTTGAAAACCTTTTCAAACATTGAATAGATGAAAACAAGAAACATTGAAAAAGATAAATCAGAAAAATTCAAAAAGAGATTGCGACTATCAAACATACATAAATGGAAACATGCAAATTCATTAAGTTTTCAAGGGAGCAGTATATATATATATATATATATATATGCTAAATAATAATGCAATTTCTACAAAATAAAAAAATATATATATTGTATACAGTATGTGCAACAATGTGTTAAAATCAAAGGTCAGTAGTAGCTTTTTATGATACAGGGTGATCCAAAGTACTTGCGCCATTCTTCAATTTTGTGATTGATCCCTGATTGCACTCCGGAGTCAATCGGTAGCAGAAAATGTGAGTTTTAAAATGTTCTTTGCATGTCTGACTTTTCGTCTAGCTTTTTTTTTTTTTTTTTTTTTAAAGGGGAAAAAAAAAGAAAAGGAAGTAAGGAAAAAAAATCTAATAATTTGATTACCTACTATATATATTAGGTTTCATTAAAGATTCTAAAAAAAGAAAAAAGTAAGAAAAAAAAATTCTAATAATTTGATTACCTACTATATATATTAGGCGTCATTAAAGATTCTTAAAAAAAAAAAAAATAATAAATAAATAAATAAATAAATAAAAGAGTAATTTTTAGGAAAAAAACATCCATCAAAAATTTATATATAACCAGTAATGACCTTTTCCCCATCACAAAATAAAAGCTAATTTGGCTCGGAGCACAAAGTGTAACACGCTTTTTTCTTTCTTCATCTAAAATAAGAAAGAGGATTTTGAAATAATTTCTCGAAAACATGTCATTCAAGCTTTTCCAGTTATTCTTCAAGTAACAAAAGTCTTAATATGAAAAGAAAATGAACGCAATTTTTATCTTCATTTAATATAGGAAGTATGAATGAATGTACAAAGAAGAGTAATATCAAAATATAAATTTTATGCTACGACATGGTTTCTTTTCATACCCAACCAAAATAGAGGAGTGTTATAATTTTGTACTTTTGTCTATTTTTCTCTCTCTCTTTGTGTGTCTTGTGGCACTGTAGTTTACAAATTAAAAGACCAATTTTAATATACACATATACATATATGCAGGATGTTCCAAAAGTCATACACCCCACACCTAACTCGAAAATGAGTCGGAATTGTGAAAAATGGCGAAACACGTATTCAATGAATTCGAGAGGGACCTCTTTTGGTGAAAAAAGTTTGGGCCTAGGGGGGCTAGGAAGGGCAACTTTAAAATTTCAAAGAGAAGGTATGTCTTGTGATACATCCCTGGAAACGTCTCTTCAAAACAATGAATTTGATATAAATAGTTTCGCCCTACGATGATTATTAAAGGAGATACATTAGTTTTTAGACTTTTGAAATGTGGATTTTATACTTATGTATCCCCTTTAACAATCATTGCAGAATAAAAATATTTTTATTAAATTCATTATCTTGAAGAGACGTTTCCAGGGATGTATTACAAGACATACTTTTCCCAAAAAAGTTTGGACCCGGGCAAGAGGGTGGTAGGAAATAATAGTTTAAATAGTTTTGTCCTGCAATGGTTATTAAAGGGTATACATAAGTATAAAACCCGCATTTCAAAAGTCTAAAAACTAATGTATCTCCTTTAATAATCATCGTAGGGCAAAATTATTTATATCAAATTCATTGTTTTGAAGAGACGTTTCCAGGGATGTATCACAAGACATACCTTCCCATTTGAAATTTCAGAGTTGCTCTCCGTAGCAGCCCCACTCCCTAGTCCCCCTAGGCCCAAACTTTTTTCACCAAAAGTGATCCCTCTCGAATTTACTGAATACATGTTTCACCATTTTTCCAAATTCCGACTCATTTTTGAGTTAGGAGGTGGGGGACTTTTGGAACACCCTGTATATATATTAATTAATAGACTTCTGATTTAATCAAGATGTTTCTTAACCATGCTTGATGATAGTCTGTTTCATAGATTTTATAAAATTAATTTAAATGTGATTTTTTTTTTTTTTTAGGCTACTTTGCCACTTAGGCCACATTTTAAAATTTGCGAGCTTTAAATCTTTCAATTTCCAATTCATGTTAGAGATAAGATTGAAGTAAAAGAAAGAAAAAATAAATAAATAAATGAAAAATTTCAACCGATTTTGACAACAACCAAAAATGTACTATAAATAGTGATTATGCTTTCACTGTCCAAAAATATCTATATTCGGTAGAAAATAAGAGATAAAAATGAAAAAAAAAAAAAAAAAAAACTCAAGGTCAGCCAAGCATTGACATTTTACAATTTGCTTTCATGCAATTAAAAAATTACAGATTTAATTTTTTAAATAATAATAATAATAATAATAATAATAATAAAATTAATGGACAGGAGGTTTTTAATAAAACTAGCTTTACATTTGTTAAACAAATTAATTTCCAATAAAGTTTTTAAGAAAATGTTTTTTATTTTGTTTTACATCTCTGCTTATCCATCTGTCTGCGCTCTTATTTCCGTAAACATTTTTAGAATATCTTGAAACTGGTATATGATATCAAGATTTATTGTAGAATTTTTCCTATTGAAAATAGCATAAATTGCATGATTGTTTGTTTATACAGACTCACAAAAGAATTCGGATACATTAAGGTCTCCAAAAAGTATGTCTTTAAAGCCTATTGTGGTATGTTTTATTAATAAATTAACACAGATCAGCTGATCAAAACATGTTTCCTATAAAATGGAGTATGATTAGCATTAACGATTGATCAGCACCACCCCACAAAAGTATTCAGGTACAGTATGATACATAAGGGGATATTGCTTAAAATGCGTTTTAGTTTTATTGTGCGTTTTCATAGTTTCCAAAGGACTTGGTAAATATTTATAACTCTGATACTCCAATACGTTGGTCCTTTCAGTTATTCGGCTAATTACATGACTATCTGCGCACTCCTTTTTATAAGTGTCCTTCTAGTATCTCTCAATGTTCCTATAGTCCAGAAATTAATACAAAGCACATTTTAAGTGTCATCACGAACCTGTTAAGTATAATCGGAAAGTGTCTTATAATCTAAGTGAACAGCATGATTTTTCTTTCTTTTGTACTGGAGAGACATAACTAAAATAGCAGAACGAAGGAAGAAAGAGTGAATCTTCCTTATCAGCTTTAACACCATTCCTCCTTTAGTTTTATTTATTCATTTATTATTATTTATATTTTTTTTTTTTTCTAAATTCGTGTACTTTTTTTTTTTTTCTTTTCTTCCAAATCTTAATTTTGGAAAAAAGTGTATTAATATCAGTTTAAAAATTATTGCTTATATTCCATTTATATAAAATTCAATGAATTATTTGATAACGAATATGCCACTCAAATTTTATGCTTACATGTTCGTATGTTTAAAAATTATGCGCAAAAGAAACAAACGACAAAACAGATTGTGATATTAATTTTGGACACCAGTATATTATTAATTATATTGTGGGTGCTTGAGAGGCACAATTCCATCCTATCGACGACGGGAGAAACAAAAGGATTTACTCGGCATAGTTATTGTACATACTGACGTCTTTTTTCTCCTCTCCCGAAATAGTACCGACGTGGATCATATGACTTGTGGAGATCAAAACACATCTTTCCTCGGCACCTCCTCTTTCTCCGATGGAAAAAAAAAAAGAGAAATTGCGAAGCACCTTTTTCTTCTTTTTTTTTTTTTTCTTTTTTGGCCCTGTTAATCAGGTGAAACAGAAACTATCTGCAAGGGCATCGGTATGTGCTTCATCTCGGAGGTGTATGGATTTTCATAAAAATAGTATATGATCAATTATTTTAACCAAAATGTATAACCATTTAGTTTAATGAAGAGATACTGAAATGAACATTAGAATCGAAGCTCTAATGCAACAACTAAAAGAATACAACATATTTACACATTTTTCTGGGAAAAAAAAAAATAAAACTGGTGAGGTTCCACTCGATAGTAATCATGCGTTTAAACAAATTTGAATCATTGAATAATTCAATACAAAATCATCAGTGAAAGGCATAAAATAATGTATGGACATTTTCCCTCAAGTTCACATTTTTGTACAATAGACGGTAATGCATCCGAAATCTTTTGTGCATCCCTGTAAAACAGTATGCATTTTAAGCAAATTTCCAGTAATGATCATTCTGCAGCAAAATTCTAAAACACATATCAGCTTTAAACTTTTTAAATTTAAATTAATAGAATGTAATTTTTTCATTATAAAATAAGGTAGGTAAATATTTCGTTTACAGGGTCCTATGAAGCTGTTTTAATTTATTATGATGCATCCGGGGAAATTTTTCAGTGTTATAAGGATTTTTGCGATACATCATATGATTCATACGAAAAATTTAAACTATATACAGGGCTGAATAAAACGATCCTTTTAATGCTTTCTTTTTAGAAATGAAAATATAAAAATGCTTTTGGACTTTCTACCGCATAATTAAAAACAAAATATACTTTTATAGGTTTTTTGTTTTTAGGTAATGTACTATAAAGGTAATCGCTGCTTGAATTCTGCACAAAAGCAATATCTCTCTCTCTCTCTCTCTCTCTCTCTATATATATATATATATATATATATATATATATATATATATATATATACACCGTGACCAATAAGTTCTCATACAACTTTTGAAGCACGTTAAAAAGTTATACATATGTCTTGCTGTAGTCCCAAATATTTTGCAGGCAATTTAGTGTAAGTTATAAAGCTATTCCAAGTGTATATGACGTAGTAATTATAATTTTTCTTTAATTAGGTAGAATGAAGAAATTGAGAGAAATTGTGATAAATAAATTCGTCAAAGAAGAGCAGCCGGTGAAATTTTCAGAGACTTCAAAGCCCTGGGGGTGAAGAGAGATTTCATTTACAGAACTATCAGAAGGTATAATAAGACGTTCTATGTCGATGACAGAAAAAGATCTGGCAGGCCGAGGTCCGTTCGGACAAAAGAGGCTGCGAAAAGGGTCAGGGAAAGGATACGACGAAACGGATAAAGATCTGCTAGAAGATTAGCACGAGAGCTCAAAATATCGAATGAGTCAATGCTAAACATTCTGAAAAAGGACCCTGGGTGCAAGGTTTATAGAAAACTTAAAATTCACGGAGTTTTAGAGTCTGCTAAGATGAAATGGAAGCAAAAGGTGGAAGAAATTCTTGCTTGGCACGCTGGGGATGAATTTGTCTTTTCAGACGAGAAACTATTCAGTTTACAGCAAAGTCTCAACCCCGAAAATGACAGAGTATGATCAGTTTCTATTGATAACATCCCTGAGAACCAACATTACGTTCCGCGTTATCAAAATGCTTCGTCTGTGATGGTTTGGACCGCTATTTCCAAAAGAGGAAAACTCCCGTTAGTCTTCGTTGATAAGGGGTTAAAAATCAATGCCTAATATTATAAAACTGAGGTTTTGGAAAACGTTTTACTCCCAAATGTCCAGAGAATGTATGGGGCGGAATATTTCTGCTTCAAACAAGATGGTACCCCTTCTCATACCGCACGTGTGGTTCAGGAGTGGTGCAGTCAAAATTTAGCTGACTTTTTGCCAAAGAATGAATGGCTCCCCAACTCCCCCGATATCAACCCCCTTCATTATTTTGCGTGGTCATATTTGCTCTCCTAACTGAATAACTATAAAATCACTGATTTGAGCAAATTAAAAAATGTAATTCAAAAGATATAGTAGGAAATGTGAATGGAAGCCGTGCGTGCCGCATGTGATCGATTTCAAAAAAGACTTAAGCTCGTTAAGAAAGAAAAGTCGGAATTATTCCAAAGGATTTATTCTAAAGATACTTAATGATTGTTACTTTAATTTGATACAAAAAGTTTTTGTATGATTTATTTTGTGTTCTTGTAATAAAAATTTGAAAGTGTATGAGAACTTATTGGTCACGGTGTATATATATACACTCCGCGACAAAAAGGTAGGTACAAAGGGTTTTTTCTTTGATTTTTCATAAAATAGCATTATCTAAATTGTGCTTATCATTTATTATTATCATAAAATAACACTATTCCCGGACTAATTTTTGTTTTAAGACTAATTTAGAAAAATTTTAAGACTACACACCGCGACAAAAAGGTAGGAACAAAGTTTTTTTTTTTTTTTTTTAATTTTTGAATATGATTATTTTAAATATGAATATTTTGAATATGATTCAAATATTTAATGTATTTTTGATATGATATTTTGTTATGATAATAAATGATCAGAACAATTTAGATAATGTTATTTTATGAAAAATTAAAAAAAAACTCTTCTCCTATCTTTTTGTCGCGGAGTGTAGTCTTAAATTAGAAAAATTTTAGTCTTAAAACTTTTCTAAATTAATCTTAAAACAAAAAATTAGTCCGGGAATAGTGTTATTTTATGATAATAATAAATGATAAGCACAATTTAGATAATGTTATTTTATGAAAAATCAAAGAAAAAACCCTTTGTACCTATCTTTTTGTCGCGGGGTGTATATATACATATATTAAGTGAAGAAATATGTATGAAAATAATTTTTACGGGTTTTTCTTCTTTTTTTGATTAAAACTAAAATGTTTTTTAAAGATGTTATGGAGGTAAAATAATTGAAATATAAATGACGTTGCTTTAAGTACAGATGGAAAGTATTTATATACAGGGTGATCCAAAAGTCAGGACAAACTTTAAAAATGAATAATTCGAAAACGAATCAAGATACAAAGATACGGTTTGCACCAAATGGATGAAAAAAAAAACCGGGTTGTGTGGCAAAGGAAAAAAATTAGTTCTGTTGGCGACCAACAGATGGCGCTATAGTGTTTTATTTCACCAAAAGATGATTTACAAATAAAAAAACAATGTTGACAACTTACAAGTCAGCTTAATTACAGTTAATTAGTACTACTACAGTAACTGTTCAATGTCCATCATTCAGAAGTACAGCTGTGAGATGATTCACCACGTCGTTCACAGCATTTAGTAGCATTTCTTGCGTTATGACAGACACATTTTGGCGGATGGCATCTGTCAGTGCTGCTAGTGATGCCGGTTGGTCGCGGTACACTTTTGACTTCCAAGAATCCCCACAGCCAAAAGTCACAGGGTGTCAGATCGGGAGATCTTGGAGGCCATGCGTGATTAAAGTAGCGACTGAGAATGCGATATTTCGATGCATATAAGCTTCGACTATCATTACCTGCTGTAGTTGTTCCTTTTTATATCGTTTGTTGCTTTGCATAAACCTACATCAGAAATACGACAGCGCCATCTGTTGATCGCCAACAGAACTATTTTTTTCTTTGCCACACAAAACCCGGCTTCTTTTCCATCCGTTTGGTGCAAACCGTATCTTTGTATCTTGATTCGTTTTCGAATTATTCATTTTTAAAGTTTGTCCTGACTTTTGGATCACCCGGTATAAGAGAAACACACATTTTAAAATTAATTAATTTATTTATTTTTCTGGCTTTTTTCATACAGTATATGGTTATGTTTCTGAAAGAGATTGTGTCAAATAGGACATGATTTTCAATAATTTGTTCTAATTGTCCTCTTTTGAATAAAATAAATACTATTAAAATATACCAGATCATTCACCATATATTGATGTAGAAATACACAACGCACTGTATAAAGTTTTTTTTTTTTTTTTCCTTTAATCATTAAGGGAAAATTGCACATTTTATATCGAAAAAAACAAGAAAAAAAAATATTCCATTAGTTTAAAATTAAAGAGGGCGCAAAATTTCTTATTGGAGGTGTTGTTGTAAGTGTTAAGGCCTATTAACTGCCTAGGACTAGATGGAATGCCCTATGGGGTCTTTATCCCAAATTTATGGGAGTTTTGAAGAAAACTACGGAAAACTCTGAACGGTTAGGTCGACGAGAGCGACGTGGGATTAAACCTGACACTTTCACCATTCTACTACCTAGAGAGCAGAACCTCACGGCTACTAGTGATCAATATGATACTAAACTAAACTCATGGTACTAGTAAAAACTGATAAATACTGAATAAGTTCCAGTGGCTCAAAAGTAATTTTCTTCTTTTAAGATTTTTTTTTAAAATAATTTTTAAATGATTCGACACAAAAAAGAAAAAAAAAAAAAAAAACATTTTTCAGTTCATTATGTTCATGATTTTCTTAATTGTGCAATATGATAGTCAGACAATTTCTTACAGTACCGGGGGAGGGGAATAAGTTTTTTAACTCATTCACTTGATACACGAAGGGTGATTGCACTGTGGCCTCACTTTTCTATAAATTTCGCCTTGAAATTTTTACCAAACGTACAGTCGGTAACAAAAGTGTCCGAACACCAGCAAAAATTCCTATGTAAAAAAAGTACACTTCATACGGTTTTGTTAAATAAATCCTTGTCGAATCATGTCCTTACGCTGACTAAGAACATGATTCGACAAGGATTTATTTAACAAAACAGTATTAACTCTACTTTTTTATATAGGAATTTTTGCTAGTGTTCGGAGACTTTTGTCACCGACTGTATTATATTTGTTACCGACTGTATAAGAAAACGAACGCGACTTATTTGACCGACTCATTCCCCTCCCTCCCCCTCTTCTTAAATGAAATACGTTTGTAAATATAATGTATTATGAAATATGGCAAATCATGTTAAAGTTTTTTTTTTTTTCTTCCGACTGAAAGGTTTAGACTTTCTCTGTAAATTTTTGCCGGGAAAGTTCGCGGTAATTTGAGTCATTTGAAATCGAAGACAAGGCATATCTCACTAAACAAGGATCAAGTTCTCTGTGTGCGGAGCAGTAATAGCCTATCGGTTACCCGTCATTCAATCCTTTGTTTAAGTCAATTAGCGATAGTTTTACTTGGATTATCATTTTTGATCAGCTTTCACAAGGTTAAAGACATAGTTTTCAAAAACATAATTACGTCTTGTCTTTGAAATTTACTGATCTTTTAAGTCTCATAAATATCGAATTCAAAAAATACCTTCTAGGCTTTCAGCGGTCACTAATGAGTGTTAGTATTGTTATAGAAAAATGCAGAGAGATACTGGTGTTGAATAAAGGGGGAAAAAGAACTTCGTAAGCATATACCATAAATTGGAAAGATGCAACGCTTGTTTCTGATTGAACTAATTAAACGCAATACATCATCAGATAGAAAAAAGTAGACACGAGTGTAGCATGGAAGCAGCAAAGTTTCCTTTTACTTATTAAATACAGATTTAAAATTAATGAGGTTTTAAACATAAAATAAACTGGCATGTTATGGCCATCACAAAACTTTCTTCTGTATTTTTCTATACAAATTCGCGCAGTACAAATTAATTATTAAAATTATTCTCCAGGATAAATGCAGACGATTTTTCCACTCAGAAAACAAGGAAGTTTACCGTTTCCAGGGTATCTATTCTCCGATCCGACTGCCGTAGCGACCGTCCTTAAACAACGACAGTCCTCAAATCAAAAGTCGGAATGTGACGTTACGTGATCAAAATAACGACTGCCACAGTCGGAATTGAGGTATAGTCTGGTCGGAGAATATATGCCCTGGAACCCTAAACATCAAAAGGAAGTGTATTCTGCACCATACAGACGACATCTGATTTTTTTTTTGTGTGTGTGTGTGTGTGTGTGTGGTTTGGGGGGGGGGGTTAAAAGGAAAAAAAATTATAAGTTATCATTGATTTATAAATCAATCATTCTTTTAATGGTGTTGACGAGTTCTATTGAAAATTACTCATATTGAAAATTTACACACACTATACATGTCCCAAGGGGAGTACTTCCCTTCAGTGGAAAACAATACTCCTGCAGATGCCTTATTATTATTATTTTTTTTTTTTCGTAGTTGGCTATTACAATTAGAAATAATTCTTTTTAATTTTACTATGATTCATTAAAAATGGTTTTAATTGTGCCCGTCTACACGAAAGTTTTGTATATGCTATTATACTTAAGGTTATATGTATACAGGGTGTCCCATAAGTCTGTAGACATTTTAAAAATTCATAACTATTGAATGAATTGATAGAATTGAAAGCGGTTTGCGAAAAAAACATTTTCGTGAAGATGGACTTTTTTTTTTTTTTTTTTTTTTTTAAGTAAAGAAAAAAGTATAGTTAAATTTTTTGTCGACGATAGCTAGACAAATAGTTAAGTTTTTCGCACGGATGTGAAAGAAAAATATGCAAATGAAAGTGCTATAAACTGCACAATTTTGCGATTAGAACAGTTTTTTTCTTATTTTGCCTCCTACTTGTGCATACATGAAGTTTAAATTGCGATGCTGACTTGGTGGATAAAGCGTAATTGGTGAAGATGTTTTCCCTCAGGCAAGAGCCGCCGACTGAAGCTGCTGCAGTTAGCAGTGTTATAACTTGTTTGCAAACTGTAATTTATGGTGACGACGGACACACAGAATAGGATTTATATGCCTGAAAACATTTGCATGCGAATAAGTACAGTTTTTCATGAAAATGTGTGATCTGGTCACGCTCAGCGCTTTCTATCGACAAACATCTTAATTATTATTTTTTCTTTAACAAAAAGAAAAAAAAAAAACATTCTCCTTCACGAGAATGATTTTTCGCAAACCACGTTCAATTCTATCGATTCATTCAATAGTCGTGAATTTTTAAAATGTCTATAGACTTATGGGACACCCTGTATATATAAAACGGGATATATACCACGTACTGGGCGATTTTCATCAAAGGTTTATGGAGTGGCTCCAATTTATGTCAAGGTGCAACTACATATAACTTTTTATGAAATACTTCGCATTAGTTCTTAGGCTTAGAGCTGCCAAAACATTTTTGACACCATAGATCTATTATAAGAGTGGACGGGACAATGGCAACCTTAACTCATAAAAAGGTCATGTGATTGTTGATCTACAAGAAGCCAAACTGGCCAATATTGAAATTTACTCGCCATGCTCTAAACTCTGCTTTTTATTAAGCAGAAGATATTTTTTTTTTCTTTGAAAGTTCTTTTTAAAATTTTTATTTCATTTAAAAAGTTAGATTGTTTTGAATCTAAAAATAATTTTATAGCAAGAAATAGTAATTAGATGTACTTTAAAAACCCTAGAAGTTATATAAAATAAGGATTTTATTTCACAGGTAAGATTCTGCTTAATATTTTATTATTTCGTTCTTTTTAAGTAATTATTTTTATAAAATGCTTATAATTGCTATACTTATTTCTCTAAATTGAATTAGATTAACTATATTATATCTTATATTATTACAAAAATGTCCGTGATTATTTATGAGAGTTAAAACGAGTACGTAGACAAACCAAAGTTATAAAAACTTTTGAACTTTGTTGGAAAGTGTTTATAACAAGGTAAAAATAAATTTCAGCAGCTGTAGTGTTTTACACTAGTTTTGATTGCTGCAATTTTTAATAATAATAATATATATTTATATTCAAAACAAAAAATTGCCAATAGCGCGATAAATGCCAAAAAAGGTAACCTTTTTCAACATTCACGTGGTTTTATCTTTGCACCTTTTCTTATATTCCCTTAATAATGGAATGCTCCGTCTACTCTTATAATAGGTCTATGTTTGACACCCACAGACAGACATTTTCTAAAAATGTCTTCAAATTGTGTTTTGAACCTCTGAAAACGTGTAAATCTACTGTAAACAGGAAGTTGAAATTTTTTAAAAAACCAATATTTTCTTCTAACGAATACAGTATTGGGTAATCATAAATATATAATGTTTTGTGGTGGATAATGACATTATACCGGCTGGTTTAATTTAAAAAAAAAAACCTAACATGAAACTCTCATTAGAAGATAACTGGAATTTAGCTGGGATTTTTAACCATATAAACGTATTGAAACTTTTAAAAGTTCCTCTCTTTGTGAAAAACGATTTTCCCAGAAATTTCTGCCTTTCAAAGGGTTTTTCAAGTCCCCATTTTTTTCATTTCGTTCTTAAATTAGGATAAATATGTAATAGCGAACAACGGAATAATACACTACCCCTCGTACACACACGCACACAGGTGTAGATCACTCTTCATAAATCACAATAATATGATAAAACGTGTACCAGAGAACTTCTCTAAAACTCACGAACTGTTTTGCTTTTGCATAAATGAAAGAAGTACGAAAAATCATACAGTTCACATAGATAATTAACACTTTCCAACTGTATTCATTGCATTGATAGTTCAAGTGCATAATACTATAACTATCAATGTACTTTGCCTATGGGATCACACAACAGACATACAAAAGCGCATAATTTGTTGCTCTTCCACGGTGATAAAGTAATTAGTGTTAGATGCACTGGCGAAATCACCTTTTTTGCTATCGAAGTGTCGAAGTTCTACTCGTTGTTGACACGTGCAAGAAAACAGTCTTTCAAATGTGTCATTCTAAGACAAAAGATCTAGACAACCCACATATAATGTAGACAGTGGATAAAATTTTCAGGCGGATTTCCAAGTTCAGCGTTGTTTCGGATAGTTCGCATTGCTTTGTTTTCTCTCGCAACAAGGCGATCTGGCGAGTGGCCGAGAATAAAAATCATTTTATGCTCATACAAGCAAGAAAGGATGAAAATAGACACCTCTTCTTCTCAGAACATACACTCGAAATACAAAACCCAGTGATGGCCAGATTACAAGGAAAGAAAAGTTCGTTTCGTAATATACACAAACGAGATAACAAGCGCAGCAGATTTTTTGATAATTGGGATACCAGAGCAAGAAACCTGGAGTCGTTTCCATTAGTAACGTACTCGTATGTTACCTTTGTAAACTTTTAGGAAAGATTGAGTATCATATATGAAACAGTTATCTCAGATACCACTCACGTAATTTTAGAAAAACTTTAAAGGTTAAAGGGGGGGGGGAATGTGTGTATATGCAAGTGTACTTAAGACTGCACGACCGAACTGAAACTTCTGTCGTGAGATATATTACATAATTTACATAATATTCCTGCCAATTACACCAAATAGAAAACAATGTATTCGACCGCTTTTAAGCACACTGTTAAAAAAAAAAAAAAAAAAAAAAAAAAAAAAAACATACTGCCTTTCTCTAGAATGAATAAGTGGTCATTTTCTAAATCCCTTAACTAGAAATATAGATTTCCGAGCTATGCATATAAGGCACGCGCCAATAAGCCGAATAGACGAAATAACCGAGAATTTCTAGTCTACACATTTCTAGATGGTGAAACAATATTCTGAATATTCTGAATATTTTGCATTGCGAGAAATTCTCGCGTGATTTTCTAGAATTGGGTCCTAAACCACTAGCAAAGAGTTTGTCGGCGGAACACATCCAAGCGGACCACTCCTATTTTTGATTGGTCTAGATTTAACTATTTTGGTGATGAAAGTCCGCCATTTTTTTTTTTTTTTTTTTTTTTTTTTTTAGTAAAAACTGATGAATTTTTTTTTTTAAGATACTGCATAGATGTTATACTTTTTAAAAGAGCACTAAAAACTTTTCATTTTTTGGGAGGACACTATATACATCAAGTTATTAGATTTAAGGATATTACGTTGCAAAGTTTCACAACGAGATATCATTCGATTGCTTTTATCTTAAAATAAGAGTCTAATAATAAACAAAAAAAGTCTAAAATTGAAGAATAACGAATAACTTTTTAAAAATTATCAGTTTTGAAGTTCTAAGAGCTGCAATTTTTAAATTACAACGTACTTATTTCCCATACGTAATCCATTAAATTTGTAAACAATTGTTGATTCCTTCTTGAGAATCATTCATATATAAGAGCATAGAGCATTGCTGTAAAACGAGTGTAAAACAGAAGAAATATTTAATTTAATTTAATTTATAATATGTTATTTTGACTTTTTGATCTTAAAAGGAATTTTTATTTATATCATAAAGCCCAAAATGTGATATAAAGAATAAATAGTGTTTCAATTCTTTTGAAAATTCATTTAAATTTAGTGACCAGCGAAGCGGGTGTAGCCTGCTAGTAGTCTACAGTTAAGATCTTTCAGCACTATATGTAAAACCCAAGTTCAAAATACGCAAGCGAAGTGATGACGTCACTGGCTATCCGTGGATGCAAGAAAATGATTTCCTATGTTAATGTCCCACTGGACTTTTTGTAAAAAATTATTAAAAATCGAGTTATGTTTTATCGAGTTATGCTGTTAACATATTTATTAGGTTTTTGATCGCCAAATACAAAAAACGCCAAAGATGACAGAGTTTTGAAATTTAAAATTAAAATTTTGTCAATTTGACAGCAAAATAACTCATTCTAACACATGCACATGATAACTAATACATATATATATCCAAATGGGGATTAAAATCGGGAAATAATTTTCCTCGATTTTTAATAATTTTTTACAAAAAATCCAATGGGCGATTAACATAGGAAATATTTTTCTTGCATCCACGGACGGTCAGTGACGTCACACTTCGCTTGCGTATAGTACTTTATCCCTTTATCTACTGGTGGTACTTTAAAGTGTCATTACATTAAAAAGCGTATAAAATCGAATTTAGGGAAAAAATGTCAAACGTGTTTATAATAATAGAACGTATATACACCTCACTTTGAACGATTTAGAAGACACTAGACGCTTCTTGTAGCCGTTTTTGTTCCAGAAAGGATTTCATAGAGTGCTATTTCTGTTTTTACTTGGCACTTTTTGCTATTTTTGCGTGCGTTATATTTTATTCCTATATTACCTCAAGAATTTCCATTAATTTTAGAAAAAAATATAAGAAATATTAAAAGTAAATATGATTTTACACTTTTTGAAGTCCAAATATCTTTTTCTACTCCGATGTACCAGTGGCACACTAAAGTAACACTACACAAAATCCTCATTAATTGCTATGATAACGTGTAATGTCTAATTTTTAATGCAGATATCTTTAAGAAACATTCTTAAGTAACTAAAAAAAACATATCAAATAAAGTTTTTGTCTATTTTATAATATGGTACATAAAGGGTTAAATGATATTGGAGTTCAGTGATATATATATATATATATATATATATTTTAAGTACCGAGAACTATTAGTCTAAATCTACGGATTTTTACGATACCAGTTGTACGATAGTTGGACATTTATCAAAAATATAAGTAAATAATTTGGGGGAAAAAAAAAAAAACTAATAGTCCTCCATACTAAAGTTAATTCTGCTTTCGCCTGAATTAAATCAAAATCTTCATTTTTTTTTTTTTTTTTTTTTTAAGAAAAAGAAAAGAAAATTAATAATAATCAGTATCGAAACGGACAGTATCGAAAACAGTTTTTTTTTTTTTGGAGGGTGAGAAGGTCGAAATGTTTATATATTATTAATATTTTACGCGAAAGTCGCTAGTAGGAAATGCTGATCGTCTGCTTTTAATTTTGTTGTTTTTTATACATAAAAATAAATATTTTGTTAAACTATTAAAACATTTTATTTATATTATTATTATTATTATTGTTGTTGTTGTTGTTGTTATTTTCAAAATAATTTAAGTGATAAGTTCAACTTAGTATTAAGTTTAATTTAAATATCACATGGAGATACTCCTTAAGTCACTTAGGAAATTCTACAAGATTTGTTTTCTGAGAGGAACATTCAATTCATTCAGGATTACGCAAGCTTTTGGAGAGAACGCTTCCAATGTACTCCATATGCAGTCATCCTTTTAGCTTATATTCTGGTTCACTCAACCAAATTTCCATACATTTCCCTCTTCTCATAAACTAGAGTTCTCGCCACAGTTAGATGAATTCACATAAAATTAGATTATTTGATTGTATAAAGCAATCTCACTCATAAGATTTGTGTTATTATTCGATGCTCTTTTTCAGGAGCAATTTCCAAACTGCTAATGTAGTATCATGCAAGGTGCTAAGACAGTTCCGAGTATTTTTCTTATATTTGTGTATTAAAATGTGACTGTATACAATAAGAACTTATAATAATATGTATATCTGTAATGAATGTATAATATATATATACAGTCGAACCTGGTTAACGAGAACACGCTTAACATGAATTACTTTTAACATGAACTGTTTCCATAATCCCAGTCAAAATAAAGATTACTTTCTGAGTTACGGATAGCATGAGCTACTGATTTTTTATTCCCCTTGAGATTCACGTTAACGAGGTTCGACCGTATATATATACAGAGTGTCCCAAAAAGGTTAAAACTCAGTTTTATTTTTTACCTATTTGAGATAAGTGGTCAATTGAAATGGCAAAATTGCTCTGAATAAGTTAGAAAGTAAGACCTCATTCATAAATTTTTCTCTTTACACTTAGGCTTTTTCAAGGAGTTATTTTTTTTATTTTATTTTATTTATTTATTTATTTATTTATTTTTATTTTATTTATTTTTTTTAACTCCTGGTGCTTCACTCTGATTGGTCTCTGCTCACGCGGAGATTTATTCAGAGATCAAAATTCTTAATTCATCTTTTTGGATTTTATTTATTTTATGGAAAATTATTTTTATGTTTTTCTCAATTTTCGTTGGAGGTAAGCATTGGTTGCGACCAAATGCAAGTACTCCGAAGCACTCACGTTGACGTTGACGTTGACGATAAATTTTTCTTACCGATAACTTTCAAAAAGTTACTCTTTTTTAATTTTTCTACGACCCCTCTAGACGAATTTGGTCATATAGAAAGTTTTTATATCCAAGTTCCATAGAAAGTTTTTATTTTATTGTTTACTGTTACTCTCTAAATTTGTAGTCGCATGACATGTGGTTATTATTATTATTATTATCATTTCATCTTGATTCATTGAAGGTTTGTTTAATAATTTATTTCCTTTCTCTTTAAATTTGGTTTTGGCGCAAGACAAAAACATGAACTGTATTTTTGGCTTGAAATAGCTATACAGTTTTCCGAAATCTTGAGATTTCTCCGCTTTTAAAAGTACATGTTTCCTGAAGGTGAATACTTCGATTTTTGAACATTTCTTAATTCAATTCTCATTTGCAGCTATCCATTTTTCATATTTTTTAATCCAGTTCTCATTTCTAGTTATCTTTTCTTTCACATTTTTTTTTTTTTTTTTTTGTAAAATTATTGATTTACGTATGATAACTTTCATGTTCGTATAAATTGTTCCTAGTTAGTCTTAGTGTTATGGTCCTGTATGTTCACTTTAGCGTTGGTAATTTAAAATAGATTTATTTATTAATTGATACTGTAAATAAATTATCAAAAAAAAAATTACTAACATTTAAATTCAATTACAATCACTTTTATGTGTATGTTGTTGGTATTATCTTGTATCTATTAATTGCTAAATTTTATAACGAAATTGAATTTGATATATACTATATATATACTTTTGTTTACAATAAATTAAAAGTTTTTTCTTGTTATGTTTCTATAAGTTTTATGTTTTTATCGGAATTATTTTAAAGAGAGCATTTTTCTTCTTCCTTCAAATAAATTAAAAGTTAAAAAAGGAAAATTAATCATGTTCATTAATTACCAAATTGACTTTTGTGGATTACTGTGGTGAATTATTCATCTGTTTATTTTTAGTTCTCATTCTTATTGTTGTTATGAGGAGCATTTTTTATGGTAAAGATGTCAGACTAGTTTTAAAATATTATTTATGATGCTGACATGAGCATCGTTCACTGTGAATATTCTCTTTTGAAAACTTTGTAAGTAATACTTACGAAATTTAATATATTCATAATGAGGCAAAATAAGGAAATGTTTTACATAAACTTGCATTATTGTGAAATTTGCATTTCACATCAACTTGCAAATGTTTCACATAAACTTGCGATTAATGCATTAGAAAGAATAAGAATGCACTAGGAAAGTAAAGCATGAAAACTGACTCTTATAAAATTAATCAACAAATTAGGATAAGATAAATGCATCGGTGCGGAGGGTTCGACATTTTGGGTTCGACATTTCAGTATGTGACAACGCCAGTTGAGCGACCGACAGAATTCATTCCTCTTACCATGAATATTGTATGTCTTATAGAAGAAAGAAAAATTAATAATAACAACGAGAAATAGTGATCGTGAAGTAATTTATAATTAATGCATAATACATTTGCTATTTATACACACAAAATAATTTCAGTTCAATATATATGAAAATTTTCCCAATCAAACTTCAAACTTTTGATTATCCGCGGAATTGAGTAGCACGGGTTCCGCGGATAATAAGAACCGCGGGTAAACGGCAAAAACGCTAATAATGAGGGGCATATACAATAAAAAATATTTCATCTCACAAACTTGATTGTATTCAATATAAAACATAATACAAACAGTACAAAGTAAAAATAACAACGAGAAATGGTGATAGTGAAGTAATTTATAATTAATGCATAATACATTTGCTATTTATACACACAAAATAATTTCATTTCAATATATATGAAAAGTTTTCCAATCAAACTTCAGCAAACTCTTGATTATCCGCGAAATTGAGTAGCACGGGTTCCGCGGATAATAAGAATCGCTGGTAAACGGCAAAAATGCTAATAATGAGGGACATATAAAATAAAAAATACTTTATCTCACAAACTTGATTGTATTCTGTATGAAACATAATACAAACAGTACAAAGTAAAAATGCATGTATTTTATGTACTAAAAGATGTAGAAACAATAAACAAAACAGTGTACTTATGATGAAGCTGCTAATTTATGCTCTAAACCAAACAATATCAACTGTACTGTACAACAACAAAAAAAAAAAAAAAAAAAAAAAAAAAGCAACAAAATTCTTTAAATTTATTTTTATTTATTTATTTATTTATTAGAAAAGGCAATCCTTGTTCAGCAAATATTTTCCTTTCATTCAGCGCTCTTTAGATCCAACCTTATTTCCGCGCCCGCGGATAATCTTCTCCCGGATAGTCCAGAGTGTACTGCGTATATTTTTTAATACTCTCTTTCTCACACCTGTCTTCGGAAGAAAACTAGTTGGCATAGGTGGACTCTGCTCAGTTCCCCATCATATTTATGTTATCATAAATTTCTAGTGCGAGACATATTATAATCATGTTAAAAGAAATGAATTTGACCAAAGCTTGATAGAGTGACAGAATGAAATCCCCGCCTAATAGGCTATCCACCGTTCATTTCGATATATTTATCTTAATCTAATCTATTAATTTATTTTATCAGGGTCAATTCTGTTGTTTAGTTTTCATGCTACTATTTCCATGCAATAATCTTCAAAATTCATATTTATATGAAAAATTTACAATTTCGCTATGTTGATAAAATCGTAAATTACGAATAATTTACGAAATTTTCCTCTTAGAATATTTGTATTCAATCATGTTCAAACAAATATCATGAATGTAATTTTGAAGTTGTCCAATGTATTTATGATCCTCAAAATGGAAGTTTATGCTGAATTTTGCCTTATTCTGACATGTTAAGTAAATCGTAAATTCCAAATAACTTACGAATTTTTTAAATTGGAAAAATCATAGTCTATGATATTCATGCCAGTATCCAAAATAATATTTAAAAAGTGGTTTGACATCTTTACGGTGAAAATATCCCTCAAGATTGACGTTTATGTGAAATTCTGCTCCAGTCTGCCATGTTAAGAAATTCGTAAGTTTCCAATAACTTACGAAATTTTTATATTGGAAAATTCATAGTCATTAATATTCTTGACACTGTTCTAAATAATATTTCAAAAGTAGTCTGACATCTTTGCGATGAAAATATCTCTCAAAATTGACGTTTATGTGAAATTTTGCCCTATACTGCCATGTTAAGAAATTGGTAAATTTCCAATAACTTGCGTAATTTTCAAAGTAGCATATTTATAGTAAATGATGTTCATTCCGGCATCAAAACTGGTATTTTAAAACTGGTCCGACATTTTTACAGTAAAAAGTTTCCATTTAATGCACGTTTAAGTGAATTTTTGTCCTATTCTCCCATGTTAAGAAAATCGTAAATTTCTAATAACTTACGAAGTTTTTTAATTCGAATGTTGCAAATGAATAGGGTTCTTGCCAGTATCGAAAGTAATATTTTAAAACTGATCTGACCTCTCTGTGATCATTTGTTCGTGAGATATCGTGTAAACAGACTAACAAACTAACGGACTAACACACTAACGGACTGACACACTAACGGACTGACACACTAACAGACACCCTACAGACAGACACCATACAAATTTTGTCATTTTCGGATTCCTCACACCTGAAAACGTATAAAAAAAAGCCAAAAAACCGAGGTCGAAAATTTTCACGATTACCTAAGTTCCCCATACCTATAGTATGATGGGGAACTAAAACAAGGGACGAAAATTTGATAAATCATAGAGTCATATTTCATAAATGTATGTTCAAGCAATAAATTACTACAAGTAGTAAATATATATTTTTTTTCCTTTCAACGTTTTCATTTTCTTACCCCTCCCGCTCTAAACTGTGAACGGGTAGACCATTGTAAGTGCAGTAAACTAAATTCTATCTGTGAAATTTGATAACTTTTGATATCCATTCTTACTTGGAAATTCCGAATACTATAGAGATCTACTTTGACTGGATGGCTACGAATATTCATTCCGGTGACATTTAGTTTAAAAATTGGCGAAGAAAGGAAAGTTATAGATTTAGTTAGATTTAGTTAGAATCGTTAATAAAGCTTTTTCTAAATACACTAACCAGTTACTTTATTTAACTTTTATTTTTTTCAACTTTTCGGAAAATGTTAACATCGTAAAACACAAATGAAAATGCAAATGGAACAATTTTCATTTACATCCCGCAGTATAACTGATTTTTTTTTAGGGGGGGGGGGCAGCAAACCAAATACAAGCGAAACATATAATCTTCTATGGTTGTTTTTTTTTTCACTTCGTGGTGTAAATGTGGTATCAGTGCGAGGTCTTGAAAGGTCCTAGCTCATATTCGCTAAAGTTTCGGAGAAAGCCATGGAAAACTGCGAACAACAAGGCTAGCAAATGTGACCTAAATTCGATCACCACATCTTCCGTCTATCAGGTTTTGTGCAAATAAATAATGTAGATAAACTTCGTTAATTTTATGCAGTATTAAAATATTCTTAATGGAATCTCTTTATAAGCCGTAATGTATCAGAATTCGTTTGGGAGTACATATATACAAATCAGTATTCATTTTATACCATTTGCATTGGGAAACAAGCAATATTGAATCTAAATAACACGAATCAAGTTTACGACATTCTGTAAAATACTTATGACAATAAAAGAGCGCGCAGACAAACAGACTGACGTACCGACTGAATACCGACCTGCAAATCGACAAACAGACAGATAGGCAGGCAGATGAACTGAATTGGTGAAGAGTTTTTTACTTTATAGAGAAATATAAAACATTGTTCAAGTTTGCTATGCACTGTACTTGTCCACGTCTGAAATTTGTCTCGGAATTCTTTTTTGTGAAATCAAATGTCGTAGCCTTTATTGCCTCGGAATTCCGAAACCCGACAATCCGACAGTGACTCCCGAGATGAGTTTTGAATCACTTCAGTGCTCTTGTGAACAAACACATCTGTGACTTGAGAATGGCGGATCTGAAAGGTGACACCATTTTTTATCGGCCTCTTCCTCACTCGAATTCGTCTCCTTTTACACAAGACAATTTTTCTTCGTTTCAAATCATCTTTCCTAAAAGAATGTGTCACAAAGAGAGATACTAGTCGAACAGATAACATGTTCTGCTTTACCATATGGAAAAACTTAATGTAGTCGAGTCGGAATAGCCATTTTATATCGAGAATAATACGTCTTTAAAAAAAGTATGTTACAGTGTTTAGGATCAATCACACTGCGACGTTTTTCTAGGCATAATTAATAAATTGTGGATTATTAAAATATTATAAAGTGATTGAAATTTTTAAATGAAGCACTAAAAAATTAGAGGAGGAATGAGAAAATTTTTTCATAAAATATCCATCCATCACAAAAAAAAAAAAAGTATTTTAAAAATCAAGGAGTACAATTATTTTGCTGTTGGTTTTGAATATAATCTCAGGAAGCTAAAGTATTACACAAAAGCAAAAGAAAAACAGTTCTACTATTTAATTTTCTACTTTTTTTTGTCACGGGGGTAATATTTTACTAAATGACCCTGTAGTAAAGACAATTACTCAGCAGAAATGCATTACACATAGATAGCACGTTTTTTTTTTTCAAGTGCTAAATGGTAGAGCAAATACATTCTACACTGTTAAAAATTTTGGTACATTTTTGCTGCCACCATGCGATGGTGAAACCTTTTACCCTTATTTGGTGCTTTACTAAACCAAGGCTTGGTACTGCAATAGCTACATCCATAAGATGGAGAATTTTTTTACCATAATTTGGTGCTTTTTTCAATCAAGAAACGCCAAATCATAGTAGAAGGTTTCACCATCGCATGGTTGAAGCTATACTTGTACCAAGTTTTGTTTCAACCTAGCAAACTGAAGATACTGTAGTACCAACATTTGGTTCAACCTTGAACTGAAATTTTTAACAGTGTACCATGTTTTGGTCCAATCTAGGACAAAATTTTTAACAGTGTACTCCGTTTATTATTTTAATAACACTGCGCTGCAAAAAGAAAAAAAATCGAGCGCTGGTACCATTTTTGCTGATTTTTATGTGAAATGACCTCCTGAATCCGAATATGACCCCCACTTTGCCCAATCACCCACCGTTTTCTCGGGATGCCACCTCCTCCCCTGATTTTTATCACTATTCTGTAATTTTATGGCCATGAATTTGATTTGTAGAATGGAAAAGAATTATTTTAACACTTGAAAACAAAAATATATAATGTGTAATAAATAATAATAATAACTGATTAATAAAATATAACAAACGTAATTTATAATTTCAGTGGCAAATCCCCCCCCCCCCCTGAATTTTCCCCTTGCTGCAAATATTCATGTTTTAGAATTTTTCTCATTTATAGCCCCTTAGAATATATATAACAGTTAAAACAATTCTTTCTTTCCCTAAAAATCAAATTTATAGTCATAAAATTACCAAAAAGTGATAAAAATAGGGTAGCGTCTCCAGAAAATAGTGGGTGATAGGGCAAAATGGGCATCATATTCGGATTACGGAGATCATTTTACATAAGAATTTGCAAAATGGTCTTGGGGCCGATTTTGATGCAGTACAGTGTCATCATACTAAAAAAGCGAATCGTAAAGAGAGATGGAATGATAGATATTTTTTTTTTCCTTTCTTTCTTTTCTTTTTTCTTTTCTGTTTTCAATATTTAATATAGTCATAATAATAATAAAAAAATCTTTCATGACAAATAATCTTTTTTTTAAATAATTAATAAGTGAATTAATAAATAGTTATTTACTTTTTTAGTTTCAACGTGTTTTTGTTTCCTTATGAACTATCAGAAAATCGATGATATAAACGAACGTTCAAAAATTCAATTTTGGAAGAACTCATTCCCATGTTTAAAAAATATAATCATGCTAAACATGGAGGAAGAAACAGATGGAGAAAATCAAACATTTTTTATCACAGAAAAGAATAACAAAAGTATAGTTATGTTTATCATTGTTTTCGGCACTGTAAAATGTTCGGAATTACATGAATTAAACATTAAAAGAAAAAAAAAACAGCAACTAAATGTTAACTAAAATTCAAATATAGCTTAATAAATACTTTCGAATAGACAAGATGGAAGAAAAAAAAATATTACATGTAAAAAAAGAAAGAAAGAAATTCAAATTCTTAATATAAACATTTTGCAGTCAAATTATTAGTCTTTTCTCTTATAAATTAACAGAAAAAATATAGCTGGAAATTTTCGGTTTTCAATATTTTTTTGGTAAAAACTTGTAATTGAACTAAAATTTCTATGAATAATTCATAGAAAATTTAATTGTTTTTAATTTTACTTCTTTCTTCTCAATAAGTTTTGTGATTTTTCTTATTGTTGTTTGTCAGATATTATTAACGTACTAAGTTACTAATAAAATATTTTTTATTTGTTATACTAATCAAAAGATTAACCTGTTGATTCGTCATTTGATTCTAGAAATGAAGATTTCTATAGAATGGACGTCGTCCATAGACATAATTTCTGTCACCTCTTTGGAATTATGCTGTCATTTTTTGTTCGCCCCCTCCCTCCCCCTCCTTTTTTTTATGATGCTTTGAATCTCTGTTATATTCAAACTATATTTATAAGAATTATATTTTCTTTTTTCGTCGGTAATAGAAAATAGCAATTACTCCATTGCATTATAAAAGTCAGAGAGGGAGAGAAATTATCACATTTTAACATACAGTTTTCATTTCAGCGAGTATTTCACACTTTATATCATCACGAAATAAATAAATTAAAAAGTGAAAAAAAAAAAAAAAAAAAAAAAAAAAAAGAAAGAAAGAAAGAAAGAAAAAGAAAAGAAAAAAGAACGTATGACTTAAACCTACAAGATGAGGTTAATTTTAATGATTAAAATGACATTTCATTACTGTGTACAAGCAGATGTGTGATATAACATTTTGCTCAAAATGTTTTTAAAGATGAATTTTGTGACACAATTTTGATTAAAAAAATTTTCTTTAAGGTAAGGAGTTAGGTTAAATAATAACTGATCCGCAAATATTAAAAAAAAAAAAAAAAAAAAAAAAAAAAAAAATGTATGTAGATTAAAATTTTTTAGTTATTTAAATTGGTTTTTAAATTAAATTCAATATTATTGTTAGTGAAAACTTTTTGAAACTTTTTTTTTTTTTTTTTTTTTTTTTTTACATTTTTTTTTTAAATTTCTTCTTATGTAATAATAATTTTTTTTATGTGTGTACTTTTAATTCGAATAATGTATTTAAAAATAACATAAAAAATAAGAAATATAATGAGAATGAGGATACCTTCTGTGAACGTAAAATTGTATATAAATCTTTCGTAGTAATCATAAATGTTCCATAAGCTGCTAATTTAGGGGTGAGTCCCAGACCATTGTCGATCGGCCATTGCGTAGCTAGTGGCTAGTGCGGCATTAAATTCACTAAACTCAACTCAATCCCCATAAGCTACAGTCGGTAACAAAAGTATCCGAACACTAGCAAAAATTCCTATGTAAAAAGAGTAGAGTTAATACTGTTTTGTTAAATAAATCCTTGTCCAATCATGTTCTTAGTCAGTCTAAGAACATGATTCGACAAGGATTTATTTAACAAAACAGTATTAACTCTACTTTTTTTTATATAGGAATTCTTACTAGTGTTCGGATACATTTGTTACCGACTGTACTAACTGTCATAAATAATAATTGAAGAAAAAAAAAAGTACTAATAAATTTTAAATAACTTTTATATTTACCCAATACCTTTTTTCTTAAAATTTTCTTAAGAGAGGACTCCATAATGTACAGTCGGTAACAAAAGTGTTCGAACACTAGCAAAAATTCCTATGTAAAAAAAGTACACTTCATACGGTTTTGTTAAATAAATCCTTGTCGAATCCTGTTCTTAGTCAGTGTAAGAATATGTTTCGATAAGGATTTATTAAATAAAACTGTATGAAGTGTACTTTTTTTACATAGGAATTTTTGCTAGTGTTCGGACACTTTTGTTACCGACTGTACAGTCAGCAGCAAACTTACTCAAGCACATATCTACATTTTTCATATATATATTTTTTTATAGTTTGATCGCTAATTTTTTAACATCAACTTACTTTTTTTTATAAACAGTATAAGACAAAGATCATGATTCAACAAATATTTACTTAACAAAACAGTGTTAGGTGTACATCTTTTAAATACGAATTATTGCTAGCTCTTCAATAATTTTACTGCCGACTGTAAGAAACACCGTTATTTATTTATTTATTATTATTATATGTTTTTTTTTTCAATGTATGCCAGCAAATTTGAATCTTTATAATTGATCCAAGCTCCTTAATCAGCCTAAGTACAAACCTTTTTTTAATTTTGTACGATTACACTGCTCAGCATGAAAATTGCCCCCCAACACTATTTTTGCAAATTCTTATGTATAAAATGACCTCCTCATTCCGAATAGGACGCCCATTTTGTCCTATCACCCACCGGTTTTTAGAGACGGTCCCCTATTTTTATCACTTTTCGGTGATTTTATGACTATAAATTTGATTTTTAATGGGGGGGGGGGAGGGGGGAGTATTTCAACTGTTAAATATCTTCTGGGGACTACAGAGTTGGAAAATTCTAAAACATAAACATTTGCGGGGGACGGGGGGGGTGGGGGGGGGGAGGGATTTGCTACTGAAACTATCTATTACATTTCTTATATTTTTTTAATTTCTTATTAATGTTATTTATTAAACATTATAATTTTTTTGTTTTTTAGGTGTTAAATTAATTCTTTTTCATTCTCCAAATCTAATTCATGGTCATAAAATTACCGTACAGTGATAAAAATTGAGGGAGGGGTGGTGTCCATAGGAAATAGTGGGTGACAGGTCAAAATGAGAGCCATATTCGGATTCAGGAGGTCATTTTACATAAGAATCAACAAGAATTGTATTAGAGTTCGAAAAAAATTTTTTTTGTTTCAGCGCAATGTTATCATACGAATTTTTAATCATTTTATAAAAATCCAGTTTCAGCGATCCCCTCTCAGGGGCCACAGCATACTGTATTTTGAATACCACTAATTTTTAATAATAAACTTTCCTTTAATTAATAGTCGAATTTATTGAAAGAAAGAAAGAAAAAATTACTATGCAAAACAGAAGTCTTCAAAATACGCGTTGCTGCAACCACAAAATTCAAAATTGAAATTTCGCACGTGATTTGAGTCATCATAAAAGCAAGATTTCCCTGTAATCATATCCAAGGACGATATTATGACATTGTAATAAAATGCATCAAAATATTGTGTTGATGATTTAAAACTTTGTAAGAAAAGAATGCAACAACTGTTTCTGTTGGAAATAATTAAATTGATCTTTCATCAAGTAATAAAAAGGTTTAAAAACAAAAGCTGCTTTTCAATAGTGCTGATATTATAATATATATATTTTAAGGTAACTAATAAAAACTATTTTTCGGAAATGTTTTTTCACACATTTTCGAAGCACTAAGAAATCGAATTTTGATACATTATGTAGTTCATTTGAATATTAGTCTCATACTTCATAGGTAATATCGTAAAATTACAGAAATTATAAGACATATTTGTTTGTGCGAAGCTTCTTAAGAATGTTCATAGAAAAATTTAACATTGTAAGATGATTAAAAAAAAAAAAAAAAAAATTAAATGCATGCATATACAGGGGAAACCCGGTTACAGTGGACCTAGGGGCTCAGTGGACCACCCCTATTTAAATCTATAAATATTCAACTCTTTTAGTTCATATGGATACTCATATATTGCAGACTAGTTGTATGCAGCCAAAAAAAAAAAAAAAAAAACACATGGGAAATAGTAAGGTAACCATTTTGAGAAGTTTTTATGTTTTGAGCTGCCTAAAGTAATTTTTCCACATTGAATTTTTTTTAAATTTTATAAAGATTGAACTTGTGACTATAAATACTATATGGCTGTTAAAGGAAGGCAAGTTATTGCTGTTTTTAAATTCTTAAAAATTATTAGCATATTTGTAGTCTATATATTATTTTATTATTATTATTTGTTTTAATCTGGCCCGGGGTACAGTGGACCACATTACAATGTGTATAAAAGTACAAATTAGATTTAATACTTGTATTTGTTTTAGTTAAATTTATAGATACAAATATAATGTATAGTATTGATATCTCAAAATAATAAATATCTAAATGTTATAATAAAATAAATAATAATAATGATAAATATTTGAATAGTAATACAATAATTATTTATATCTAAATATATTAACTATTTGATTTCTATAGCATTAATAAAAGAAAAAAATAATATCTAATTTAATAAATAGTAGGAGTAATTTATTATTGTTGTTGTTTTTAGAGATCACATCATGTGAAAAGCAAAACAAGTAGCTTAATACATTTTAGTTAAATTTATCCTACAAATATAATGTAAATTGATTATATCTCAAAATAATTTAAAAAACATTAAATATTTGAATAGCAGTATAATATTTATTAATATCTGAATTTAAAAAAATATTTGATTTGTATAATATTAATAAAGGAATAAAAAACAATATCTATTTTAACTTAATAAATTTTCTTATTGAGATTTGATTTATTTGTTTATTTTAATTTAATCTTGTTTATTTTAATTCATGAAAATGCTTGAATTATGTTCTTTAGACTAGAATAGTATAAGAAACTAATTTTAGAGAAAAAAAAAAAAAGTAATTTATATTAATTTAATATAAACAAAAGAGGCTGGTCCACTGTACTCCAGTGATGGGGCACAGTGGTCCACTTTGTGAGTGCTCACAATTTATTTTTTCATTCATAACGTATTGGAAATATTGTTATAAAAAAAATTAAGACATGTCGAGAAGGGTTTAGAGATTGTGTGCTATTTCCCCCCCTCCCCCCAAGTACATTACTTTTCTGTCTTTTGTGCAAAAAAATTAAGAGTGTAAAAGTGGTCCACTGTGCCCCGGTCTCCCCTATATATATACTTTGAATTCTTAAGATTTTGATCGTAATTATTTTTAATTTCGTCTTCGAACTTTAACTTAAATGTAGAACATTTTGTTAAAATTGGGAAATAATTTAAAAAATGTATGCCACTAAGTTATAAAGATTATTTTTAAACCACTGATATGAGTATTGTTTCTATACGATTCATTTAAATTCGAATCAGTATTTTTATTTATTTACTTTTTAATACTCTGATTTAGGAACCATTCTGCTTCAGTATGAATTTCCTTTTTCAATTATTTAATACATTATTTATTTCGATAAAAAACCCATACTATAGATTGTCACTTTTTTTTTTTTTTTTTTACCAGCTTTTGTTTTTTAAAAGTGTGTGATCCCCCCCCCCCCCCCCCATTAATTATTATTATTATTATTACTTTTTTTTTTTAAAGGATATCACTATAATAATATAACAGTAGAAAACTGAAAATATGTTTTAAAAACTGTAAGTAACATAAGTAACTTATAAAAAGATTTTATAATAAGAAAATAATAATGAATAAGGCAGATATTAATACAAAATAAATTAGACTGCTAGGTCTACTTTTCATTCTGAGAAGATAATATTTTTCAAAGATAATTTGATTATTTTGAGAAAACTTAACATAAATTGTAAATGTATGACAGAAAACAATTAAATCTGTTTTTTATATGAGCTTTAATTAATTATTTAAACAAAAAATTTGAAGTAACAAATGTAAAAATTCGGAGGATTTTATAGAGCTTCTCATAGAAAAAGAAATTCAATTAAAAAATGATGGAATACTAAAACGTGGCGTGGGGCATTAATATATTTTATTTATTTTAACAAAAAAAAAAAAAAAAAGAAGAAGAAGAAGAAGAAGAAGCCTATTTGAAAAAAAAAAAAAAAAATAACAAATAATCTTTAAAACATCTGTCTTTTCTTCTTAAAAAACACTTTCGAATATTACTCAGGCCCAAGGAAAAGAAATATTATATATATAAAGCAAATATTTTATTACTAAATTTGTAAACTTTATACAAACTTTATAAAGTTATTGCATTAAATTAAAATTAAATTAAATTAAATTGCGTTTTCTTCAAGAAAGCGACATTAAAAAAAATATCGTTTTCTAATACTTCTGTGAGGCCTAAAGAACATAATGCAAATATTTTTTTACTAACTTTGAAAACATTATATTAGAGTAATATAAGGCGCTTTTTTTTTTTTTTTTTTTTTTTTTTTTTTTTTTTCTCTCTCTCTCTAAAATAACACTTTCTAAAACTACTGTGGCTTTAAAAACTTAATGCAAACATTTTCATTAAATAAAATTACACAAGTATAAAGGAAATTAAAATAAACAAATTATATAAATAAATTAAACGAATAAAACTTATTAAGTAAAAAATAAAAAAGTTGAAATCAGCTAATATTATAATTATGAAACGAAACATTGAAAAACACATTTGAAAAAGTCATTCTGTAATCTTCTATAAAATTATTTGGGTTAGATAGAACAATGATCACACTTCTTCGGAAACTTGCATTTTAAGCTTTATTAGAAAATTAATGACAACAGCAATAATAATTTAATTATTACTTATATTATTTATTATTATCATATATTATTATTAATAATAATAGCAACAGTCAACCAGGAAACATTATACACACACACACACACACACACATATATATATATATATATATACGTATATACATACATACATACATATATACATACAGTCGGTAACAAAAGTGCCCGAACACTAGCAAAAATTCCTATGTAAAAAAAGTACACTCCATACGGTTTTGTTAAATAAATCCTTATAGAATCATCTTCTTACACTGACTAAGAACAGGATTCGACAAGGATTTATTTAACAAAACCGTATGAAGTGTACTTTTTTCACATAGGAATTATTGCTTGTGTTCGGACACTTTTGTTACCGACTTTATATATATATACTCTATAACAAAAAAAGTGTGACGTACCAAGGAGTAATGCAAACTGGACACAAATTGACATACATACACGATTTGATGGAATCAAGCACCAATTCATCATTATCGTCGAACCTACGTGCAACTGGTACTTCAGTGACTTCAAATACCCTTAACAGGCGGCTCAGTGAAATAGGGTTGAGCTCAGTCCCCGGATCTCTCTTCCACTGAGGACGTTTGGAGCATCATAAAAAGGGTCCTACAACCAGATCGGGATTTTACCTCTCCGCAACAATTGACAGAATTTGGCACGATACTTCACAGGAGCACATCTGCCAACTCTATCAATTAATACCAAGTTTACTTTGTGAGGCCCTTTCTCTTGATTAAATCATTAAAATTTTCTGAAACTGCAATCAATTGTTTTTCTCCACATGTGCATCACATCTACCAATTTTTCTCCCATTCGGACCACCCATTCCACCCCATCTACCAATTTTTGTCCCCACTTCTTCTTAGTGCGTCGTATTTTTTTGTTATAGAGTGTATATACATTAGGAGTATCACTCCCTGTCTCCCTCCCCCCTCAGTGAGTGTGAATTTTCAATACGAGTACATTTTAATGCGTGAACACATTTGAAACGAATGGTTGAAATAAAGATCTGGGATAATTTGTAACAAAGTTATTGGTATTTTTCCTTCCTTCCTTCCTTTTTTTTTTTTTTTTTTTTTTTTTTTGAGGGGGGGGGGATAGGGGAATAGCATTTCCTCAGATGTCTGCAGATCAGGATTTACTTTCATTTGACACCATAATAATCCAAAAATAATTTTAATAAATAATTTCCAATGCATGAGTTTGTATAGGAAAATATAGATGAAAGTTCTATGATGGCCATTGGTTTTTTCTGTTTATCCGAGCAAAAATATTAATGATATCACCATGATCAATTTCTTTCGATGGATAATAATGTAAGGTAGCTTGCAGACAAATAACTCTTCATTCTTTCAGCGTAGAAAATGATCTCTCTCCAGAACAATTCATTGCGTGAATGTTCAGACAAGCGCGTCATAAACCAATATTTATATTCGGATAAATATTATTTTAACAAAATAATTTTAGTCGATGGAAATTCTAATGAATTTCGTATTTTAGTTGCTTCTTAAATTTTGATTCCCGTGCACAAGTTTATTTAAAAAAAGGAAGAAATAATAATATCCTTGGGAAATTTTGTCGCCCTTTTAAATTTACCGTACTAAGCCCTGGTCTTGCAAGCCTAGATCTAAATCCGGCGCTGTGATTATTAGAGCTATTTTTGAATGAAATAGATCTGCTTCGAGATAAAATATCAAGGATAAATGGACTTTATCCGTATTGCATCATAAAACCCCTCACATGTGACTACTATAGAGAAAACTGCAACATTATAATGAGATTATATGTATTGAATGGGGTTAAATTACATTTTATAGGGAAACTTTTGTATCGTTTGGAGAAAGTCACAGTGAAATGGAGAATCAGAAATCACATGATGGGTATAATTTAGCCTCGAACCGCCCCCTCCCCCCCCCCCAAAAAAAAACGGATATTGACCATTGAAGTTTCCACTTATTGAATTTTTTATTCGTCATCATTCAACATCAATATCTGAGTTCATTTTACTTCAAACAAGGTTTTTATTTGTTTTATATTTCTTTTTAAAAATCTAAAAGTTTCGCACACAGTAATCAATATGAAAGAAAATTAAGCTAACCATACGTTTTAATCCACCTTTACTAAACAAAATAATGATAATAAAAGAAAGGTGAAATAAAGCTATTGCCTCAAATTGGATTATAATCAATTTAGACATGCAAACATATTTCGGTTTGTGTTTAACACTTTTTACCCTCAAAATAAATGAAGATTTTGTTACTTCGTTTTTTGAATTTAGTTCACTAACAATGGTTAATCTTCATTTCTGAGAATCAAGACTAGTTTAGAGTCGTCAACAGGCTTGGATAGTTGACATTTTTGATTTTGTTGAAATTTTCAGGATATGTACAGTCGGTAACAAAAGTCTCCGAACACTAGCAAAAATTCCTATGTAAAAAAAAATACACTTAATACAGTTTTTTTTAAATAAATCCTTGTCGAATCCTGTTCTTAGTCAGTCTAAAAACAGGATTCGACAAGGATTTATTTAACAAAACTGTATTAAGTGTACTTTTTTTATATAGGAACTTTTGCTAGTGTTCGGAGACTTTTGTTACCGACTGTATGTATAATTAATACTGTACTATAAAGATACTGTTATATTAGTACTCGTTTTTCAAAAATTTATTTTTTTTAATTTTAGATGAGCGCATTTTCCTAAATTCTATTAGCTATAAAATAAAAAGTTGTAAACAATAAAATTTTTGGAAAACGAGTACTACTTTAACGGTTTAGAATTTTCTGAATATGAAAGAAAATTTAAAAAAAGGGTACATCAAGTAATGAGTAATTGAGGAAGCAAGTTTCCCCATAAAGTTATTAGGGTTTTGTTGACCGGAGATGGGGAAATTGTAAGGGGGAAAGGAAAGCATCGACGAACTTTTTTCAAATATTTTTTTATGTACAATAGTAATAAACATTGAAATAAAAGTAATTGAATTAATTTAAAAAGGGCCGAAGAACACATGCTTAGCATAAGCTATAGAACCACATTACATAAAATTTGGAGAGATTAGATACATCGTTCCAATTGCGACATTTTTTTTTTTTTTTTTTTTAATAAATCATCCTTTTTCAACTATTACTTTCTCCTATATTCAGTAGAAGAAAGTATTGGATTCGTAAAAATTTTCGACATTCGGTCTTCGATGAATTTACACGTTTTGAGAGGTGTAGAACATGATTTGACCATTTCTAGTAAATGTCTCTCTGACTCTGTGTGTGAGAGAGGGACAAAATTTTGTTGGTTTTCACGGAAACTACTGAACAGAAATCCATACAAATTGATATGTAGTTACACCATGACATAAATTAGTGCCTATCAACTTTTGAGGAAAATCGTCCAAAAGGTCGCATTTCCAACCCGCTTTTTCTAAAATTCTAATAGGGTGGTATAGGAAAAAATTTCGTACAAAAGTGAATAAAGATAATTATTTTTTAACTATGATTATGAAATTAAAAAGAAATACTTATAAGACAGTCAACTAAGAAAAAAATTGTGTATGTACGTACGTCACCTTCCCTCTGGTAAGAAGTCTTCCCCACCTCCTCCGAATTTTCATCATGGGTATATTTTAAAAGAGTGTGTCAATACCTTTAAAACAAACAGTTATAGAAGAAAATCATGTGCTGGCCACAACATACAGTCGACAGCAAAAGTATCTGAGCATTAGCAGAAATTCCTATGTAAAAAAAGTACACTTAATACAGTTTTGTTAAATAAATCCTTGTCGAATCTTAGTTAGTCTAAGAACAGGATTTGAGAAGGATTTATTTAACAAAACATTATTAAGTGTACTTTTACTTTACGAACACTATAGTGAGGAAAGTATTGTAATCATGTCAAAAATCTGAATATGAGATTTTGATGTTTCATACGTTTCGAGGTCCCCTGAGTCCGTTTTCACTATTTTTACGATGATGTATCGTATGTATGTGTGTGTGTGTATGTGTGTATGTATGGGTGTATGTATGTGTGTGTATGTGTGTATGTATGGGTGTATGTATGTGTGTGTGTCTGTGAGTGAATACGCTAGCGTCTAAACGCTTTGTTTGAATAAGCTGAAAGTTGGTACGTATATTGTAAGTCACCATAGTGATTGCAAGTCACCATTATTGATTTTGGTGAATCTAGCACTTATAGTTTTTTTACAGGGACACCAGAAAAAATTCTTTATCATTATGGCCTATGGGGCCAAATTTTTAAAAGTGCGATAGCGTCTAAACGCTTTATTAATCTGAGCAAAAAATTTGTACACAATTTATAGTTCACAGTTGCACGAACTGTATAGATTTTGGTGAATTTAGCACTTACAGTGTTTTTACAGGGACACAAAGAAAAATTCTTTATCATTATGGTCTATGGGTCCAAATTTTTAAAAGTCTGATACCTCTAAACACCTTATTAATCTGAGCAAAAAATTTGTACACATGTTATAGGTCACAGTTGCACCAACTGTATAGATTTTGGTGAATTTAACACTTACAATTTTTTTACAGGGACACAAAGAAAAATTCTTTATCATTATGGCCTATGGGACCAAATTTTTAAAAGTGCGATAGCATCTAAACACCTTATTTAATTGAGCTGAAAATTTATATGAATATTATTATTAACTGTTGCACTAACTAGCATTTATAGGTTTTCACAGGGACACAACGAAAAATTCTTTATCATTATAATCTATGGGCTCAAAGTTCAGTAGCGTTAAATAAAACATCGTGTAATATATGAAGAAAAATACTCAAACACTCTATTATGGTTTTCTCTCTTTTGTTTGTTTAACAACTCCTCTTTCTTTACTTTATCTACAAAACTGTTAGTTACTCAATGTTCGAAAAGTCGAATGGAGTCACTCCAGAATTTTTTATATAGGAATTTTTGCTAGTGCTCGGATACTTTTGCTGCCGATTGTACGAGTTTTTTTTTTTTCCTACAAACTAAGAATAAAGATTTATTTTTTGCATTTAAATTCAATCAAACCACTTTCTTTTTCCCTTTTCCTTTAATTTTCTTTCTCTTCTATCTTAGTATGTAAATAACTTTGAAAAAAGAAATAAATATAAGAAAACATATTTGAAAGCGATGTTTATTATCAAATTATTAATTGATATTTTTATAATTTACAAATTATTATTATTATTATTATATATATATATATATATATATAATAAAGATGATCTATTAAGCATAGTAGAAGCCAAGCAACAGATACAAGATCACTGAAACACCAATGACCAACAAGACAAAAAAAATCACCAGTGGACGAAATATACCAATGCAAAGAAACCAGATTCACCAATTAACAGCCTGCAAAACAAACGAATCAATAAAGTAAAACAACAAATCTTAACTTAAAACCATAAACTTATCAAAATTAATGAAAAAACAACCCAAGAAACACAAGATAGGAAGAAGGAGGCAGGCGGCAAGACTTGTGACTTGCCTGTGGGGTTACACTAGTTTTATGCCGGCAACACTCCCCCAGCCTGCCACAACCAGAAACAGGAACCATATGGATTTAAAAATGCAAATTTCAAAGCAGATGAACAACAATGAAACCACGAAGCCACAATGAAATTAACTGTTTAATCACATTGTGTTTAACAGTATAATTAGAACATTAAATATAGTTGACAACTCAAGAAGGAAAAAACTGAAATTTTAATGGAAAATGAAAGCATGCATAGTAATACATAGCAAATGCAACAAGCCTTCTACTTTTTTTTTTTTTTTTTTTTTTTTTTTAATTTAATTTCACAAACCCACCCAACCATCCAGCCTTACAACACCACCCCACCTCCGTAATCAAACATCTGCCCACCCAACCGCCACCTTTTTTATTGTCTTTTATTATTTTATAATTTTTTTGTTGATATACACAAGAGTGTACACAGCTTTTTTTTTTTTTTTTTTTTTTTTTTTTTTTTTGTCTTGACAGAGACATGGTTAAGGATATAAAATAGAAAATACAAAGTTTTTAGGAAAACCCATTTTAGCAGTGGCTGTGATCAGTTTATTAATATTCTTGTTTTTAAACTTTGCAGAGCATAAATTATTAATTCGAAATAAATGGTTAATGATGATGTTTCTAAATACCGAAAGATGCAGACATGAATTAAAATGTGTAAATAAGTTTACATTAAAACAAAAATCTTGCCGTTTGTCATAGATATCTGTGTAAAGTTTATTACCATCGATGATTATTTTGAGATCTAAAAAGTTAATAGATTGATTAGTCAGAGTATTTATAGTTAGCTTTAAATTAGGTTGATAATTGAAGGAAAAACCATTTTGTGAGTTCTTGTTGAGATAAAATACAATAATATCATCTATGTAACGATAAAATCGAACATCATCATTGCAAATTTGCTTTTCATAATAATAAAGATAGAGATCTGCCAAAATACTGGAGCTACAACCTCCTTGTGGAATGCCTAATTGTTGCAAATAGATATCGTTGTTGTGGAAGATATAATTATTATGGATAACAAAGTTAAGAAGTGTTTTAAATTTTTCTTCTTTAAAATTGTAAGGAAGATTAATTTGAGCTTTATATTCTTGAAAAAGACTGTAAATGATATTACTAAGATCTGATAATTCAATATTATTGAAAAGATCTTGAAAGTCAAAAGTCATAATATTGTCTATTGAATCGAGCGATTTGATGTATTGAATTAATTGAAAGCTATTTTTAAGACAGTGTAAGTCTATTAAAGAAGCAAAAGGTGAGGTAATAATGGAAGAAAAAGCCGGCTATAGTTTCGATTTGGACATTGTAATAACAGATAACCTATTGTTTTCGATAGCAAACTTTTCCAAAATTTGATTAATGATTTAGTAAGGAACATGTCACCCATATTTAATGTTCGTACATACATTTATTTAAGAGTGAAATATGCGCTAAAGAAGAAAAAAGAGAAAACGTTGTAGCTTAAGGGGACTTGGACTCCTTTGATGGCATCATTGAAGTAAGTTTCATATAAAAGTTCATATTCCCATTTAATATTTATAAAGTGAACTATGTTAGGTTTGTTTTCAGTAAAATATACAGTCAGTCAACAATTCTTATGTATATATATATACAGTAACCGCCCCTTAATAAAATCACTTGTTAATAAATCAGCCGTTTAATCTGATCAGATCGCGAGGACCGGAATCAAATTAATACAAACAACTTTTAAAGCCGCCGCTTAATAAAATCAGCATCACCGGTTAATAAACTCAAAAATATCTCCTGAGCAGCCAAAAATATCATTAATGCATACTATTTTTTATTTTTTATTTACATTGTTTTTTTTTTTTTTTTTTTTGTAATGGAAAAAGAAATTAAAGCACAACAAACCCTCCGTTATCGCTCATTGTTGTAGTTTTTACACTTGCAGCACAGTTACAAATTAAACACGCCCCGTAACTTATCTGCGTAACAATTTCAAGGAACGTATTCTTCAAAGCGCAGTAATAAAATATAATTATGATTTGAAATGATTTTTTTTTAAATTTCTAATTATTAAAAGGTAATTTCTAGTTTTTATTTTGAAATTACAATAATTCATGAGGTTTAAACCGAGAGATTTTAAATTTATAAGAACAGCGTGAACTTTTGTTAAAGTAATGATGATTTTTCTCTAACGAAAGTGCACGGGAACTTAGAATGCGTTTAATTTACTTATATCGAAGACACAATTAGTTAATTGTCTACCAAAAATTAATTAATATTGTTTACTAATTCCGTTATTCGTTACCTTAAGTTTCTTTCGAAATTCAGGGAAGTAATACCTTTTCCTTAAGGGCAGGATCGTTCGCCGGATATAAAAATCAGCCGCTTAATAAAGCCACTTTGGCTCAGAACGAATGTGATTTTAATAAGCGGCGGGAACTGTATATATATATATATATATGCAGATTTGAAATCTTTAAATTCCGTTTTCTCAGTTTGAATTTTTTCTTAAATTTATGATCTTCAAAATTATAAATTTCTACAAATGTTTAAGAAAAGACTTATTATTATTATCATTATTTTGGATTTTTAATGGAACCTGCTTAAAAGAAGATGGGTTGGATTTTGAAATTTATTAGTTAATTTTCGAGAAAAAAAAAATAAAAAAATGTATGTCTAAGTGAACATTTGAAAAAAAGAAAAAACATGGTTTTTGTTTTATTTTTATCTTTAATATTTTTTCTTTTAAACCGTTAACGCCCGAATTAATATTTTGCAAAATATTATTAGCTGATTATTTCACTTCTAAATATTTGGTTGTAAGCTAATATCATTCGTCTAAAAAACGCTTTTGAAATCAAAACGAAATAACTTACAGTCGGTAACAAAAGTGTCCGAACACTAGCAAAAATTCCTATGTAAAAAAAATACACTTCATACGATTTTGTTAAATAAATCCTTATCGAATCATGTTCGTAGACAGATTAAGAACAGGATTCGACAAGGAATTATTTAACAAAACTGTATTAAGTATACTTTTTCTACATAGGAATTTTTGCTAGTGTTCGGACACTTTTGTTACCGACTGTACAGCATTGTTTGTTTAACCAGTTAACGCTCGAATTAACTTTACAAAATATATTTTAATGAATATTTCAATTCTGAATTAATATAGACAGCGACAATAAAATATATTAACTTAAACAATTCCTCTGGCAATTTTAAATTTAAAGCCTATCTTCATATATTGACGGGGGAAATTGCAGGTAAGTAGAGTTTAACGTCTATAGACTGCACTAAACCAAATGAAACGAATATATATGTTTTGTAATAGAGATAGTCAACTGGGAAAAAAATTTTGTGTATGTAAGAGCCTCGCCTCCCCCCTCGAGGGGAGTAAATTTTCATGATGGGTAACTTTCAAAAGAGCTCGCCAATACCTTTATAACGAATGGTTGAACCATCGATCTGCGATAATTTAAAACAAAGTTATCGTTTTTTTTTTGTTTTTTTTTTTACTTTTAACGGGGGAAAAAATCGTTTTTTTTTTTTTTTTTTTTTTTTTTTAAATATTGAGAATAAAATGGGCTTTTTTTTTTTTTTGGATATTTGGTGTTATTCCACTTCTCTAATATGGAAATCGTCTGCATTATCATAAAAGATAATTTATTTAAATAATAATTTTAATACATTATTTTTTAAAAACAGGATTAATTTTTAAGTACCGAATTAAATTTTATATAAATCTAGGTGCATTAATGAAACGAGGGGTTGAGGGGAGCGGTAGACTCCCTCACACAGAATTAATTATCATATAAAACTCTTTCGAAGCCTAATTTGAATTGTTTAACATAGATTTACATAACATCGTTATCTTACCTCTTAATCTCCAACCTGTATTTATAGTATTAAATTTCAGGGTAAGAGAAAGTCGTGTGAGTGGCACACCAGATTATTCTTTATCAAAAATAGAATCAATGAAACTGAAATGTTTATGCTTCGGAATTTATATAATACAAAATATATTTATTCAGATTTTAGTTTAACTCATCAACTGTCATATGCTTACAACAATAATTTACATTAATAAAGTTCATTAAATTTTAAAAAAGTCTACATTAAAGTTTATCTAACTATTATGAAACATCACAAAATATTGATTTTTAGTCTTTTTTTTTCTCTCTATAAATTAAAACTCTTTATATCTGTAGTTTGCAAGAGTATAGTGAAGGGGGTTACAGTAACTTGCCCTCCTTTTCCATGCACTTCAAAATTAAATAAATTTTCGCTTCTGACCATCTGGCCTTATTCTATGAATAAGGCGACCGAATTTTTGAAACCCAATTTGAGGACAAAGCATCGCATCCTCCTGAAATTGAAGGGCCATTCGAGGACAGAGCTAAATTACGCTTTAAATTGAGGACATTTGAGGACAAATTTGTAAATTCGAGGACGTTTGTCATGAAATGATTTTAAAATTGCTGAGGACATAGGTCGAAATTCGAGGACGGTCCTTATGATTGGAGGACGTTTGGTCACCTTAGAGCTAGGAAGTCACTTCTCCACGCTGTAAGTTACCTTAACCCCTTCTCTCTGGTTGCGTCCCTGGTGTATTAAAGTTGTTTTCAAATTTGAATTTTCTTGCATATGAGGCATTCGTGAAATCATAATTACCTGTACATAATAATAATAATAATAAAGGGAAAGAGAGCGAAAAGAAAGAACAGAAAATTCATTCATCCTAATTTATACAACAATGAACTTGAAAATATTTTTTATTCTTTCTATAAAACTAACTAATCTTAGCGATATTTTTTTCGAAATAGGATTTAGAACAGATTTTGGGACGTGACAATCATATGAGCAATGATCATTGAATTTAACGAATTTATAGAAAAAAAATAAAATAAAAATGATACTTAAATATAAGAGGTATATTTATGTTCGTTTATGAATATTAAATATTTTTTATTCTTTCTAGAAAACTAACTAATCTCAGAGAAATTTTTTTCAAAATTGGATTTAGAACAGATTTTGGGACGTGACAATCGTAGGAGCAATGATCATTGAATTTAACGAATTTATAGAAAAAAATAAGAATGATACTTAATTATAAGATATATTTATGTTTGCTCATGAATATTAAATATTATTTATTCTTTCTATAAAACTAACTAATCTTAGCGATATTTTTTTCAAAATTGGATTTAGAACAGATTTTGGAACGTGACAATCGTATGAGCAATGATCATTGAGTTTAACGAATTTATAGGAAAAAATAAATAAATAAGAATAAGAATGATATTTAATTATAAGGTATATTTATGTTCGCTCATGAATATTAGATTTTATCGTGAATGAGCTTATCGATATTAAAAATATGAATTCTTTAATATTTTAGGCAAATGGGAATAAAACAAAACTTGCAAACATGCTATTTAGCGGTAATAAAGAAATAAATGAAATTATTTTAAAGAATAAAGCGGGAAAAGCAAATTACACAAAAGTAATGAAAACTGAATAATATTACTTTAATAAAAAATTTATTCTCTAGCTGTCATTTATGACAGCAATTTAATCTTAAATGAATCAATTTGGCAATTCTTGAATCCATTGATAAGTAAATTCACCCCAAAAATTCACCAGTCAATCAGTTTTTCTACTGTCAATCAAACAATTATTTCATACATATATAATTATTATTATTTTTTTTTAATATTTTATGTTTGTATATATATATATATAAGAAAATGTATAAAATTCCTGAATTAAACCATAAAAATATATATTTTTCTTTTTTTAAATTAACTTACCTACAAATCTACAAACTAATCCCAAAAATTGTTAGAATATTGATGAACTATAATAATGTAAAATCTAAGAGAAATTCTAAAAACTAAGTTGCATGGCCTTTTGAAATTTCTCAAACAAATTAAAATTGTTAATTATTTTATTATTATTATTATTTCAATAATTTTCGAAACATTTTAATACACTTAATATCAGGGTTTTAAAAAATTCGTTTTTTTATTAGGAAAAAGCTCAACTCGGGTGGATTTTTGGGGTTTAATTGGGTTTCAATGGGTTTTATTTTATTTTATTTTATTTTACATTAAACATAGAATAACACTACTGGGTTTGAATTTTAAGTTTATTTCAAATGAGAACAGTTTTAGACTAAAAGATAACTTTAAAATAATAGTAATTAATTATAATTAATATTAAAAATTAAATGATCTTCATATTATTAATGTTTGGTTTGGTCTAAGAAATAAAAATAAAATTAACGTTTATTTTGTTCAATTCAGTATCTTATCACAATTTTGAATTTAATTTCTTATTATTAAGTTATTTTGCATAAAATTAAAACTAGTAACAAAAGCAAGATATTTCAACCCTTCCATGTACGATGTTCAAATTACAAATAAGTATTCTTTTTTATATGAATAAAGTTAAAAAAAAAAAAAAAAAAAAAAAAAGCATGGAAAAATATCTATTTTTAAATTTTTGTTAATATTGATTACTGTCATATTGTATTAATATTTGAAAACTTATTTAATAAAGAAATACAAAACAAAGTTATTACTGTCTGCATTCTACACTTACGCGTCAGGAGTCGATCCAGGTTTTAATTTTTGGGAACAATTTTTTTATTTATTTAATTTTTTTAATTGTTGGGGGGGAAAAAATCATGTAACACCTTCCATTTTATCAGTCGTTTTATATAAATGTTTATCATCAAATTAATAGTTTCATTGAAACAAGTTATATGTAATCATTACAAGTAATTCTTGAAACACAGAAATTTTTTATAAAACAATCTTTTAAGCAGGCTGTTTTTATAAATTTGCAATTTGTGAGGGGCAATAAAAGAACCTCATTTTTTGCCTGTATCGAACATTACCAGGCCAATATATTATATTTGTTAGTTATGTTTAATATTTGTTGTTAAATCCTTAGAATTTTAAGTGAATTATTACTTTTAGGACGAAGGACTATTAGTCTCAATCTACGGATTTTTACGATACCAGTTTTACGATAGTTCGACATTTATCGAAGTCGAAAATTTCTCGAAAATATAATTGATTAATTTGAAAGCGATGTTATAATTTGAAAAAAGAAAAAATAATAGCCCACCATACTAAACTAAATCCTGCGTTTACAAAATTTTTATCAAAATCTTTTTTTTTTTTTTTTTTTTTAAAGGAAAAGAAAAGAAAAGAAATTAATAATAATAATCAGTATCGAAACGGACAGTATCAAAAAAGTTTTTTTTTTTTTTTTTTTAACATCATGATTTAAAAATACAAAAATGACTTAAAAATTTGTTCATTTATTCTCATCCTTCTTTTTTCAGGCCCACAAGCGGCCGAGTGGTTCTGCGCTCAAAGCTGGTAGACGTGAGGTGCTGGGTTCAATGCCAGGTTGCGTTTATCGGCCTAGTCATTCGAAGATTTCCGTGGTTTCCTGAGAAACTTGCGTAAATACGGGCTAAGCCCCCTTAGAAAGACACCCCCCATGGTGGGCACTCCACCTCAGGCCTAGGACTGCACTTGGGGGCAGTCGATCGGCTTTAAACCCCACATCCCAACCCAACCCTTCTTTTTTCAAAACTATTCCGTTCAAAAGAGATATTGCAGATATATGGTTGAATTGAAAGGAATTTTTCTTACGTTGAAATTATTTTTCAAAAAGTAAAAATTTAAAGCGAAAAAAAAAAAAAAAAAAAAAAAAAACACTCGTTTTTTTTTTTTTTTTTTTTTTTTTTTTGGATATGTGGGCGAGTCCGAAACCCTGCTTAATATTCATACATTTCAATGCTTATGAATATTATTATTATAACATTGTTTTCAAATTATTGAATTATATTTTCGATAAATTTTCGATTTCGATAAATGTCCAACTATCGTAAAACTGGCGACAACGTTTTATTCGTAGATTGAAACGATTTTGATGAAATTCTGGCGAAAGCAGAATTTAGTTTAGTATGGAGGACTATTAGTTTTTTTTTTTTTTTTTTTTTTTTTTTGTCAATTTATAACATCGCTTTCAATTTATTCAACTATATTTTCGATAAATTTTCGATTTTGATAAATGTCAAACTATCGTAAAACTGATATCGTAAAAATCCGTAGATTAAGACTAATAGTCCTCTGTCCTAAAAAAAAAAAAAGAAAGAAAGAAAGAAATTCAATATGAGTGTATAGTTTTATTACATTCTCTTAAAAATCGTTTCTATTTCCGTTAATAAATATCATTTTATGTAAATGATTCACACTTATTCTTTTATATTGGGTAATTGCCTACGAGTGCATAATTTAATTTGATTTCATTTCATTTAGTCAAACTTTTATTTTAATATAATAATTTATTTTAATTTTGATACAAAATTTATATTCCATTCTATTTTATTCCAGTGTAATTAATTTTCTATTGAAAATAAATAAATAAATAAATAAATAAATAATATGTATATAGTTACTTCGTGCCACTAACAGATTGGTCTTATATCTACAGGTGGGGGACTTTATCTAAAAATTTCAGACAAAGGAAATTTTAAAATATTTTTTTTTTCTTTCAAGAGACCATTTTTTCCCCAGCAGGGATGTACGTACTCTTGTAAGTTACTATGTTGTGATAAATATATAGTAATAGTATAATTAAATATAAGGAAAATATAATTTCATGTAGATTATAGGTTTAAATATTATAGTTTATATACATTTAATAATAATAAATCAAAGTATTTCTAGACTGTAAAATTATTTTATAATTTTCTCTTTTGAAAAAAAAAAAATAAAAAAAAAATAAATAAATAAATAAATAAATGGGACAAATGTAACAAATGAACATAATTTATAAAAGAAAAAATATATATAATTTAGTACTTTTTTGTATGATATTTAGTGCTAATGAATTTAAAATTTCTCTTTATGTAGTTCAAATTGAATCTTTATTTAACGAATCTTCCATATAACGAACATTTTTTCTAGGTTTAAACACTTTGTTAGATGGAGATCAGACTGAATATATACAAAGTAATTCAAAATCCACTTTGAAAAATTTAACGTTTGATAAAACACATTGCAGACATCTTTTTTAAAGGAAACTATGACCATAGTTCATTTATTCAAACAGAAATACATAGCGCTTCACTCTACCCGATCCAATATATATATATATATTTCAATTTTAACGTCTTTAAAAACGTAAGACTATTTTTTAAATTTATTTTCTCTTTTATGGAATTGTTGTAATCGGGAATTATACTGAGAGATTATAACCATTTGGTTATTGGTATCACTTGCACTACCGAGCAAATTTGAACACTGGATGTTCAATTCAGAATTGTCTAGACAAGGATGATGGACTTTTCCAGTCCTAATTGGTTGTTATTCTATTTTAAATACACATTTTAAATACATAGGTAGATTAATATATCAAAAAACAACATTCAATACGTTCGTTATAATTAAAGTTATGAACAAAATTTTAAATTCATTAGGAGTCATTTAACGTTTTTGAATAAATAAATTGATTTTGGTTTCCATTTATACTGGTTGCTTATATATGAAATATTTGTTATAACATTAACGTGTTAAATGTAACTTTAACATTAACGTAACTTTAACTTATTAAAGTTACGAAACATTAACGTAACTTTAACTTATTAAAGTTACGAAACATTAACGTAACTTTAACGTGTTAAACACGATTTATGACCCTAACACCACATCTTCTCCCGAGGACATCTTGAGGATATCCTGCTTATAAAAAGACATCCAAGGGACATACATAGGATGTACCTGGGATAAGTGCACTGTTTGGGGAATCACATATGTATACATTCAACATCAAATCCTCATAGAATATGTGCACATTCTTACATTCGATGATATAATACTTAAAACATAGAAGTGGAATGTCCAGTAATTAACAGTAACAACAATTTTACATCAAAGAAAAATAAAAGTTACTCTATGGTTAATCACTTATAGTACTTGAACTTTACCTTAATATCGTTATCCTTGTCTTGTTTAATAATCCTCTGGCCGGCAGACTCATTGCCGGTCTGCGGACAGGCATCCGAAGATGCTCCGGCGACGGCCGCACTCATCCTCCGTCAACACAGGATTCTCCGGATGCTTGCTGAATTCACGATCCGCTCAACAACTGAACACGACCGACTCTGATGAAGACTGAGGATCGCCCGCGGCTCAGGTTTCGTCGGGAGGAGACTCCTGTTTCTTTTCCTCTGTTTTTTTGTTGCATCCTATTCGCTCTCTCCCGCCGCTCTTACAAGGTTCGGATGTCGCTTTCACAGACGATGAACTGGAAAGCGCGGTTTTTGAAAAGATTTAAATCTTGACGCATTAAATTTTTTGGCAAAATATCAGGTTCTTTTTCCCCCTTTAATTGGCGCCGTGGGACATTTTATTACTAGCAAAATGTTACAAATGCAAAAGCAAACAAATATTTTTTCTTTCTTTCTTTCTTTTTTTTTTTTTTCTTTTCTTCTCTTCTTTTTAATTCTTTTTGTGGCTGTGTGTCGAAATAAATGAATTTTCTCGTGTTAAAAATATCATTCTTTATTTTTTTTTTCCCCCTTTCTATTATTTTTATTATTATTATTTTTTTTTTTTTTTTTTTTTTTAAGGGAAAAAAAAAAAGAATGTTTTCAATTTTGTTCTATTTATACAGGGTATTTCAAAATTTTTTTAGAAGTGAAACTTTAAAGAACCGGTAATCTTTTTCTTTTCTTTCTTTCTCTTTTTACCCTGTTTTTATTAACTTCGATTCTTGTTTGTTTGTTTGTCCTGTACAAATCTTGCAATCTATTTTTAGCTAACTTCCCTACTAGCTAGACATATGAAACTTTCAGAATACCTCGGAACCCGATGACAACACAGTACTTTGAAGCCCTATTTTCAAATTTTTGATTTGTTTTCTTTTAATTAATTAAAATATGAAAATAATAACCTCCTAATAGCTTTAAAAATAGCCATTAAAATATTAGCTGTAATTTAATTGTTGCCAAAAAAAAAATTACGAGTTCATTTTCTTTCGACATAAAGTTAAATACATTTAATTAAACGTGGACGTTAAAAAATTGTAAAAAGTTAAATTATGCATCTCACAGAAATTGAAGTCCTATCACTTTATACGCATTAATAAAGTGCGAATGTAGCTCTATAGCTATGATTCAACAGAAAATTTAAAAACATGGTATATAAAAAGTTTTTGATCTTATAATTATTATTATTATTAAATATGAAGGGTCTTTATTTTGAAACAGTTAAAATCATAGGCAGTTTTAACTACAGATCATGAACTATTTTCATTTCATAAAAAAGGTTTTTTAGAAAAAAAGTTATAAAACAATCCTTTTATTATTTTATTTTTTTTACTCATGTATGGCAGACGAAACTTTGTTTGGAATGATGTTTTGGAACCAAATTTTCGGAACTGAGTTTTTGCTTCATTTACACAGTTTGATGTTCTTGAATTAGAAAATCAGAATGTTTAACAGTTGATCTGTGTGTGTGTCTGTACCTGTGTGTGAGAGAAGGTATCAGCATAATTCAGAGATTATCAGAATTATTCAGATATTATGAGAAAATTCAAACTCGGTGTTCTAAATCTGTTTGTTGTTTTTTTTTCCCTTTGGCATCAAGTTAAAACAAACAATTTACAACTAATCACAAAAAGGAAAAGTTACGCAATGCACTGCAATTGAAGCTTCTTCTTTTTAAATTACCTTAAAAAATAAATAAATAAATAAATAAAATATTCATAATTTTAAATATATAGTGGATGTATATATTTTTCATTTTTATATTCGATTATATTTTTCAAGATATATTTTATTATTATTATTATTTATTTATTTATTTTATCGTCTGTAAAATAATGTGAATGTTACTTTACTAAAACGTAGGTCGAAAACTAATAACGTAAATCGATGTTAGTGAGATTAATGTACATTTTAATTCAAAAGACGAACGGAATTTTTTTTTTCATCATTATCAAATATGAATCTTCACTTACGAAATAATTCAAAACATTATACAACGAGAGGCCGCACAACAAACGCAATATTTTTTAGATATTCCAATTGCCTTTTGTAATTTGTTTTGTCAAAACCTTTATTGTGCAAGTTCATTTCTAACACTTTAATTCTTTTTCAATCGAGCTCAAAAGTTTTTATTCGTATCTGTTCCTACCTATCGGTATGCACTTTAATTTCATCACTTGTGTTATTTCTTTAACTTCACAACTGGCATTATATTCTAAGGCTATCGTAGTATGTCCTTTATTCAAAATGGACATCGCAGTGTTAATTGTTCTTTTACACGGACATGCAAAATAATTCAGATGCATTACAAATTATGAGAAGTAATTGTTTTAGCCATTTGAATTGTTTAAAATACGTATATCTTATATGAATGTACTGCGCATTTTTTTTTTTTTTTAATATGACACTCGGTAATTTTTTTATTTCTTATTTTACACTTCCGAAGGAAGTAGTAGACTATTAACCCATTAACGCCCGAATTAATTTTGCAAAATATTATTAGCTGATTATTTCCCTTCTAAATTAATATAGACAACTGACAGTAAATATATTAACTTAAACAATTCTTCTGACAGTTTTAAATTTAAAGCCTATCCCCATTTATTGACGTTTAGTGTTCTAGCGAGAAAACTTCGAGATAGAAAAACTTTGAGATAACAGATTAATTTCCTATTATATGTTGACAAAGATCTGGAAAGTAAAGTATTATAATATTTATTATTATTCAACTTGATTTAAGTTAGTATACCTGTGCAAAAAGCAAATATAGGTGCGACCAATGAAAAATCATGAAATGACTATCCAAATTATGAAATAATAATTAATAGTAGACACATATAACTTTCAGGGATTTAGAGTAACGCTATAAACTGTCACTAAAAAGCAGAAATCATTCCAAGAAACCACAAAAAATATACGTACCATTTTATTAGCTGTCCTCAAATGAGGACACTGGGTGTTAACGGGTTAATGTAATTGGAGGTAGTAGGTTTATTTTAAACTGTCAGCACTATCCAATTTTAAATATTTGTAATATTATTTTGTAATCTTAGCTTAGTTTGGCTTTTGAATGTACGTGTTTTTGGGCTCTGTGGTAATATATATATATATATATATATATATATATACATATATATATATATTTAATATTGTGTACATTATGAAGTCAGAATCAATCACAAAGTGATTCGGATTCTAATTTTAGTATAAATGCGTCTGAGAGTGATCGGAAATAAGTGATATTTATGAAAGTTAGGATTGTGAATCTGAGAACAAAGTATTATACGTATAGTGTTGTAGTATACGTGAAATTCTTTAATGTTTAAAACACATATGTTTTATTTTTTCTACTTACTAGAAAACCAACATTCAATCATAATAACCCTGATTATTCGTTTTTCTGGAAAATTAAATTTTCTTGATTTCAAGCCAAAAAAAATTCCAAAAATTAAAAATAAATACATATATTGTTCATACACTTTATTTTATGCAATTTTCTTGAATAATTAAAAAAAAAAAAAAAAAAAAGGCACTTTTTTTACAGTTTTGTTGAAAATTACGAGATCGTTAAAGGGTTAATACAAACGATCATATGTCGACACAGCTCGTCTAATTTTTGTAACGAATATTTTGCAATGTTCTCTAGCAGATATTTACTAATTTTTAATAATAAAGTCACATATAATTAAAGATGGGATTCGGATTTTTCTTTTTCATGACGATTTTTTTTTTGGAAGTGAAAACTTTTTTAGACGCGTTGAACACTTTTGGGTGAACAGAAATCATGAAACTCGTGTCATCGTCACCGAACGCTTTCCATTTGAAGTGAAAACTTCTTAGGCGCGTTGAGCACTTTTGGGTAAACAAAAATCATGGAACTCGCGTCATCGTCACCTAACGCTTTCCATGAGCTATATGTATACTGTGTATATATGTACATAGATATACCTCCGTGCGTTATTAGTATACATTATATATATACAAAGTGTATATCTCTCTACATATATATTCATATATGCAGCGCACAGCGCGGCATGCCTCATATACATACGTATATATATGTATAAAATGTATACTAATACGAGTAGTATACTGGCTACTGGCATCTGTCTCTTTCTAGTTCTATACTCTATGTATGTATGTATGTATGTACTTGTTTTTATGTATATGTTTTTATGTATTATATGTACACGTGTTTTTATACAGACTTATATTCTTCTTTTTGCTTTCAATATAAATTTAAAGTTTAAGTGATTAAAGTTTAAATTGGTCATTAACACTTCTTTACAAACCAAAAATAATTCAAAAATAATAATGTGATAGCTCGACGATAGAATTCACAAGTTACTTAGTTTTCACTTCTATCGGCAGTCCCCAAAGTCTGCCCCGCATTTTTTTTTTTTTTTTTTTTTTTTTTTTTTCCCTAAGTGATATAATGATGCGTAAGTTTTAAGCATAGTTATTCTGACATATATTATTGCCTCTCAGTGAAATTCCTTTTGATTCTTTATATCATTATGTGTCAAAAATATACTGAATATTCTTTCTGATGATTTCCACCGTTTTGAGAAAGTTTAAAAAGCAAAAGATGCTAAGCCCACTTATGTTCAACCTGCTTTTTTATTCTCTTCCGATGGTTATACAGTTATTGCAATGATAATTTTTCATGTAATATATTTTCAGGTAAATTATTAATCATACCAAATAAATACCCATTAAGATGAAGTCGATAAAGTGAAACTAATATAAAAATCAATGAAAACAATATTTCTATTTTAAAATAATTTCTAGACTTCAACTTTCAGTGCTAGCATTCCATGAGATAATACAAAGTTAATTTAGATACAAATATATTGTGGAAATTTGATACCTCTCCCTTCTACTTATTCAACGAACTTCGTAATACTGGAAAAAACTAGATTGACATAACTTAAACTTGAGATATTACCTCCAAGATTTCAACATGTCTTTTCTATACCAGAAATTGGAAAGGACTTAACATTCCAGACCCCACAGAGATAGAAATGGTTCATCAGGAAACTCTTCTCTCTCTCTCTCTCTCTCTCTCTTTCTAACAAAAAAATTTACGATCTACGGATTAGGATATGTGAGGACAAATAAAAAACATTCGCCTATAAATCTCGATATCAGAAGCATGGTGGTTCAGAGGTGAAGAAGGAAAGATGAGTCGTATATTGAAACTTGAGTAGTCTCCAAAAATAAATAAATAAATAAAATAAAATAAAATAATAACGACAAATACTGCTAGTAAAAATGTTAAAAACTAAAATCTGTAGCAATGGAATAGTTAAGGTAAAGTTCACTTTTTATTACTGTCAAATACTAATATTTTTAATTACATTAAAAACACTTTAATCACACGTAAAATTAAATTTTATTTAAAAGATGTTAAAAAAATACACTAAGCGACAAAAAAAAAAAGCCGCACTTGGATGTTTTCCTTTTCGCCTTCTACGACCGCCAATTTTATCGTTTAAAAAGCAAATTTTCGAGCAGATTTTACTATGTTATCCTCCACATACACTTTAGCTTTGAGTCTAGTGTTAAAAACAAAATGCAACTGTCAAGAAAATTGTAATTTTAAAATTTATTTCAAAAATGGTAAGAATAAGGCAGTTAACGATGCTACAAAAAGTATTAATTTTTGAATGAAAATCAAAAAATATTTTAATACGTGAGATGGCAAAATAATTAAATGTTAACGAAATATTGGTAAAATGAATTTTAGCAAAATATAAATTTTTTTGGCCGTTTAAACTGGGAATTTGGCTTTAGGCGGTCATGTTGCTCATCCAAGCAAGATAACCGCAAGTTAAAATACGAATGTTTAAAAAATCGATTTGTATCATGTTCAGAACTTTAAAAATATTTTTAAAAAGTATATAGTAAATTACTTTCTTCAAAAACAATGCGGGAACAATTAAACAAAGCGGGTTAAAGAGCAGAAGATCTGCGAAAAAAGCCATTATTAAGGAAAAGAATGAGAAAAAACAATACTTTAGTTGACCAAAATTTAAAAACATTATCAGTTTATTATTAGGCTGAACTGGTTTTCTCTGATGAATCAAGTTTTAGTTATTTCGATCAGTTGAAAAAAGCTAGAATGAAGACGAAAATGTGACCGACTTAATGAAAATTGCACTTTTAAAACAGTGACACATTCTCCGTACATTATGGTACGGAGGTGCATAACTTTTCAAACACTCGGGGAAATTTTTATGCTCAAGGGATCAAATAACTCGATATAAAACACAATCTGCATAAAAGTGGTGCCTGACCGACTATTTTGGAGGTATCTTAGACATTTCCGTAAACAGCATTTGAAGATAATAAGGCACCTTACTACACGGCGTCTGTGGGAATTTTATTCACTTCAAATTGTCAAAATTTCTTATACATTCCCATGAGAACCTATAATTCTGTAAGTAATCATACCTTTTTTCACTTTAAGTTAAATAGCACAAAGGATATAGTAGAATTTCTTCTTTACCAGTCATGGAAATGGTCAAAATCGCGATCCGCTCGAAAATGTTTCGTCTATAAAAAGGCGGGGGAGAGGGGAGAGGATTCGAAATTTGCAGCCTATAACTCTGCCAGAACTAGAAAAAATTATTTGTGATATTTAGCACAGTGAAATTTCTGAGATTTATATTAAAACATTGTATAAAACTATGCCATTGCGCATTAATGCAGTAATTCCATATAAAGGTGGAATTAACCCAATGCAGAATACATATTTTTAACAAAAAATTGCTTAGATCTAACAAATAAATAGTTTTATTTCATATATTAAAATATAACTTGTTTATTTCATATAATAAATCATAATAGAATGCAAAGTGTATAGCTATTGCATTATGTTCAAAAAGAAAGTTTCATGCAGATTTTTAAAAAGTACTTCGTAAAGTGCAATAAAGCGAATTATTAAATCGAAAATATACATAGGTATCATTTCGTACCTTTGGTATTATGCAAAAAAGACAGTTTTGTTTGTTTTAAACATTAATTTTAAAGTTATTACAAATAAAAAAGGTATAAGTCATTTTTTCTGCAGTGCGGCTTTTTTTTTTTTTTTTTTTTTTTTTTTTTGTCGCTTAGTGTATATCCGAAGCTTTTCGCTTTAATAGTAAAGCATCATCAGGGATTTTTATTATTCGTTTCTAATGAGCAGTTTTTAAATATTTTTTTTTTTTTCTTTTGAAAAGAAAAAATATTTAAAAACTACTCATTGGAAACGAATAATTAAAATCCCTGATGATGCTTTACTATTAAAGCGGAAAGCTTTGGATATTTTTTTTTTTAAACATCTTTTAAATAAATTTAATTTTACGTGTGTTTAAAGTGTTTTTAATATAATTAACAAATGACACGTGTTCAATTTAATTCTTTTTTTACAGATAATTTATACTAATATTTTTACCATTTTTTAAAAAATATTAAATTACGTTATCTTACTCATATGGGAAAAATAGGGATATTTGATTATAAGGTATATTTTGTTTTAGGCATACTGTAAAGATTTTCAATAAGAGTCAAAAGTTATAAATACGATGTGGATGGATGCAGCGATGTATGATAAACGGGTGGAGCATCTTTATAGCTTTATTTCAAAAAGAAAACATAATAAAGTTTGATTTTTGGTAGCCTTGTGAATCGTCTATAAACTTTGCATGCACACTGTATGTTACACTAAAATGATCCTCACTACACTAAAAAATTCCATTGTACAATTTCTATATCTCATAATGAACCAAGACAATTTTGTTGGGCCCTGTAAAGAAATAATTTACGCTAAACTTTCCTTATTTTATAGGAAAAATGGCTTTGTGTAACTTAAAATATATATCAATTTCGTTACGTTGTACGTAGTATAAAAACATTAAATTATGCTTTACAAATTACCCATGGTAAAAACCGTAATGTATTGGAAATTTTTTGTAAATCTCTGTACTCAAACCTGTTGTGTTATTTATACCATTTTACCATGTTTTTATTAACTTATATTCTTGTTTGTTTGTTAGTATGTGTGTTTGTTTGTTTGTTCGGTACAAATCTTGCAATCGAATTTTAACTAACTCCCTACTAGCTAGACATTTGAAACTTTCACAGTACAGTCGGTAACAAAAGTGTCCGAACACTAGCAAAAATTCCTATGTAAAAAAAATACACGTCATAAGGTTCTGTTAAATAAATCCTTTTCGAATCATGTTCTTAGATTGACTAAGAAGAGGATTCGACAGGATTTATTTAACAAAACCGTATGAAGTGTACTTTTTTCGCATAGAAATTTTTGCTAGTGTTCGGACATTTTTGTTACCGACTGTAGCTCAGAACCCGGTGACAACACAATACTTCGAAGTCCTATTTTCGAATTTTCGAATAGTTTTCTTATAATTAATTAAAGTATGAAAATAATAACATTCTAATAGCGTTGAAATAGCCATTAAAATATTAACTATAATTTAATTGTTGCCAAAAAAAAAAAAAAAAATTACGAGTTCATTTTCTTTCGATATAAAAATAAATACATTTAATTAAAAGTGAACGTTAAAAAGTTATAAAAAATTGTGCTCAATGATTCATCAGAAAATTTAAAACATGGTATATAAAAAGTTTTTTTTTTATCTTATAATTATTCACTATATAAATATGCCAGAGTGAACTCGAAGATCATAAATTAATTTCAAGGCATTCGAATATAAATATGAAATGAGAGCATGGACAGACAGATGGACAAAAAGATAGACAAACAAGACTAACTGAAATCATAATCATTATTATTATTATTATTATTATTATTATTATATATATATATATATTAACAGATTTGTTTTTCTTCCTTAAGTTGGCAATATCCAATATATTTATAGTTTACATATGGGAAAAAGGAAATGAAGTACCTTGGTACCATTTTCAAAAAACACCCCCAAAAACGCAGAAAGGGCGACGGTTCTCAGTTTTTTAAAATTAATAAGCGGATTTACGTCTTGTTCAACGATTTGAAGTAGAGTGACGAAATTTTTGGGGGGTAAGATGTCGATAGTTTTACATTAAGAAAGACACCTGGTTGTCATTCTTGTTGTTTTAAGTTATACTTGAGAATTATTTTTAGCAAAATATTAAATAAGATAATACATAATATTTTGTTCTAGTTTCCTTTATACCAATCATGTGTTTTGAAATAAATATATAATGTTTCATAAAAATGTGTACTTTACATTGAAATCCCATAAGCCATCTTAACCCTAAATAGACAGCCAGCTTTTCCCCAAGATTGGGGTAAGTTACCGAAACGAAAGTGTTCAGGAAAACTTTCATTTCAAAATTTTTATAATATTTTTGAAGTTAAATATATTTTTAATGTGTGTATATTCAAAAGTATAAACTTTTACAAGTTATTATTAAATACCTAATAACATACAATAAGCAGGGGTTTTTACAGAAATATTAAACTAACACTACAGCATCTTCCCCCAATCTAACCGAAGTATAAGCGCGTCAAGAAGTGGGTCGGTCAGATTGGTACGTAAGAATTGTCGGACAGGATTTGGAGTTTTCGCCTGATATGATTCTTTTTCTATTGAATGAAATAGGTAAATACTTAGGTGAGGATTTTTTATACTTTTTTATTATTATTATCATTATTCAAATTTGTTTTTTGAGGTTGTAATATTAAACTTATAATACTTATAATTCCAGGTACGTTTATGTTTAAAATAGTTTTAATATGCATGTGCGTCTTAGAAAATAAGTAGCACAACGTGTATGGAAGATGTGTCTGCCCGACTGTTTCCCAGTTGGAGCAAGCGTCATTTAGAGCATTCAAGCCATATTTAGAGCATTGGAATACTTTTTACAAAACTTGTTATGTTTAAGATAGGTCTGAGTAATGAGCTTTCGTAAAATAATGATAATTATTAATAATATTAAATACTGGTCATGCACACTCAAAGAAAAAAGAAAAAAAAGTTTGTTAGAAAAATAAAAAATTTGTTAAATCAACACTTATTTTTTTTTTTTTTTTTGCCTGATATATTCTCAACGAAAGATTTATTACTAGAATCAAAAGGAGCATAACACACTTTCGCTGGCAGTTTACAGAGAAACTTATATCGTAGCTTATCAGACTGTCCAGTGACAGCGTATAGTTGACAGCTCTTTCAACTATATTCTTTTGGTTAATCGTAGCAAGTTGGTTTTGTTAACTGTACAAAATTATTGTTAAAACTGACAAATAATTCTACAAAATAAATCAACAAAATAAATTTGGTTTTTCCAACAAAACACATTTTTCGTGGCATTTCTCTAAACCAGCGGTCTCCAGCCTTTTCGACTTCCCGGTTCGCTAAATTCATAATTTAAAAGCCCGCGGACCAATAAATTCATATTTTAAAATCCCCCTTACCACTAATATTAAACTGATTAAGAAATGTAAATATATTTTTAAAATAATAACACTGCTCTGCATGAAAATTGCTCCCAACACCATTTTTGCAAATTCTTATGTAAAATAACCTCCTGAATCCGAATATGCCGCACATTTCGCCCTATCACCCACCGTTTTTTAGGGACGGCCCCCTATTTTTATCACTTTTCGGTAATTTTATGGCTATAAATTTTATTTTTAGGGGAGGGGGGAGGATTATTTTAACTGTTAAATACCTTCTGAGGGGCTACAGACTTGGAAAATTCTAAAACATGAACATTTGCGGCAAGGGGAAAATTTAGGGAGGGGGGGGGGGATTTTCCACTGAAATTATGCATTACATTTCTAATACTTTTTTAATCTATTATTAATGTTATTCATTAAACATTATATATATATATTGTTTTTAAGTGTTAAATTAATTCTTTTCATTCTCCAAATCAAATTCAGTGATAAAAATTGGGGGAGGTGGTGGTGACCCGAGGAAACGGTGGGGAACTTTGCAAAATGGGAGTCATATTCGGATTCATGAGGTCATTTTACATAAGAATAAGCAAAATGGTATCAGGGCTCGATTTTTTTTTTTTTTTTTTTCAGCGCAGTGTCATTAGAGAATATGCCTAGCAATTGCAGAGGAAGAACGTGAATATACCTTTTTATTGCTTTCATATTATAAGAAACTCAGACGAACTGCTGTGATAAATGCCTATTTACATATATAAAACTGCATTTACTAAATCTAGTAATATCTGTACATTATATTGTTAGACTATTAAAATCCAATGGATAATTATATTTTTGACGTAACCTTTGAAGAATTCGAAAATTCTAAAACGATTCTTAGCTACAGTCGGCTGCAAAATTATTCGAGCACTAGCAATAATCCTTGCCAAAAAAAAAGTACACTTAATACAGCTTTGTTAAATAAATCCTTGTCGAGTCATGTTCTTAATCAGTCTAAGAACATGATTCGGCAAGGACTTACTTAGCAAAACAGTCTTAAGTGTACTTTTTAAATATAGGAATTATTGGCTAGTGCTCGAATAATTTTGCAGCCGACTGTAAATATCTAATGCAGAAAAAAAAAAAAAAATCAAGGCGATAAATATACGTGATAGTTACAATAAAAATACAAAAGTTTATTCCATTTAACCTTTCTTTTATCCAAAAATTTCTGATGTTTATGTTATGAATATGAGTTACTTAGAAAATCTTGAAGTTAAAATTGGCATCATTTTCGGTTGGCGACCACAGCTCTAAACTGTCTTATTCCTGGGACCTCAACTAATGAAACAATTATTTCCCCAGAGATTAATCTTATCCAATCCTTAGACATTGCTTTGCAATGAGAGGTTTTAGGTAACTTGTTAATACAGTTATTTGGACTTTTTCTTCCGGCAAGTAGAAAAAATGCAGAAAAATTGTTTTAAAAAAAATTACAATTATAATTACAATTTAAAAAACTAGTATGTTATGGACACCACAAGACTTTCTTCTATATTTTCCTATACAAATTTACTCAGTAATAATAATAATAATAATAATAATAAATACGATTTTTTTTTTCTAAGTTTTTTTCATAAAAAAAAAAAAAAAAAAAAAAAAAAAAAAAAATCGATAACTTTGTTTTAAATTATCACAGATTTATATTTCAGCCATTCGTTTTAAAGGTATTGATGAAACCTTTCGAAAGATACCCATCTTGAAAATTTACTCTCCCCGCGGGGGTACTCCCCCCCCCCCCAGGGAGGGAACTGATGCCCCCACACGCACATTTTTTTCCCTAGTTAACTACTACTATTATCAATAATTCATATTAATTTTACAATCACACGTTTAAAATAACTCTCATTACGCACATTTATACGAAATTTTGACCTATACTGCCATGTTAAAAGTTTACGAAAAATTCGATCACAGCGCCACCTGTTGAGCGATTGATCCCCAAATCTAATCAGCACCAGTTTATGTCAGGGTGCAATTAAATACCAAGTTTGGTTGTGAGGTTGAGACTACAGAACGTCTCCACAGTTGTTTGAAATTTAAGCTGGATCCAGCAAAGTACAAAGTTGGGACAGTTAAATCACTTCGTCGCCAGTGACTCAGCGAAAGTCTTGGTCGGATTAGTTTCGTGTCGACATGGTGCTGCAACGAACGAATTAGGTTCGGAGAGTTAGATAAATGTGAAGGGATTTTAAAAGTATTGATTGAAATGAAGAGAAAGGAGGTTAGTAGGAAGAAGTATAAGATGGAGATGGTTTTAGTTGATGAGTGTGGATGGTGGAGTATATTATAGTGGATGCTGGTGTATATTATAGTAGATTGTGGAAAATCTTTAATTGGTGAGCAGAGCCTGATTAAGGGGGAAGCACACATTATCTCTGCTCTCACCGGAATATTTTTACAATTATTTTTTACTTCATGTCATAGAAATTCCACGCTTTGACGAGGAAATATTTTTTATAAAAAATGAACGGTGTAAAACAATCCAATTTACTCACCGTTATTAGACACCAGAATTTTTTTTTAAATAATTTTTAATGAGAATTTTCTGTTTATTATAGGAGGAAAGTATTTGTTAAAAAATAACGGTGTAAGTATAAATAATGTGTGCTTCCCCCTTAATCAGGCTCTGTTGGTGAGTATTGAAGTGTGAAGTAGTGGTGATTTAGTTGTGCGAAGATTAAGTAATGCTGAGTGTTGGTGCACGTATCTACTAGCATTCGTAAAGGTAAAGTTGGATCAGAAGGGAATCCTCAGGTCCACAGTGAAGTCGCAGTAGCGGAGTATACGAGTGCATCCGTCTCTACACCTTCGCCTGTTTGCTGGGGTGAGATATTTAAAATTATCTAATCTAATTTCTGATATATATATTTTGATAAAGCAATTAAATACGTTGACTGAGTTAGCTTGATTGTCAGACCGCAGTCCCATTAATCTGTTCAAATAAAACTCTTATTCATTGTTTAATTCAAGTCTTGTGCTCTCTTTACTTACCATTTAGTTATCTAATTAAGTAATTAAGATGGAGTTTGCATCAACGCAAACCTCACATGGTTAAATTTCATTCATTGGTTCGTGAGATACAGTGGACACAAAATTCGTGATATACATACACAGACAGACAGACATTTTCTAAAAATTATCAATTCGTGTTCAGGACATCCCAAAACGTGTAATTCCATCAAAAAACGGAGGTCGAAAATTTTCACGAATAAAATACTTTCTTTATATTACATATAGAAGAAAGTAATAATAATAATAATTATTCGAACAGATTTGCAGCACATCGAACTATACAGCACAGAAAACAGAAGAAAAGAAAACACATAAAGAAACATATCAGAAAAGAAATAAATAATCATAAACGAAAAAAATAAATCACTTGAGTTAATTAAAAAGTTTTATATAGTAACCGTTGCTATAGAATGATTCATATTTTAAAGCAAAAAATCAGCTTTCTTTCTTTCGTTTTTATGCTATTAAAGAAAAGAAAGAGAAAAGCAGAATAGACCAAAGTTTCCAATTTTTTTCGAAACAAATAAAAGGTATTAAAATAAATAAATTAAAAATTAAAATTAAAAAATGCATAAAGGACATACATATACGATACATCTGATTCAAATTTTGACAATCATTTAATTGAAAGTTGAACAATGTCCGCAAAATGAAATGACTAAAAGTAAAGTGACAATGATTTCTTTAATAAAAACTTGTTACTGGTGACTGGTTGCTGGTAAAATGTACAGGACAGTTAAACCATAAAATGGTTTATTGCCAGGTTCTTAATATATCTGAGGGCTATATATCACCCAGAAGGTTTACTCCTACGCCTAGATTTCTTACTAGGCCTCATTCTCATGGCCGTAATCTACAAACCAAACAGATACATCAGACATTTAACATTTCATTTGTTTACAAATTATTTTTCTTGCTTTTAGCCATAAAGATTTCACACTTACGCAGTAAATACTTGTAACTGAATACTGAATGAAACGTGTAAAAGTATAGCCTTAAACCATCCTTAAACTGCCAAAGCATCATTCTAAAAACAAATTGGCATAGGTGAACTCCACTCAGTTCCCCATCATATACCCGTTCTCATACAGTTCTAGTGCAGATTAAACTTTAATTATAATCACCCTGTATATATATATAACGCAGCATATAGCTTTTAAGATAATGGTTCGATACTACATCATGGTTAATATATTATAGTATCTAAAATGTCTCTAGAGCTGCATCCGGCCGCAGAGTGGAAGTTGCCCACGTCTGTTTGTTTTGCACCTAGTCTTGCATAACAAAGAACACTAATTTGGTCGAATGAAGAGAATAAAAAGCAATTGTCGCATTAATAAAAAATAAATTTGAAGAAAATAACATATCCAAGTTAGACAGTCTTTTGTGGATGCGGACTTACTTATTGTAAAGACAGCTATTGAAAAATCGCAGTATGCCATTGTTGCTTAGCTTACAGTGAACCTAAATATAGGCGTTTTACAGTCATGGACAAAAATATAAGGTCATTCGAAAAAACGAAATCAAAATAATGCAGAGTAGGAAAGGAAGTTGTTTAATGTTTTTATTATGTGTATTAATTTAATAACAATTGCCAGTTACCACATCAATTGTAATTTCATATGTTAATAACCTATATTTTGAAACAAGACGGTCACTGGACAAAATGATAAGGTCATTATACAAATTTTTTCGCTAGATGAAAAATTTGAATATGATCGATGTTGTACATCTTGACGAAGAGCCAAAAATATCATTCTAGCTTGTAACAATCGTCATTGTGAGTGTTGTAAAACAGGGGTATAGGCTATCGAAGGCCTTAATCGAAGTGATGACGTCACTAACCCGAAATGTCGTCTTCTTGGTACGAACGAAAGAAGTTGCTATGGGAATTTAACATTGGTTATAGTGCTCCCTTGTACAGTCGGCAGCAAAATTATTGAAACACACATCCACATTTTTCATATATATATATATATTTTATCGCTAATTTTTACCATCAAATTATTTTTTTGTAAACAGCATGAAGACTTAGATCATGACTCGACAAGTATTTACTTAAAAAACAGTATATAGGTGTACATTTTTTAAATACAAATTATTGCTAGTGCTTCAATAACACTGCTCGGCATGAAAATTGCCTCCAACACCACTTTTACAAATTCTTATGTAAAATGACCTCCTGAATACGAATATGACACCTATTTTTCCCTATCACCCACCGTCTTTTAGGGACGACCTCCTATTTTTATCACTTTTCGGTAATTTTGTGGCTATAAATTTGATTTTTAGGGGGGGGGGGGGGGTGGCGGATTGTTTTAACTGTTAAATATCTTCTGAGGGAAAAATTCTAAAACACGAGCATTTGCGGCAATGGGGAAAATTTAGGGGGATTTGCCACTGAAATTATGATTACATTTCTTATATTTTTTTAATCTATTATTAATGTTATTTATTAAACATTATATACATTTTTTTAAGTGATAAATTAATTGTTTTTCATTCTCCAAATCAAATTCATGGCCATAAAATTACCGAACAGTGATAAAAATTAGGGGAGGGGGTGGTATCCCGAGAAAACAGTGGGTGACCGGGCAAAATAGTCGTCATATTCGGATTCAGGAGGCAGTGCCTGATTTATGACAGGGCATTCGGGGCACGCGCCCTGGGCCCTCACACTGAGGGGGGCCTCCAAGAAATTCCATCATAGATTTTAAAAAATAGTTAAGCTGAAAAATTTCCATATTTTTCTATAATGGTCGTTGTTTTTTGTTTTTTCGTCAGTGGAGGAGGTATTACTACAGCGTCTAGAATAAACAGTGTGGAAAGCGACGAATAAAATTGTACTAAAAAAATTAAGCCTGTCACCAGATGTCATTGTAATCAATTGTCACGACAACAAAACCGAGACTCCCTATTGGTTATTTATATGCTTAGATCACGTGATTAAACTGACGAAACTGGGAAAAGCCAATCAGGTCTTCGATTTGAGCAATAGCTTCGATCACAGCGACATCTGGGTAAGCTTAATTTTTGTAGCATCATTTTAACATCACGGTTATAGGCGATTGCCACACTGTTAAAGACGCTGTAGTATTACTGCGCTGTGTTTTAAATCGGCAGTATAATCTTTCAAGAAAACTATCAGCTTATCGGAAAAATTGCGATATTTTTGCTAAATGCAAATACAACTGCATACTTCCAATACTGCATTCCAAACTTTTACTAACAAGGGAAGTATGAATCAGTAAAATTGCTATTGAAACCAAACCAAGCTTAAATTAAAGAGCATAGTCGAAAACATTGGGTACCGTACAAATTTGCTGCAACAACTCCCATGGGGGTGAGATATGCCCTCCATTAGTTTTAGTTATTTCTATAAAAACCAACAAAACACACAGCGTAGTGCGAACAGACGGTGCAGTGCTATCGTGCTTGACTTCGGATACGTAGGTCGTAGGATCGAGTCCCCGCAAAGGCGTTTTGTATTTTAATTTTTTCTTTTTTTTTTTCGTTACGTTTTTAATTAAACTATTAATTAAGAGAAAATATTTATTACATTAAGAAGATTTTTTTTTTTTTTTTGAGTATTCCAATTAATAAAGTATTGAGAATGAATTTAAGAAATGCACTTTTTTTACTTTTTTATTTATAAAAAAGAAAACTATGTTTAAAGCTACGAATATAGTTTCTAATTTATAACAATTATGATTAAAAGTAGAAAAATCATGGAACCATAAGTATTTTTCACAATTAGAACAAGAAATATAAAAAGATTGATCACAATTATTTGAATTTCAATTTTGTTCACCGTCAATTATTGTTCATCACGAAAATTTTGTCAAATATTTGGCTTTTCGTCGAGATTACTTGATTTGTAAAATTCCTATTACCCAGATTTTGAATTTTTTTAGATGTAAATTAATTATAAATTAGTAAAATCATTTTGAAAAAAACTGTCATTGTCTCCAATATTATTGTCAGTTCTTCCGACACCACGAAACTTGACAGTTGTTTAATGAAATATTTGAAATAAAAGTTAAATTCGACGTCGAATAGTTAAGCAACAGCTGTTCATCATTCAGGATTTTTCATGCAAAAAATAGCATTAATAAATAATGCAATTGAGAGCAGACGATTAACTCTTGCTATTAAGTCGTCGTTAAAAAATAGTAATCCGCGTTTGTAATGATCGATAGATGACGCTTTCTCAACTGCAGTTGTTAGTAAATATAATTAGCCACGTGTATTTATTTATTGTTCTTTCTTGTTGTTCTATCGTTGTTTCAGCGTGAAAGCTATCAGTGGTATGATATATTCACCTTAGCCCACCAGAGGGCGAGCATTTCATTACAATCGCGGATTAATAATTTATATGAAACAATCCTTAACAAAATTTTATCTGAATGTAATCATTAACAATATCTTACCTAAATATAATATAAAAGTATTTCCCGTTAAATTATTAATTACTTTAAATTTAATAAATAAATAAATAAATTGGTTTAAAAAAATATATATTAAATTGCCCGCGCTGGAAAAAAAAAAAAAAAAAAAAAAAAAAAAAAAAACTTGTTTTAATGTAATTAATACATTTTCTCTTACAATAATGATTTAAATTAATTAAAAATGTCAAAAATAAATATTTCACTTGAAATAAAAAAATAAAATACAAAATGCCCTTGCGGGGACTCGGTCCCACGACCTACCTATCCGAAGTCTAGCACTGCACCATCTGTTCACACTATGCTGTGCGTTTTGTTGGCTTTTACAGAAATAACTAAAACTAATAAGGAAAGGGCACGTGACGTCACTCACAGTCAAGTTATAGGTAAAGTGGCATAACATTGGCATTTCCACCAATACAAGTTGATCTTTTGCCACTCGAGAGTGGCAAAGATTGATTGACGGAGCGTTTGTTTGTAAACATGCCCTTTCCTTATAGAGGGCATATCTTACCCCCCTGGGAGTTGTTGCAGCAAATTTGTACGGTACCCAATGTTTTCGAGCATGCTCTTTAATTTAAGCGTGGTTTGGTTTCAATAGCAATTTTACTGATTCATACTTCCCTTGTAAGACTAAGTCCGAGGCATGCACTGCAGCACAAATACACAGGTGCAATGTACGTTGATCCGATAGACAAGCGTCGGACTTAGTTTAGCCTTATTCTTACCAATAAAATGTGAAGTGAAGTGAAATGAAGTGAAAAGAATTTTTAGACGCATGAATCGAAAATATGCGGGTTTTTTTTTTTTTTTTTTTTTTTTGGCTACAATATTAAAGTACAAGGAAAAGGGGCTCACTGAACATCAGTGCCCTGTGCCTCCAACTGAGTAAATCGGTCCATGTCAGGAGGTTATTTTACATAAGAATCAGCAAGAATAGTATCAGAGATCGATTTTTTTTTTTTTTTTTTTTTTTTTACAGCGCAGTGTAATTTTGTTGCTGACTGTACCGTGTAGCCGATATTTCAGGCTAATGACATCATACTTCGATAGCGTCTTGTGTGAAGAAGAACAAGGGCAGATTCTTGCATTTAATCACTGTAGGTTAAGTTCTCGTATTATTGCTGACGAAATGAAAATGTCAAAGACTGTTATTAATAATTTTTTGGAAAATTTGTGCAAATTACTTCCAAAAGTTACTTACGGGGATGCTAAGTTCTATAACTCTTCGACAGCAGAGACAGAGACAGTAAATAGAGTTGCCAATAAAAATGCCTCTTCAGCAGCAATTGTCAATGATATTGCAATTTCTGTGTTCATATAGATGACGAGTAGTGCTGGACGATATCAGAAATTAAATATCGCGATATATCACCAAGTTAATATCGATATTAGTGATATATTGCGATATTTCTTTCAAGGCAGGAAAAAATAGACATTTGTTTTTGTTTTTAAAGACATATGCACACGAATTTTAAAGTATACAAGTATAGAGTGTTTTCCATGTATTTTCTGGTATATTACTACCATAACTTTATCATAAAAAAAAAAAAAAAATCATAAAAAGTGAATTAATGTTTTGTGTTTCTTATAACTTATACTATTGCTTTTTAGTATACCTCTGTATAGTTTATCCTCTATTCTTCCCATTTTAAGCTTTAATTATTTTAAAATCATATTTTAACACAGCTAATATGTGATCTGTGTTTTATTTGTACCAAGTATATCAAAATTCATAATTCTACTAAAAATAAAGCTTCAGAAAAATTGTCTTAACCCCTTAACGCGCGCTGTCCTCGCTGCGAGGACGCAAAATTTAAGATCCAGATGCAAAAAATTCATCCCGGAAATTTTTTTGCAAAAATTCACGTTTATAACATATCAGAAAAGGCCGGTTTTTTAAACCGTAAAATCTAAAACTTCTTTTAGTTTAATTTAGTTCATGAATTCCGGTGGCAGTATAATTTAAATGTTTCAAATTGTCTTGCGCCGCAGAGGGTTAAGATGTAGGTATTAAATAAAAATGAAAATCATTTTAAATAGTTCAGAATTGCCATCATAAATAGTTCAGAATTGCCATTGAATACACCTTTTTTGGTCGTAGAGAGTAATATTTTTTACTTAAAACTCTTATATGTATCCTAAATGTCAGTTACTTGTCATTTTTATTTTTGTATCCTCTTACCAAATCATTACAATATCTTTTAAATATATATGTTCAATTCACATTCCTAATAGTTTCACAATAATTGAAATTTGAATTACATATTATATATATATATATATATATATATATATATGTGTGTGTGTGTGTATATGTATGTATACATTGTCAGTATAAAAATTATATTATTTAAACAAAATTATGTTGAAGTTTCATTTTGTTACTTAAAGTAACTCAATTTGCATTTAAACCAATTCTATTTAACATGTACGGCTTTAAAAATAAAATAAATAAATAAATGGAAAGAGAAAAAAATAAATGCTACATAAAAAAAGTAATAAACTATTCAATATTATATAATTCTATAAAGAAACTGTCACTGTAAAATTACTGACGATAAAACTTTATTTTACATCAGTTAGATAGCATCCTTTCTCCCTTCCCATGTTATCCAATGGGATTTTTGTCGCTTCGTATTATAAAAATATTTTATTCAAAAATGAACTTTTTCGAATTCTGTTTTTTGAATATTACTCTTTGAACAGGTCGTCTTTTAGATTAGTGAGCAATTTTTCGAAAAAATAAATTTAAATATTTTACTTAGAGATCAACACTTAGAGTCCATAATTTATTTATTGAAATAAATTATTTAAATTAATTTTTTCGAAAAATTGCTCACTAAGCTAAAAGGCGACCCGTTCAAAGAGTAATATTTAAAAAACAGAATTTGAAAAACTTCATTTTTGAATGAGATATTTTTATAAAACGAAGCAACGAAAATCCCATTGGATAACATGGGAAAGGAGAAAGAGAGCTATCTGACTGATGTACAGTCTTAATAAAAAAAATATTTTATCGAAATATTTAATAATAATAAAATAATATTAAAAAAAATTACATTCCATAATTGCTTATATTTTCAGAAGTTTTTTATTAAACGCTAAGAAAATTTGCAAAAAAACTCTTCTAGTTGATATCAGTTCAGTGATGCCAGATGGTCGAAAATTATTTCCCCAAACAGGTCTTCAAATTTCCCCAAATCACGGGTTTTTCTTTTTTTTTTTTTTTCGAAAAAATCCCCAACTTGATTTCTACTAAAAAGGGAAAATAAAAATTTTTTCAAAAAAAAAAAAAATATCAAGCAGATTTTTCTATGATTTAAGCTCAGATTTTTCCCCAAATGAAGGCAATTTTTGAAAAAACTCCCCAAATAACAATAAAGCTATTGAAAGTCTCTAGTCATAGGGATAAATCATTACGTTACCAACATTGACAGAAAGTTGAAAAACGCCCCAGATTTGTCCCCAAAAATTTTAGAATTCCCCAAAAAAGTCCCCACAAACATTTGGTCTCCAAAATTGTCCCCAGAAGCCTCAAAACTCCCCAAAATGGGGACAAAATCCCCAATCTGGCATCACTGTATCAGTTCGGCTTTAATTATCTTTATTAAACACATGTTGAAGCATGTTATTGGCCATTTTATATCGGCACTTTGAAATAGACCGATATCAATGAACCAATAGCAGGAAAGGAGCTAAAACAGAAGATATTGTTTTCATTCGTCATATTGCCTTTTATGTGGTTTCCATCACCTACGATATGCATGAATGTAGAGTAGGAATTCAATATAGTGAAATATATCAGAACCCATAATAGATATCTCGGATAGGGATATATCGTTTCGACTAACATCAAATCTCTTTCCTAGTAAACACACCTGCTCCTGCTGATTATAGGTATGAATAAGCATTAATAGTGAATGGATTGTGATATTGGAGTATGTCTGATGAATTTTTTCTGAAGGGGTATAACCGTGACCTTGAACGAAGTCAGCTTATTCACGGGATAATCAAAGCAGATGGCTTTCAATAAATACTGGTTTATTTTTTTATTATGCGGTGGCCTTTTTAAAGCAGTGATGTTTAGATTTGAGGTTATGAAGGATGAGGAAGTATATGTATTGCAATAGAGATCGTTTGGCGTGGGGTTATTTTTTCTAGTTTATCAGTGAGTAATTAGAGGAAAGTAGAAAATGAGTATTAGAATAAGATATTCGGCGCTTTTTTTCTTCGGGTCTCGTTAGTTGTTGTATGTTGGCTGATCGGGTTTCATTCGCTCGAGTTTCGTTCACTCGGGTGCTCACTAGAGATGAGACGGGCTCAGCCCGAGCCCGTAAGCCCGAGCCCGTAAGCCCGAGCCCGAGCCCGATCGGGCTCAAATCTTACGCAAGTCTTCGGGCTCCGGGCGGGCTCGGATTCAAGCTAAAAGTTCCGTTTATTTTATTCTTCATTAACTGGAAAATGTAAAAAATAAAATAAAAATAAAAATAAATAAGAAATTTTATTCATTTTGAGAGCACCTTTAGTAATGCCATAATAGCCATGATAGGTTATAAATCACAAAATAATCTTGCAAACCTTAGTAGCTTTGACTTTCCTTTTTCTAATAGAACTTTTTTTTCAACGGTATGCATATTATGTCATAGTGTTATACAGTAATCCTTCCTCCTTCGTTATATTGGGCCTCATTACATCACTCATTCGGATAATTTTTTTGTCCCCCGATAGGCGCGTTATAAACAATGGGCTGCACTATAAATATATATTATATAAATATATACATGTATACAGAGACACAGACATTATAAATTGTTATAATAACATTTATAGTTATTGAAATTGAGAATTGATAATAAGAATATTAATTTGAAAATGAAAACGGTATTTAATTTTACTATTGTGTATGCGTTGCATAGCGTACCACTTTCAATATCGGGCTCGGGCTCTGATCACACAAAATTTTTCGGGCTCGGGCGAGCTCAGTTCAGAAATGTTTCGGGCTCGGGCGAGCTCAGTTCAGAAATGTTTCGGGCTCGGGCGAGCTCAGTTCAGAAATGTTTCGGGCCCGGCGGGCTCGGATTGCCAAAATAGAGCCCGAACTCACCTCTAGTGCTCACTAGGCAATATCGTTAAAGGGATATATTGGCGGAGCTAGATCTTAAATATTGTTATCGGGATATTAAAAAAATATCGATACTTGGGGATATATTGATAAATAATCCAGCCCTAAGACGAGTAATATCAACGAATCTTTATTTACGTTAAATGAAAATGAAGGTAATACCTCCATTGACGATAAAGCACAAGAAATTCCGTCTACAATTTGCGAAAGAATACGTGGCATTTGGTTGGTTGATTGCGTTTTACATCAACTAGTGCTGCACAATGGTCAATTGGCAACCGTCTGGGACTCACCTCTAAAGGTGGTCCGAAGACATGCCATCACAATTTTGATCTTAAATGGATAGGATGGCTCCCCCGCTTCGGTAACCCCCAGATGTATAATTTTGATGGGAACATGGAGGACAATGTGGCCACGACAGATTTTACGTGAACCAGCCACCTTTAGTGTACACTACGGTCTTTGGCCGGTTCGAGTACCGAACCCGTAGTCTTCCAATTACGAGCCCGGCGCTCTACCGTTTGGCTACCGCGGTTCCCACATGACATTTGGAGACAAATGCCAAAATGTGGTATTCTCTGACGAAAAAGATTCGACATGTATGGGTCAGACGGATCTCAATTCTATTGGCATGATATTCACCTAAGACAACAGAACAGCATCCATTTGGAGTAGAAAGCTTTATGGTGTTGGTGTGAACAGGTTTTGTTGCTGGCAGATAATTCAAATATCACAATTGTTATTTGAAAAATTTATTAATAACTTAAACTTTTAAAATATCACCTATTAAATAAAATTTTTCATTAACCTCTAAATGTATACTTTTTGTATAACTTTTGTATACCTTTGTATAACTAAGATTACATATACAGTCACCTCTAAGATTTTAAATTAAATATGAATATGCTCTGAATTCGATGACTTAAATAGTTTATATTGTAATTATGTAAAAATTATTATTCACAATCTTTGCATTTATTTAATTATCAATAAAATATTTTGCCTAAGGTGACCAAACGTCCATGAATCATGCAACGTCCTCGAATTTCGACCTATGTCCTCATTAATTTGAAAATCATTTGAGGACAAATGTTCTAGAATTTACAAATTTTTCCTCAAATTAAAGCATAATTTAGCTCTCTCTAAGAATGGCCCTTCAATGTGAGGACGCTGCGATGGGTGCTCACCTTAATTTTGCCACTAGTAAATTTGATAGATTGATTGACGGTGCATTTGTCTTTAGACATGCTCGTGGAAAAAATCGCCAACCTATACTAGAGATCAACACCAACCAACCAATCAATCAACGGTCTAAACAAAGCCTAGCCCCTAATTAAGCATGGTGTATGTTTGTTAACTCATATTCGGTTTATAATTTAAAAATTAACTGTTTTTTTATTATAATTTAAGTTTTTCTTTTCCACACTTAACTGTAAACAATCCTAGTTTTCGTGCGTATAATTGAATGGAGTCTGCTATCGAACAAACTTTTGATCAGCCTGTTGATCGTCAAAAGGTACGTTAAATTTATACTAATTATCTGTAAAATATAAAAAGTTAATGAGATTTTCCGTTTAATTTTAGAACTGAGAAAATCGCATGTCGTATTGCAGTCGGAATAACTGCATTTGCCAACCAAATATAATCAAGGCATTGTTTTGGCAGCAAGTTGTCTCAGCTTCATTTTGGCATTTATTAACATATTTCTACTTCTTATTTTAACCATTAAAATTGTTATTTATTAAGCTATCTTTATTTATGCTTTCTCTTTTTATTTATTCTATATTATCTGTTTTTATTTTATTCTATATTTCAGACCTGCCCACTTTTATTGAGAGTATTCTTATGCAAGAATCGTCACAATCCTCTGATTGATTATAGTAGAGGAAATGTTCCTTCTAAAGAACTACAAATTTATACTTGGTAAAAACGCCCACAATCTTTTTATGTTTTAATAGTTATTATTTACATTTTAATAGTAAGTGTTGATAATTATTTTTGTAATTAAGTGATATTAAAGTGTTAGGTATGTGATATTTACTGTTAGATGTTGCTGGTGCTATTGTTTACGTTTACAGTGTTACAAATATGTATGTAAACAGACACTTCTTCTCTGGATTGTAAAGTTTTACCATTTAAATGCCTGCGTGACAATTTTTGCTTTATCGGTAAAAAATTATAAAAAAAATAGCTGTTCTTCATTGTATATTTGCACATATTTGTTTTAATTTAACAACTCTTTATAACTAGTTTAATGCTCTTTTTAATTTATTTGCTTTTTCAATCAAGACATATTGGTTGAAATCACAATTACCGTTGGCATTTTTGCACAAAACTTACCAATCAAGAAAAGATGGTGGCCATGTTTATTTTAATAATTTGAACTCTTGAGAGAAAAAAAATGATTATTATATGGAAAATCAATTCCTTCAACCATATTACATACACATTTTAATAAATTATAGATATAGTAGTATCCGAATATTGTTACACACCATATTAATTAATAAGTAAGACTTCATATAAACACACACTATAGAATTTCAGGGAAAACAAGAAAATGTAGTCATTTTTTATAAAACTTTATTTTTCTGAAAATATTTAAAATAATTTAAAAGAGTAGCTATCATATTACCTAACCACTAATACAGCTATCTATTGAAAATTTGTACATATTGCTGTTGTAACAGAAAACATTTTAATTTTTTTTTTTTAATCAGTGAGGCTACTGTCCCCCGAACCTCCCACTAATGCAATATCAGTATTTAAAATTATTTTATGGACTCAGTAAAAGCACATGGGGGTTGTAAATTTTTAGAAATTCTTACCAGCCAGCAATATATATATAATACATAGTCCGTTGTGAAGTGAATTGATCATCTTGTAGAATTAATTCAAGTTCCTATCGCATTATTTCTTAAAATACAGTGTTCAGTAGCTTAAAAGGTAATAAAATATAAAGTAGTTTAGTTGTGTATTCAAACACTTTTCATGCTCTTTGGAAGACTTTTTTTTTTTTTTTTGGCTGTTTTACATAACTACACTGCTTTACAGATTTTTGACTGTTTTACTGCAATAGCAAGAAATTAAATCTTCTTGCTTTTGCCTCCAAGGCAGTTGCACGTGTTTGCACCTGATGAAGAAAGGCTAAGTCCTTTCGAAACCGGTTGTGCTGATTTAAAATTTATGGTGTGTGAAGAAGTTTTAATTCCTTGCTGTTGTCTGTACGCCAGTTTTTGAATTTATTTTTGGTGTTTTACTGCATTCAATATTGACGTTTAAAAATGTGTCAGAGTGGACAACTAAAATTTTCTATCAGCCTAAATTTATTAATTTATTTCAGTTAAGGACTTAATATAATTTATTACATCATGAAATCAAAGGATTTAAGCCTTAATACAGAAATGCATGAAAATTTCATCTGCTTTTAATTAGTATGTTTATCTTATTAAATTTCTTAAAACGAAGCATTCCTTTAACTAATTATTTACAAGAAAAACCTTACTTTATTACTTCGTTGGCTGCATAGCTGCCTTTGCTGGGAGTGGAGGATGGGACAGTTTATATGCGTACCGGGGCTCGAAAAATCCCAAAATTTTTACATGCTCTGATAATAATTTAAAAAATACATGCCCGAATATCTTATTCATTTGCATATTAATGAAACACGTATGCATGTACCTATAACTATTCTGTCAAATAAAAATTAATTAACCCTTTAGCCGTGTCGAGTTTTTTAGCATATCTGTTTAATAACTCATAAAATCAATACTAAGTGAAGTAGGAATAAAGCATATTAGTTTTTGAAATCAATGGATATTCAGTAATCTTATGTTCTAGGAAAAAATATCATATTTTTCCAAAATTTGCTACATTAGCCTCTTATTTCAACTATTAAAAACGGAAAAAGCCGTTTGCAACGGTTAAAGGGTTAACTAAACAAGATCTACTCCCTCTGTCACTGCAGGATTCAGATGTTGGTGATTTGAAAAATTGGCGTATATCCATTTTAAACAAATGAATGGCGCAAAACAATTGCTAATTATGAAAATAAAAAACTTAAGAAACTTCTATACGCTAAAACTGCATGTGTGTTTATATTTGCATCGTTCGTTTCGTTCAGCTGCATCACTGTTGCCACTCCCGTTCTCTAAAATCGGGGTTAACGCACATCCGTAGGTGAAATGTCATACAGCGACCAATGAGCATTGATCTGGGATAAAGCTAAATTAGATCCGACGCTTGCTCGTGCTGCGTTCAGTGTGACCGTCAGATCTAGTTTAGCTTCATCTCAGGCAAGTTCGCTCAACTCGTACAAATAATGTTGGCCGAATGTTTACATGCTAATGTGCGCTGGTTTTAAGCGAAAAGTTGAAGTGAGGAGATTATTATTTCCATTTAAAAGCAGGCGCATAAGGAATATTGGTGATTTTTCAGAGTAATAAAACATTTAATTTCCAAAAGAGATATATATATTTAATATTTACATGCCTGGCCGGGCATGTAAGGGTTCAGATTTTCCGAATTTTTGGTCATGTCTAAAAAATATAATATTTTGGTTTAAGTACTTGGATAATATGCAAATTCAAGTAAAAAGTTAAGTAAAATATTACGATTTTTAAATATATTCTGTAATACTTTTTTATCAACTAATAAAATTAAACTTGAAAAACAAAACAGATTTATTGAAATATTTACATACAAAAATTAGTAGGTACAAGTTAGAATAAAAGAAAATAAATAAGAAAAACATGCCATTTTTAAAACATTCCCGTGATTTTTTTTTTCTTTAGTACTTCAGGATTTTTAATGAAAAGTTTGAGCATAATTTAAATAGAATATAAAATTTAGTTATCAATTAGATAAATGTTTAAGAATTATTACTATTATTATAATCTTCTCCCTCCTCTTTCAGACATTGCAAATGCTGGTTTTGAAGATTACTAAGAAATAAAATACTTTTTCAGTTCTTTATTTGGATATATTTATAAAAAAAAATAATAATAATAATAACACTGTTGATGATGATGATTAACGTCGGCTTCGTACTGTATTAACTAGGAGATCTAAGTTGATAAAATATTGATGCATGTTAATCGGTAGTTAGCAGTGTTATATAAAATAATGTAGAAAAATGTTTAGTGTTGGTGACAGCATACTAGCTACTTTCATCTATATACATAAAAAAAGTATTGGATTTGTGAAAATTTTTTGACTGGTTTTCAATGAACTTATGTATTTTGAGATGTTCTGAATATGATTTGCTCATTTTTAGAAAATTCCTTTCTGTCTGATGTGTCATCAAAATTTTGCATCTCACAAAGCAAAAGATGAAATTTGACCATGCTAGATATTTGGTTGACTTAAATTGGTGCTGATTATCCTTTGGAATATATCGTCCAATAGTTGGTGGTGTTATGTGTGATTTCCTCCATTTGAAAGAAGATGATAACCCCCATAGCAGAAAATGTGAGTCGCGAGACGTACGTTGCAGTTTTTTTTTTTTTTTTTTGTAGTCTGCAGATTATTTTCAAAACAGTATTGTTCAGAAATTCCAAGTCTCATGATTTTGCCAGGAAAGATAGCAATTTTCAATCTTTCTCCATCCACAGCATAAATGTCAATATTCATTTTAAAGGTTCTAGAACCTATAAAGAGATATAATTTTTCAATATCTCTCACTCATGTAATTTTTTGTGATTCTCCCCCTCTCACTAACGATCAGTAATCAAACAGATCATGGAATCCTTGCGATTTCCAGTCTTTCTCCATCCGCAACCATAAATGTCAGTATTTTTAAAAAACTTATTTAATTAGATTCCAGAACCTATAAAGAAATAGAATTGTCCAATATATCTCACTCATATATTTGTTTTATCCTCCCCCCCCCTCCCCCCCGCTAACGCTCTAATGCTCTACAGAAGCCTTGCAATTTCCATCCACAACATGAATGACAATGTTTATTTTAAACTTACTTTTTGATTCTAGAATCTATGAAGTAGTAAAATTGTTCAATATCTCTCATTTATATAATTGTTTGCTTCCTCCCTTTACCATTTGCTAACGATCGGTATTGAAACTCTCTGCAGAAGTCTTGTGATTATCAATCTTTCTCTATAGGAAGCATAAATATCAATATTATTTTTTAACTTGCTTTATTAAATTGTAGAACCTATTTAGAGGTAGAATTTTTCAATATATATCACTCATTACTCGTGTAATTTTTGTCATTGCTTCTTTGAATAGGCAATCAGTTTCTAAGTTAGGGGATTTCTACACATTTTTGTTTGAGTACCAGTATTTTTGTAAATGGATCACTAGCACTATAGAAAAAGTTAGATCTGAAAAGATCATATATAAAATAAAAGTTTTTATAAAAAAAAATAAATAAAAAAAAAATTTTGCTAGTGAGCTTTTACAGAAAATACCTGTACTTATTAAGCTACTTACTATAAAATTCCGATAGTAACCCCCCTTTTTTTCAAGGGGAAATTTGTCAAAACTGGGGGAGTGGTTATATTAAGAAGTTTCCGGAAAAGTACGGCGATTTCGGAAGCGGGGAGGTTATAATCGGAAGTACAATCTTTTTCTAGAAGTACTATTAATTTTATTAATATTATAATATATATTAATGGTTACTAAATTGTATTAACATTATAATATTACTGATTATTATTTATTAAATTTTATTAATAATAAAAAAAATTTATTAATCAGTTTAAATTTTTATTTTAGCAAAAAAAAAAAAGTATTCGGAATAACAGAAACAGACACGAACATGTGATAAATCGCGGATCGCGAAGTGAAGCAGTCTCATAGAATAATAATTGAGCAGTCTAGAATTTGCTAGCAGTTAGAAAATACAGTTAATTGCACTGTTATTAACTGATATGAAAGAACAAAACAGGGTGAACGATAACTATTAAAGTTACATATGCAAGTACTATTACGGAGTTATTACGCTATTTAATGATTTAAAATTTACAAAAGAGTTGTGATCGCAAAAACAGAGTTGCATAAGCAAGATTGTCAAAGCCACGGCCGCTTGCAATAACAGTTAACGTTTTGGAGTTTAAAGAATGTAAACACCACCACATTTTTTTTATTTGGAGTTATTTTACTTTAAAAAGATGAGTAAAAATAACACTTGGATACGTTTATATGCAAATTAAAGTTTCTAAATAAACATATAAGGCTTCAGAATTTAAAAAAAGTATATTTGCAATGCTCATGGGAAAAACGAAAGAGTGGCGAACTTAGCCGCCAAAGGTAAAAGAGGGGGGGGGGGGGGGTAAACGGAATTTTCCGAAAAAGTAAAGTATGCCAAATTTCAGAGGAGGGGGTTACTATCGGAATTTTACGGTAAGTATGCAATTTCAATTCTTGTATCAGAAGTTTTCTGTGAAAGTTATAGTTCGGACATTAAGGAGGTGAGCAAAATGCAATTTAGATGTATAGACGGTAATGACGAACAAACTGTAATTATTGATAAAAGAAAGTTGCTTCTTAATGTCCCTTCATCTGGTTACACAGAAACCAGAAAATTTTAGAGAGTGGCATTAATTTTGATGTTTAGAGTCTCTTACTGGAAATATTTTACTACAGTCAGTACGATCAAAATTATGGACAAAGCTATATCTTCTTGTATGATAAGAAGGATAATGGTTAATGCCCAACCACTTATGATTAACCATTTCACTCCTAATTGTTTCATCCATAAAACAATAAATTTTATATTTAATCATGAATATATCTCAAAAGAAAAAAAAAAGTCAAGTTTTGAAAAAAAAGAGTAATAGCAGAGTATGAATTAATATAGTTAACAGAGCAACTAAGAGGTGTTTGCTTATTCTTAATATAACCATTGATGCCATTTTAAATTGTAACTTTTCAATAATTAAAAATGTCAAAATTTTAAAAGAAATACTTGTTAAAGTTAATTAAAATACAAATTATAAACACTAAAAAATAGAATAAATTTTAAATGTTATGATTCCAGTTGGCATCATTGGGACTGAAAGGGTTAAATTATATTCATTATTTTGGGAGATGCGTACTGAGCTGGGCTGGGCATCTTGTGAGAAGAAATGATGATAGATGGACCACCAAAGTCCTATTTTGGATACCAAGAGATTAAAAAAAAAAAAAAAATGAAAGAAAGAAAGAAACCACTGTGTCATTGGAGATATGAAATTGTGAAGTTTGGAAAAGCAGAATGGAAACGAATCGCAGAAAACAGTGCAGATTGGAATCACCTAGAAGAGAGGCCTTCATGCTTTCATTCCTGTAATAGATTGATAAAAGCTTAAATTGATGATAATGATATAGAAAGAAGAAAATAAAAATTAGTGAGTGAAAGACGGCATAGTTGCAGATGGCACTGCTATGCCGCACTAAAAAAAAAAAATTCCTGTCTGCACGTTTTCTTTTTTTAATAATCTGTGTTTTGGCATTCCTCTAAAATTTTACATTATTTATGATTTTTTTTTTTTTTTTTTCAATTCATGTTTAAATCAGTTAAATTTTACACTCAACAATCGATAATTCATGCGTTAGTGCTCCATATATACATCAATGGCGCTTAAAGAATTAAAATACATATATACACAAAAGTCCCTTTGTTAAATAATGTAATGTTTCAAAGAATTGCCAAAAGACAGACCTGATTGCTCGAAATGGCGCCATGTTGGTGTTACAGGACAGGACATGCGAGTGTTAATTTTCTAACAAGAGGTGAAACAGTATAGTTGGAAATGTTAAATTCTCTAAATATCTTCGTTATCTTAAAAAAAAAAAAAAAATGTGGAATTGAAAGTATATGGCATGTTGCCTTCCATGTTTTCACCTTTCAGTAACTTATAAATCGTTCATAAAATTTTGGTTGCTCAAATATCTTTGTATACATTTTGATGCTGTTAATTACTACCAGCTCTTTTGCACTTCATCCACATTGATGGTTGTTTGCTGCCGAGTGAAGAGGATCAGATTTAATTAGTATATTTATCATGGTAATTACACTCCAAAATACCTTTTAAATTATAATCACTTTGTAAATTTCAGTTAGTTTTTCTGCAATGTTAAGTGAGATAAGCCATTTATAATAATCAGTAGTGGAGGGTGCAGAATCATTGTTTAGTTTGGAAATATTTGGTAAATTACAAATTTCTGATGATGTAATTTAATCTGTAATTATTGCAGCATTCTTTACAATATTAAATTTAACTAAATTACCTTTATTTGCTGTTAAAAAAACATTTTCACCCCTGCTTTGGGTCTGGATTTTTGTCAGCTTTGATATAGTTTATATTTTTAGTAGTTTAATATTTTATATTTGTTAACAAAAAAACTGGGAAGAAACAAATATAAATTATTCAAAAACTGGGGAAGCCTCATAGTATTTTTTAACAGTGTATTAAGGTAATTTAACGTAATATTCTTGTATTGTATGTAGAATTTTTAAAGGAATAGTCATGGAGATCAAAAATATACACTGTTACATGTAAAACGAATCAACATTTTGTTATTTTGTCATTTACTTTTCACTTTGCATTGCAGGAAAGATGCTACTTTGAAGGAAATTGCCAGTCTTGTGAAAGAGGTTCACCCTGAAGCTAGAAAAAAAGGGACTCGCTTTGATTTTGCCTTTGTATTTCCTGAACCCAGAGGTCCATCTTACCGCCGTCGAGACATTGGATCTGTAACTTCTGGTGTTCCTGGTGATGATGACAAGAAGACTTTGGGTGACTGTCGTTTGCAAATTGGTGATTACATGGATATCGCTATTGTATACCCAGATCGTCGAGAACGTGAGCCTTTTCGTAAAATGTACTAATATTGATAAAAGAATGTGTTCTTTCAATTGTGATATTTTTACATCATTTCTTGATATACATAACTGTTGTTAATAAACTTTGTATGTGCTTATTCATTTAGTTTATTTTTACTTTTTTGTAGTTATTCAATTCAGTGTGATTGCAATTTTTATAATATTGCTAAAATTAGTTTAAAGTTCAGGGGTTGATCCAGGCAAAAATTGGGACCCTTTTGCTGCCCCTTCACAAAATTCAATTCTCTGAAATGGGCGCCTTCATAAAATTTAAACCTATAAAAAATAGGCTCCTTCAAAATTCAGATTCATGAAAACAACCCTTTCACAAGATTTTATTTTATAAAAATTATAACTTTGTAAAATTTTTCCATGTTTACAGTATTATTTTAAGTGAGTATCTATACTTGGTTCAATGAAATACTGTTAACTTGATATTAGACATTAGATACAGTAACTGCAAAAATGAAAAAATTTACTCAATATATATATTTTTTTTTTTCCGAAAAAGAAATAAAAATTTCACAAAAACATTTTTTCTTTTTTACCACAAAAATGAGCCTCAAGCATTTATACCTGGATTAACCCCTGAAATTATCATTCTAGATATGAAAATTAATAATCTAATTAAAAGCAGTTAAAATTACTTTACATTAAATCCTTAAAAAATGAGCTTTATATATTCTGTTCTGACCGGAACCATCTTCAGATCTCACATGACGACTATTGCCTGGTGGTTTATTTTCATTCCTCATCGCTTTCGTCCATCATCTCTTCACTTTGTCTCTTGGTCTGGATTAGCTGTTGCTACTCGGGCGGGATCAAACTATGCTCGACGTCATTTACAGAATTACTGGTTGTAAAATTTCCAGGGCTCTTCTTTTTAGTACATATTTATGTGAGTTGAAAGGAGCACATTTATGAAATTTAATTGAATCAGTATTAATGGGTTTAGTGTTATTAGTTCTTGAGAAAGCAGTAGATTTTAGTGTTATTAGTTCTTGAGGCAGTAGTAGCCCTGGAAATTTTAACGACCAGTAATTCTGTAAATGACATCGAGCATAGTTTGATCCCCCCCGAGTGGCAACAGCTAATTCCAGACCAAGAGAGGAAGTGAAGAGATGATGGACGAAAGCGATGAGCAATGAAAATAAACCACCAGGCAATAGTCGTTATGCAAGCTTTGAAGATGGTTCCAGTCAGAACTAAATATATAAAGCTCATTTTTTAAGGTAATTTTAACTGCTTTTAATTAAATTTTAATCCTTTCATAAATAAATTATATGTATTTTAATAATCTAAGTTATTCGCTAGTGGCCAGTATATATTTAAGGGAGACTGGGGTCATTTGATCCTTAGGGAAACTTTATCCCTAGTGTTGAAAAAAGTAATAATAATAAAGAATTTGGTTTTGTAAACTTGCAACACTAGTACAGTTATTCATTGTCAAAAAATTTGACAACAGAGTTTCTTTCAACCCTGTTTACTTTTTCTATAAGACGATATTGTTTGATTTATTGAATTACAACTTATTTTATGGTAAGTGGTTGAAGTATTTAATTTTTAACTAATTATAATTAAAACAATTATAAATAATTCATATTATATTCTCTTTTCTTACCCTGTAAATAATATTTATGTGTAACATTTTTTTTAAATTTTTATCTTTTAAATTATATAAATAAAGAGAAGTGTCTGTCTGCACTCTGGTGCTCACACTACGGATCGCAGAGCTTCCAAATTTGGCGTATAGGTACCTGGGACCCTGCAGGTGTGCACCTCATCAAGATTTTTTCGAATTTTTTAAATTAATGTTTTTTCCATTTTAAAAATTGGCTTTTATGTTTCATTTTTCATGAATTTATTCTTCGATTGTAATTGTCTGCGTATCTTAGCAACGGCTATATTATGCAATTTATTTTTTATTTAATACATTCATTTGAAGGTGAATTTTTTTTCTCTTTTTAATTTATTATATTTATTGAAAATAAAATGAAATCCAGCAGAAAAAATTAAGTATATTAAATTTAAAATTTAAAAACGTATTTATATCAGTTATGCTTATGTATAATTTTTGTAGTATAACAACAATTATTTTTCATTTGTTAATTTAATTTCTTTAAAAGTTTTTCTTTTTTCTAATTTATAGTATTTGTCAGGAAATAATGTTAGTATATAGTAGAAAGGATTAGACTGATTGAAATTTATTTTGTTTTTTATGTATTTAATTCCTTTTAAAAGAAAATCTACATTTTATTTTATTTCATTATATTGGTCTGAATCAATTGTAATATAGTGTAAATAGCGTGAGCTATAAAATACATGGTTCAAAAACTGAAATATTTAATAGAGGCTGAGATACAGTTATCTTTAAACTCGTAGCTTTTAAATAATAGCAGACTCACCTGTCATCAATAAATACCCATATTGAGATATATAGGAAATAGATTTCTACAGGCAGTGGGAACCTGCTCCCGATGCAGTGCAGGCAGAGAAAGAGCTGTCGTAGGCAGCCGGCACCCGGAGTGTGGTCCAGAGTGATTTCAATGTAACTATTTTAGTTTTTATTTATAATGTGATGTGAAAAATAAATAATTATCCAATTCTTTTGAAGATTCATTTAAATATAGTGACCAGCGAAGCAGGCGTAGCCTGCTAGTTAATAATATTTTCACAGCACATGTACTTTGGGGATGCATGATCTCTGTCATATGGTCAGAGTTGGTTTTGGGATCAAGTATCCCTACGTCTGTAAGAAATGGATTTGCCAATTATAATACCGCCATTTATGATATTCCTTAGACTGAATTTGAAAAAGAGAATAATCAATGGGTTTCCACAAGGCGAGAATGGTATAACACATGCATATATGAATATTAATGGAGGCTTGGCGTGGGATTATAAAAAAAAAGGCAAATAACAACGTATAGAATGTCAAAAATATATTATAGGAAAGCAGACAACTGTTTCGGTAGCATTTAGCGTACCATCTTCAATTCATGAAGCATGCATATGGCTGGATGATAGCACTCAATTTTTTTTACAAATTAACAGAAGCAGAATCACTTGATAATTTTCTGATGAAAATAAAAACTCTTCATATTTTAATAAAAATGATTTTTTTTTTTTTTTTTTTTTTTTTAATTTGAAATGAACTTTTTGAGGGACGAAAAAAAAAATCAAGTGTTTATAAGTCCATGTCCAAATTTAATACGACCGCAAAGGGTTAACTCTAGGTTTGTAATTGGTTAACTCGTATTCTCTTTGGGAAATATGAAAGAACTTATAATTGAGGCATATTTAATATAACACAATACAAGGCATTGATCATTTCATGAGTAGTTGTATGCCATATCACATTTTTTCATAATTTTCAAAAAATATGTCTTAAGGGAGATCAGTCAGATCTGCCTTTCAAGACAAATCTATCATCAGTTGAGCAGATCAATCATCTGTCATATATTCACCTTTTCTCTCTCCTCGTGTAATCCTATGGGATTTTCGTGCTTCATATTTTGAGACTATCTCATTGAAAAATGAAGTTTTTTTTAATTACACTTTTAAAATGCTACCTTTTTTTTTTTATAAGTACTTTTTCCTTAATCAATTTATTTATTTTTTTCCAAGATTGAAATTTAGAACACTAATTTTACAATATGAAAAATTAAATATGTATTTAAAAAGATCTGAGTTAAAAGTAATATTTTAACTAATGGATTCGAAAAAATCCATTTTTCAGCATGATATCCTTAAAACACAAAGCATAGGATTACATAGCATATGATAGGAAGCACATAGGATTACATAAGAAATTGAATCTGACTGATGTACAGCCTTAAAAATAAGCTTCTGCATTGGGAAAACTTTAGAGTTGATGAAAATCAAGTAGTGTAATAACTGAGACTCTTATAAAAATTTTAATCATTACTAAGAAATAACTAATTTTGCAATATTTATTCTGCATATTGATTGATTTTTATGCATATGATGTAAATTATAGCTATTAAAGTTGAGTACCTGGATTGGATGACCAAATTCACTCTGATTGTAAAAAACATTCATAGAGTAAATACAGTGATTTGTTTTTAGACAATTATATTTCTTATTAGTTTTTTGCCCAGGGCAGAGAACAGATTACCACTGAAAGCTAATTTTTCTAAAGATTAGGAAAATTAAAATCGAATCATCATATCAAATCTCTAACTATAATTTCTTATCAGAAATGTTCAAGCAGATTTCTAGAAAACCAGATTTCTGCTATATTTTGTCCAGACATAGACTAGCAACGACTAATTTTTGTTGAAGAAGAAGAAAAGTACGACTGGTTTTTCATCAAAAAAAAAAAAAAAAATGCCTCTAAACTTTTTTCTTTCTTTTTTTTCAAAAATGTTCCACAATAAAAAAAAAAAAAAAAAAAAAAGTTTGTGTCATATTTTTTCGAAGTGGTGGAGGAGTTACCAGTGAACGCTAATTATACTGAAGATGAGGGTATTTCCTGTTGAAGTGTTATCTCAAAAACACACACACTGACTTACTCCAAAAATTTATCAAAATCATTCGAATAAAAGTTTTTGGCATAGTAATTAGTAATGGAATAGAAGAGAGTTAACAGTGAACGCTAATTTGCCTGTTGATCAGAAGTAAGATGAGTTCTTCATCTTAAAAAACACTTAACCCTAAGTTTTTATCTAAGTCACTAGAGTCATTTCCCAGAAAACCAAATTTGATCTTTTTTTTTTTTTTTTTAATGAATAAGGGTTAACAGAGAAAGCAAATTTTCCAGAAAACCAAATTTGATCTTTTTTTTTTTATGAATAAAGGTTAACAGAAAAAGCGAATTTTCCAGAAGATGAAGATTAATCAAATGAGTTTGTTGTCTTAAAGTACCCTTATTTCTAAGTTTTATCAAAATCATTTGAACTATTCTAGAGTTAACAATGAATGCTAATTTGTCTGTCTATGGGTAGGAATGACATGAGTTTATCATCTCAAAAAATCTTTAACCCTAAGTTTTTACCAAAATCTTTAGATTCGTTTCTAAGAAAACCAGGTTTTGATATATTTTGAAAAAGCAGAGTAAGGTTAAAAGTGAACACTAATTTTCAACTAAGCAGGGATTAATCCAGCTTTATAAAAATGGTACCCCATTTGTGAATTTATAAAATAATTTGTGAAAACATCAAGTAAGTTTGTGAAAATTAATGATACTTCAGAACAATTAACTAAAATACGTAAAGCATTTTTTTTTTTTTTTTTTTTAATACATTTAAAAAATAAAATGAGACAGTTGTAAAAATAAATATCTATATGGGCGAGTTAAGTTGTTTCTTATATGTAAGATAAGTAGGTGTTTACTTAGATATTTATCATTGTCTCCAGTAAATATTCAAATTGAGGGTATTTTTCTGTGTTCGATACAGTGAAGCTTATAAAATATTTTAGTGTGCAGTTATATTGCTGAGAATTGACTTTGTGAAGGTACCTCTTTGCTGAAAGTTGAATTTGTGAAGGTACCTCATTGCTAAAAATTGACTTTGTGAAAGTGCCTCAGTGTGGCACTAAATTTGTTCTGGATTAACCTCTGCTAAGTGAATGCAAATTTTCCTAATTTGAGAATGAATGTAATCGATTTTTTCTTTTAAAACACCCTTAACCCCATACTTTAATCAAAATTGTTGCATTTATTTCTGGGTAAATTCAATATCTGCCATATTTTGCAACCAGCAAATAAAAGATTAATAGCAAACACAAGATTTCCAGAAAATGAGAATAAGGCTAACCAATTTTTAACTCCAAAAAATACTTAACCCCAAATTTCATTAAAATTATTATAGCCATAAAATCATTACATATATTTCTGAATAAACCCAATTTTTGCCATATGTTGCAAATGGCTGATGAAGGGTTAACAGCAAATGCAAATTTTCTTGAAGATGAGGATAAACCCAATCAGGCCCGGATCTAGGGGGCGGCGGGAGGGGGGCACTTGCCCCGGGCGGCGAAGATTGAGGGGCGGCAGCCACCAGATCCAGCTAGTCTCGCTATTTGTACTATGCTGGACCCGATTTCCAGATCATTTTCGTAGTACATTGCATCGTCTGTAACAAGCTCAGAGCAACCTAACGCCCTCCTCTCCTCTCATCACATGAGATGTATGACCAAAAGAAACTGAAAACCTGATATTACTTATGAGCGCACGATGCGCGCGAGTGAGTGAGCATGAGTCTCTACTAAAAATATTAGTTTATTATTAACTAGCCGCCTTCAGCAACAAGCTGGTTCGCTATCCTTGAAAAATCCGACTGTATGTAACCCCCATTAGGTGGAGCCTGCACTGAATTTTCCGTTTCTGAACCTACAACAGCTTATTGACATATAGTGTAAATAGCGTTATTGAAAATTTTAATTGTAGTAAATTTCCGCTCGGTAGCACCTGCGGTGCCCCATTCCCGTTTCAGTATCTGAAACAGTCTGTTCGCTTACCATGTGAAAATCTCCATCTTTAAAAATTCTAACTGTAGCAAAGTCCTGCTCGGTTGGGACTGTGGTGCCTTATCCCCGTTTTAGAACTTACAACAGCTTGCTCAATCATTGTGCAAATATCTTTGAAAACTTTAACTGTAGCAAATTTCTGCTCTGTTACGACTAAGGCGCCCTTTACGCTTCCTGATTTGGAACAGTCTATTCGCTCACCGTGTAAAGGAACATTGACAATTCTGATCTGGTAAATCCCCAACCCGGTGGGGCCTATGGTCTCCTAATCTACTCTCAAATAATTTAATCGTAATTGGTGATATTGAATTATTAAAATATCAATACACCATCTGGCAACAGATATTTGCAACATGTACTCTTCAATTCCAATTCAAATAACTTTTAAAATGATATATTACTTATGGAATTCTGTTAATTAGAAGCTGGGATAGAAAAGTAATATAAACATTGTTATAAAAAGAGTTATCTGACTTTTCCGTGGTTTTCTCCGAAACTTGCGTAATTGAGGGCAAAATAACATTAAAAATCCTTATTAAGAAATGTGAGTGGAGTATCGGAATTCAAAAGTCTGCAAAATCAAAAAAGAATAAATGTGTTCCGGGTTTTCTGCGGTTTTCTCTGAAACTGAATTTAATAGCTTATGTCAGTTTAAAAGTTCGCAATAAAATTACTGCAAAATATATTCCGAATGATACATTATAAGTAATTTAATCATAATTAGAATTGGATATATTGGAATAAAGGTGTTCTATGTTTTCTGGGGTTTGTGCTGAAACTCCCGCACGGAATTTAATGACTTGTATCAGTTTAAAAATCTCCAATAAAATATGTTTCAAATGATGGAAAATAATGTAATGATGTATTATAATTAATTACAGACTTGACAATGCGAGGAAAATAAATTATTATTTTGTATTTTTGACTGACGAAGCATTGATGAAAATGACTATAAGAGAAATTTTAAAAATATATAGACTCAATTTGGCTCTTAAATATGTCAAGGGCTTGAATTCAGAAAAACGCTTTTGCGAACATGAAGTTTTCAAAGAACAAAGACCACTTTTATCGACAAATATTTCTGAATTACAACCTGTTTCTTTATTGGAAGTTATATGTAAAAACGATTTGCTGAACGCATTTCCTAACATAAGCATAGTTTTCAGAATTTATGCAACTCTGCCTACAAATTCTGTTTCATGTAAAAAAAAGCTTCAGAAAAAGGAAACTCACTAAAGATCACATTCCACAATGTCCCAAGAGCACTTGTCAGAATTGGCAATATTTTCGACTGACAAGGAAACGTTCAAAAGGTGTCGTCTTGAAAAAATATTGAAAAAAATATATATGTGATTCTACTCTTCATAAAACACCAGAAAGTGAAAACATTATCGGCTGAAATGAATTACAACGTCCACAAAAAATTATCAAAATTAAGCATTTTTGGCGATTTAGCGCTGTTAGGAGATAAGTTCGCTAGCACCGAGATTGCTGTGTATGAACAGAACTGTGTTTTGCTTCTCTGCCAAGTACTCAAAATCGATCGCCTAACAGTGTGAAATTGCCAAATACGCTTAATTTTGGTAATTGTTTGTGGTCGCTGTAATTCATTTCAGCCGATAATTTTTCCACTTTCTGGTGTTTTATGAGGAGTAGAATCACATATATTTTTTTCAGTATTTTTTGAAGACAACACCTTTTGAATGTTTCCTAGTGAGAGTGAAATAGCCAACAATCTCAATTATGACATTTTAACTGAAATAAAGTCGAGGAAAATAAACCTTTAGAATTACGTATAATTTTATTAAAGTCTCAGTATTTTATTTGTTAAAAAAATTTTGCTTAGAGGGCGGCAAATTGGAAGTCTGCACCCCCCTTTTAAAAATGTAGATCCGGTACTGAACCCAATCCATCTTTTACCCCAAAAAATCTTTAACCCAAAATTTTTATCAAAGCCATTTCAGTGATCCACATGACAAATGTAAATAACAAGTCACATGATTAATCTGTTTCTCTCTATATATAAAAAAAAGTAACTGTCGCTGGTGTCAATTTTTTTTGTCTGCGACAGCATCTCCTCGCGGAGGGCAAAGGGCTCTGGATCATGAGAGGTATTAACGTGTTCCGTATGCTTCAATGAAGGCATTTCAGGTAATTAGAAATCCGTATCATCTTAATTAATGAAGTTATTAACTGAAAACGTCAAGTTTATAAAGGTACTCTATTTGCCACCGTAGAAAAAGTTTCTCTTATGACGTTGTTCTTCTGTCATGACATCATTTTCCACGGGAAAATTAAAATGTGATCCATAGTGTAAAAAATAATAAAAATCAATGTCAATGCTGCAATTAAGAAAAATATTTCTAAGTGCATCTTTTTCCAAAGAATCTCCTTTGTCTTTTTCATTTAAAAACATATTTTAAAATACTTCGGACATATTTTGACATACAAAAATATTTAGATTTAAATTCAAACTGAATTATAAATGAAAAAATCTTATTCTTCATTAATGTATGAAGTAGATTGGAGAAAAGGTACTTTTCATTTCGCCGGCGCAAATCTCATTGATTAAAAGTAAATTTGTAATGTAGATTTTTTTTTTCAAATTTAAAGTTTATTTATATACGTTATTAAGGATTTGACAAAGTAAATGTTATATTTTTTATGGGGCAACACTTTTAAAAGCTAGCTTTAAGCAAAACTTCAGAAAATTTAATTCTTAAAAATATAAAATAAGTAAATGGTCGTGTCTCTTTAATTTTTTTCTTATTATTATTTAAAGTGTGGTATAACTATGGAATCTCCCCACAACTAGATTTGGCGATTTTTCTTTGGTGCCGTTTTGAACGATAACAATGTCGTTCTGGATTCTTTGCAACAGTGGCGTAGCGTGACATTTGAATCTGGGCATGCTCTGAAGCGAACTATGTAAAGAACACTACTGATCAAGACGATATCTTGCATCAAATTTAAGCTTGCATTTTTCCAGTTTCTTGGTTGGTTGTTTGATAGAATTCAAGTCCGATTGACTACACTTGGGTCCTAGGCCTATGGGTGGAATGCCGTCCGTCGTGGTCTTTCTAAGGAGTCCTAGCCTCATTTAGGTGTCTTTCGGAGAAAACCATGGAACCCGAAATTTCCCATCTACCAACTTTGAGAGCAGAACCGTTCGGCCGCTGGTGGGCCTCCAATTTCTTGGAATCGTATATAAAATTTTATATGCAAATTTTGTCGCTTTAACTTTATATCATATATCTAAAGGACTCTTATATTAACTTATTGAAGGCCCATTTGGTCGCTTTATTGATCGCTGTATTTAAATGAATTTTCAAAGAAATTTAATCACAATTTTTTATATCACTTTAGAAAAAAAAAAAAAAAAAAAAAAAAGAGAGAGAAAGAAAAAATAGTGAGAACCGGCAAGAAAAAATCTACTGAAATCGCTAAAAACTTGGCTTCAGGTGTTTGCTGCTTTCTTCTGTGTCTTCCACGACCGCACTATGTCAGATTGGGGACCCCACTGCTAGTGGCAGCGCCTTAAGCGAGCATTTCAATGTAGGTGCTTATCTGACCTCTGATAGTTCTTACACAAGAAGTTAATTGTTACAATTTTTAATAAAGTTAAAAATTTAATAAGTTTAATTCTCTCTATCATATTACCATTTGATTTCGATAGAAACAATACATTAAAAATAATAAACATTCTTCTTCAAAAGAGGGTATTACGCCTTTACATAAACAATTTTTGAAAACGCAACTATTATGTGTATTAAAAAAAAATAAATAAATAAAGGGAAGAAAGAAAGAAAAAGAAACAGTATTAAAATTTTATCATATAAAAACTATTTGATCGCATGACTTAATGCGAAAGAAGGAAAAATAAATGGAATAGTGATCTTTTCTAAGAAATGCAGATGGATGAAAAAAAAAAAAAAAAAAACACGCAATTTACGTAAAATTTAAGAAAATAAAGCAGAAAAATTAACGGAACATTCCAAAATAAATAAATAAATAAACAAATAAAATAATTAATTTAAAAAATTCAGATTTGAAAATAAGGAAAGAAAATAAACACACAAAAAAAAAAAAAAAATAATAATAATAATAAAGAAATAAAAAATAAAGAAAAATAAAGTAAAAATAAAGAAAGAAAAAATTCTATGCACACCTGCACGATCAAAGCTACGCATCTGCCTTTTTTTTTTTTTTTTTTTTTTTTTTTTTTGTAAATTTGCGATTAGTGGCCTGACCTTCATAGCGCATACAGGCACACATGAAGAAGACATTTTGCTTTATTCATATTACTGAATAAACAAAATTTGTACATACTTTTATTTCTGGTGGAAGTCTTCGCTTAGAATAAGTTATTTAGATTTAAAATAATAATAATAATAATAAATAAATAAATAAATAAATTTTAAAAAAGCAACTTTTCTGGCACATAAAACAACTTTTGGAAATTTATCCAAATTTTATTTTGCAATTTAATCATCATTTTCAAAACAATTCTTTTTTTTTTTTTTTTTTCTTCTCATTATTGTAAAATAAAGTATAAGTTTTAATTTATCAATCAGTCGGAAAAGCTAGCTCTCCTCTATGCGCAGGCCCGGATCCAGGGGGGGGCGGGAGGGGGCATTTGCCCCGGGCGGCGAAGACTGAGGGGCGGCAGCCACCAGGTCCAGTTAGTCTCGCTATTTGTACTATGCTGGACCCGTTTCCAGACCAATTTCGTAGTACATTGCATCGTCTGCAACAAACTCAGAGCAACCTAACCCCTCCTCTCCTCTCCTCACACGAGACGTATGACCAAAACAGAGTGAAAACTTGAAAACGTAATATTACTTATGTGCGTACGACGCGCGCGAGTGAGTGAGCATTAAAATCTGAACGAGGACGATATATGTATCTTTGCGGGTGCGGTAGGTGAGAGGCGGCATGGCAGCAGCAGTTGACTTATCCATGTAAAATGAAAAGTATAGGTGGAAAGCGACTCCTCGTATTGTAACTGATGTCATTCTATATTTGGCCACTAATTAATTATTTCTTTCTCCGAGTCTCTACTAAAAATTCTAGTTTATTATTAACTAGCCGCCTTCAGCGACAAGCTGGTTCGCTATCCTTAAAAAATCCGACTGTATGAAACCCTCATTAGGTGGAGCCTGCGCCACTTTTTTTCCGTTTCTGGACCTACAACAGCTTATTGACATATAGTGTAAATAGCTTTATTGAAAATTTTAATTGTAGTAAATTTCCGCTCGGTAGCGCCTGCGGCGCCCCCTTCCCGTTTTAGTATCTGAAACAGTCTGTTCGCTTACCACGTGAAAATCTCCATCTTTGAAAATTCTAACTGTAGCAAAGTTCCACTCGGTGGGGACTGCGGCGCCTTGTCCCCGTTTTAGAACTTAGAACAGCTTGCTCGCTCATTGTGCAAATATCTTTGAAAACTTTAACTGCAGCAAATTTCTGCTCTGTTACGACTAAGGCACCCCTTTACGTTTCATGATTTGGAACAGTCTATTCGCTCACCGTGTAAAGGAACATTGAAAATTCTGATCTGGCAAATCCCCAACCCGGTGGGGCTTACGGTCTCCTAGTCTACTCTCAAATAATTTAATCGTATTTGGTGATACTGAATTATTAAAATATCAAAGCGCCATCTGGCGACAGAGATTTGCAACAAGTACTCTTCATTTCCAATTCAAATAACTTTTAAAATGATATATTACTTATGGAATTCTGTTAATTAGAAGCTGGTATAGAAATGTAATATAAACATTGTTATAAAAAGAATTGTCTGACTTTTCTGTGGTTTTCTCCGAAACTTGCGTAATTGAGGACAAAATAACGTAAAAAATCCTTAATAAGAAATGTAAGTGGAGTATTGGAATTCGAAAGTCTGCAAAATAAAAAAGAATAAATGTGTTCCGGGTTTTCTGCGATTTTCTCTGAAAATCCCTTACTGAATTTAATAGCTTATATCAGTTTAAAAGTTCGCAATAAAATGACTGCAAAATATATTTCGAATGATACATTATAAGTAACTTAATCATAATTAGAATTGGATGTATTGGAATAAAGGTGTTCTATGTTTTCTGGGGTTTGTGCTGAAACTCCCGCACGGAATTTAATGGCTTATATCAGGTTAAAAATCTCCAATAAAATATATTTCAAATGATGTATTATAAGTAATTTAATCATAATTAGAATTGGAGATACTGAAATTTTAAAATATTAAAGTGTCATCTGGAAGTAGAGATTTGGGACCTTTACTTTTTAATTCCAGTTCAAATAAGTTTTAAAATGATATATTACTTATGAAATTATGTTAATTAGGAGCTGAGATACAAACATTAATAAATATAAACATTTCTATGTAAACATTTGTGTCTGACTTATCCGTGGTTTTCTCGAAAACTTGTCTTATTACGGGCTGTATATCGTTAAAAATCCTTAGTACGAAATATGAGCGGAAATTGGAATTCGAAATTCTGTAAAATATAAAAGAATAAAAACGTTCTAGGTTTTCTATAGTTTTCCTCGAAAGTTTCGGAGAATGTAAAATTTTTGAGAGATTTATTGATTTCATTGAAGTTCACGATAAAAGTGGTGAACGCATGGCGAACATAATTTAAAAGTTAGAGGACGATAAGTTATCCAATAGGGACTGTCTTGGTCAGCCCTACGATAATTCAAATACGTCAGGAGCGTACAGATGCGTCCAAGCTAGAATAATAATAATAATAATAATAATAATAATACGCTGCTTTTCACCGTGCATTGCTCATTTCCTTAAACTTGTTGGTGTACATGCCTACTTTCTGCTCCGTCGCTAAACGTCTATGTGGAGTTAGCTGTTCAAAGAATTTACAACTTTTTTGATTCATCTAGTTTACGCTGTGATATTATGAAACAAGAACAAAAAATCACATACGGTTCCCATAGATTATTAACTTTCTAACTATACTGTTGCATCGTTTAATTGCAATGCACATTCGCTACTTGGTCACACAGCCTTCAGACGGAATGGAAGAAAGACAGACACATAGACTAATTGAACCAGTGTTGCCAACACAATTTTTTCCCGCTAAAAATACACATGAAAATCCGCTAAAAATTCAATTGCCCATAGTGTAGCACTAGTGCAATGTGAAATTCAATCTGCTAAGCCTCTATTTTTTCCCGTATATCGTGTCAAAAATCCGTTAAATTTAGCAGAAATTCTGCCAAATTAGCAACACTGAATTGAACTGATATTCACCCTTAAATATTGTTGTAAAGTGATAAAAACGCTTAACACAAACGAAAAATGAAACACCAGCAGTATCCTGTTGTATAACGTATCTGAATATTTCAGAGTAGCTCTATAAATCTTATCGCCAAGTATTTCCTATTCTGCCAAAAAAAAAAAAAAAAAACTCTTTTAGCATCTTAATCACGAATTTCAATTTAATTATAATTTGCGCAGTAAAAATTCCTATCATAAAATGCAAGGCATTGACATTATTTTGAGTGTTCCTGTACACAAACCAGCTGCGCTACTAATACCATTTTAAATGGTGAACAACCCATAGTGAACTCTAAAAGATTTTTTTAAGAGTGATCATTTTAAAGAAATTCTGAAGATATTTACGGACATTGGAGGAGGTTCGAGGGACATACAGATAGACTAATTCAAATCATAATCACTCTTAAACGTTGATTAAAGTGGAAAACGCTTAAATAACGTGAAACTGCAATTGCAGCAAATTTCAATCATAATCCTTAATTTATCTGATATTTTTGTGTGGTCTTTTTTTTTTTCTAAAGTTAATCATACAATATTTTATAGAAAACAATTTTTGTGCATAGGAATAATAAATGTCTATTTCATTACGATTTGTGCAAAATAAATGTATTGAAATATGGTTTATAGAAATACCTCTCGTAGAACACAATGCTTTGGAATTCTTTCATGTGTCACTGCACACAAACGAATGGTGGTATTTATCCCATTTTCAATGGGGAACATTCCATAGTAAACTTGAATAACATATATCAGTTTCAGAGAATTCCATGAATATTTACCGTAGATAGAGCGCAGATAGACAAATCTATGCCATAAACCATTTTCAATGTTGTTACAAAGTATTAAAAACACACAACTAAAGATTACGTTCCACAATGTCCCAAGAGCACTTGTCGGAATTGACAATATTTTCGACTGACAAGGAAACATTCAAAAAGTGTCGTCTTCAAAAAATATTGAAAAAAAAAAATATATCTGATTCTATTCTTCATAAAACGCCAGAAAGTGAAAACATTATCGGCTGAAATGAATTACAGCGACCACAAAAAATTATCAAAATTAAGTATTTTTGGCGATTTAGCTCTGTTAGGTGATAAATTCGCTAAGACAGAAATTGCTGTGTATGAACAGAACCGTGTTTTGCCTCTCCGCCAAATACTCAAAATCAATCGCCCAACAGTGTGAAATCGCCAAATATGCTTCATTTTGGTAATTTTTTGTGGTCGCTGTAATTCATTTCAGCCGATAATTTTTCCTCTTTCCGGTGTTTTATGAAGAGTAGAATCACATATTCAATATTTTTTGAAGACGACACCTTTTGAATGTTTCCTTGTGAGAGTGAGCCAACAATCTCAATTATGACATTTTAACTGAAATAAAGTCGAGGAAAATAAACCTTTAGAGTTACGTATAATTTTATAACTAAAATAAATAATTTTGTAAAAGTCTCAGTATTTTATTTGTTAAAAAAATTTTCTTAGAGGGCGGCAAATTGGAAGTCTGCACCCCCCTTTAAAAAATGTAGATCCGGTACTGTCTATGCGAACATCTCTACCGAAGGTAACAAAATCCCTACGCTTTAAAAAATACCCCTAAACTCCAGAATATGCTCTCCTAGGGTAGCATGCCTTGGGTCGTTTATACAGCGGAACTCCCCTTGTAGTTTATACGAGTGAAAATTAGAGGGACGTTTAATATTCCCTCAAATAGCAAAAAATCCCTATATCAGGGCATGCTTTACAAAGGCAGCATGACCTAAGCAATAACCGGTCAGCAGGAGAAGAGAGGGACGATACTGGTCAGCAGATGTCTCCTAAACAAAGAGGGAGGGAAGTAACGAAAATAGTAAGGAAAAAAAACACTCGGATTTATCCAGGAATAATGTAACAAAGGAAATTTCCTTTCACTATAATTTTTCAAAACTGAATGATGGATACTGTATAAATGGAAGCGAGTGTTTAGCAAAATTAGTTCAAATAATTTTTTTTTAAATAAATTCTGTTTAAAGTTTAGATAGTTTTTAGTGGGTATGCGGCGCATGCCTAGCATACCCAGAGAATACGCCACTGCTTTGCAATATAATATGGCAGCCTGCATGCTGTTTATTTTAGTTTTGTGATTTATGATTTTATCTTTTATGATTTAGCCATAATAGCCAAAAATATATCGCCAAATCCAGTTGTGGAGAGATACTATAGTTGTTCCCGAAGTGTTTTGAAACAATTATTCTTTCTTAGGTGCTTAATGATTGGTGTCGGTTATATCATTCTTTGCAACTTTATCGCCTCGCCCGCAAAATGGAAAAGTACTGATTATATACAGTCATAAATTAACTAAAAAAATTCAACAATAAAAAGTACGGGCATTATAAAAAATAGATTCTAATTTTTTGAAAAGGTTATTCTAATTTAATTAATTTTTTTTTTTTTTAACTGCGGAGGACTATTAGTCTCAATCCACGGATAAAATGTTGTTGCCAGTTTTACGATGGTTGGACATACATCGAAATCGAAAATTCACCGAAAATTTAATTGAATAATTTAAAAACGATGTTATAGTTTGAAAAAAAAAAAAAAAAACCTAATAGTCCTCCATACTAAACTAAATTCTGCTTTTGCCAAAATTTCATCAAAATCTTTTTTTTATTTATTTATTTTTTTTTTGAAAGAAAAAGAAAATTATTTTTATTTATTTATTTATTTTTTTTAACAAGCAATTCTACCAAAACATCCATCGCCAAATAGTGACGAAAACTTAATTGTCGCCAAGGGGTTTATATACTATATCTGTAACACAAAATGGTCTAGATATTACGAATTTCTTTCTTTTCTGAAAAAATATTACTGATTTTTAACACATTTCATAAAAAATGGTATTAAATATTATGTATTTCAATTTGACATTAAATATGGGTATTTCCATTTTTTTTTTTTTTTTTTTTCTTGTTTTATGCAGTATTAATTTTCCTATCCAGTGAAAGGTAAAGAAGCGAATAGACGGGCAAAGTGCCATAGGGGTTAATAAGTGAAGCGAGTCATGGGGACGCGAAGCCTTCCTCGGGGGTTGGTGAGCAGGGGGCAGAGCCCCCTAGTAATATAAAAAGAAGGCTTTCATTGGTTTCAAAAAGCTGTACATTGAAGTAATCTAATGAGAAAGTATTGTAAACATTTAATTATTACTAAGAAATACAGCTGAGATGTATAGGTAAATTTATTCTGCATAACATAATTCATCGATCTTTTTAATATAATTTTGTAAATAATGTGTATTATTGCTATTTTGGGTGGTTGTAAGAAACCGTAGATTTAAATAATCCACATCCATCCTATTCTATAATGACAGTATTTAAAAGTTCAGAAAACACTGGGGAAAATGGATAGGACTATGTTGAGAAGTCTTGATAATAACAAATAGAAATTAAGTTTCTACCGTAACTATTTTTTTCAGCAATAATTACAATTGTATGATACCCCCCCCCCCTTATATGATCTTTTTTCCCCTTTGTAAATAAAAAATAAATATAAACTCAACTCACTAAAGAGATCATAGAACATGTTAATTTAATAAAGTTTTGCAAGTACATTCTCGATCAATTTTTAATAAAATGGTGTGATACTCGCTCTACTTTCTTCTTCCCTGCATTACTATAGACATATTATTACAGCTTAATGGAGTAGATAAGAAATCTGTAACTGAACATTTACAGAGCAATTTAAATAACAGTTGAAAATTGTTTTAGATTCTGTTTCATTTGGTATACATTGCTGTGTGAAGTGGATTTCTGCCCCTCAACCCATCTGAATTTTGTAGCTACATTCATAAAAAATTTAAGGCTGTGATTAAATTCAATATTTTTTTCAAATTATTCAGAGAATTGTCACTAACACTATTCTTTGAAATTCATTTGATTAATTTTGAGTAGCTCTGTATATGACCTGTAAATTATACACCTACCGAGCTGTGTATTGAAATTTAGCATGGCTAACTAAATAATAATATTAATGTAACTTGAAACGCATTTTGAGCTATTTCTAAGCATAGCACTAATCTATATATTAATACTCAAACATGAAATTTATCATAATTTTTTTTATATATTAATTATAAGAGTAGATTAAAAGGGGTATGGTTAATGTGAGAGTTGAAAAACTAAATTTTTCTCATAAGAGGCCAAGAAGGCCGTCAAAAATACCTTTATACACACAATCTTTTCTATTACGAATTGTTCTTTAAAATTATTTTCCATGATGAATGCAGACAAATTTTCTCTGAGAGAAGTAACTGTATATTAATATGCAAACATGAAATTTATCGTATGCTTTTAGCCTATTTTTAATGAGCTTAAAATTAGTATCATTTCAAAGGTATGGTTAATGCGGGTTGCAGGAAAAAAATTCTTACACAAGGCCAAAGAAGCAGGTAAAAATACCTTTATACACTTTTCATTTTATATATGTAATCTTTGTATTTAAAATTCCTATGGAGGAAAACTGTTAAATTTGAACATCCAATTTTACAAAATGCAAAACAAAGGCTCATGATTCAGCCTAATTTTGCATCTTTATTTTATTAAAACTATTTTTTATTTGTCTGACAACAGAAGTGAGTATAATTTTTTTTTTTTTCAAACTGTGAACATTTGTTTCGATGTAGGGTAGGTGCTCCAGTGATTGACATGCTCCAGTAATTGACATCTTCCCCGAGATAATTAATAAATAAGAAAAATATAAAAGCAAATGATTTACACATCAAAATTTTAACATTGTATGTCAAACACTGGAGCATAGGATGCCTATTATTGGTAAAATGAAAAACTATCAGTATCAAACACTGGAGCATAGGAGCCAATTACTGGTAAATTGAAAAACTGGCAGGGTCAATTACTGGAACATTGAGTGAGTGTAAAATAAAAATTCATTATCAAATGTATATATTTTAACATATATGTGGTTCTAAAAGTCTTTCATCCCATATATATTAACTTAAGATTTCCAAAAATAGTTTCTGATGACTGAAACATTAAAAATGTCAGAAATTACTCTAAAAGTGTCAATCACTGGAGCACTTACTCTAAATAATGTTCTTTGCTATTGAAATGCTAACGAAGAACTTTGATCAAGCAGATTGAGAGGCAAAATGATTAAAAAAGAGAAATTCATAGGAGTATCAATTGTCATATAAATAAAAATGCTAATAGTGATTTTTTTTTACGTCAGATTAATTACTGTGAATATTGTTCACATGAACGTTTTGAATTTTTATATATGTATATTTTATTTAAATGCTTACTTACAAAATTTGGTCGAGTTCCAATCACTGGGCGATACTAATACAAGTAAATATAGCAAAAATACAGTTTCGACAATTTGACTCAATACTTTGTCATATATGGGTATAAATCTGTACTTTGTCCAGAACTTTTTTGTTGCTTTAATAATGCAGAAATAAAGTTTTAATATCTGTTTATCCTATAGAGGTTGTGAACGTATTTACATGACGTATTTACATGTGAAAGTATAAACATGTATTTAAAATGTGCATAATTATAGATTTTAAACTTGTTTCTTTAAGTATGAAAGGTCATATAATAGTCATGAAGTTCATCTTTAAATATTTAGTGAAAAATTCATTGTTTTAGTTATATAATAAAGAACTAACAGTAAAAAAAAATTACAGTTTTTCCCCTCAGACGCTGAGAGGCTTAAAATGCAAATAATTTTGTTACGTGTTACAAAAAATAAAATTACATGTATTACATGACGAAATATTAAAATAATTTTTCATTGTTTCACTGTAAATGCTTTGTTAAAGTAACTAGAAATCACAGTGATTGCAAAACAACACTGTTTTTATTTAACCAAGTGGAATAATTTTAGTGTATGCTCAATGTGTAAAGGATGAAAATGCGTCCAGCTTTTACACTGCGCTGTGAAAAAAAAAAATTTGAGCCTTGATACCGTTCTTGCTGATTCTTATGTAAAATGACCTCCTGAATCCAAATATGACTCCCATTTTGCCTGGTCACTCACCGTTTTCTCAGGACACCACCCCCTACCTCAATTTTTGTCACTGTTTGGTAATTTTTTGGCCATGAATATGATTTGGAAAATAAAAAAGAATTGGTTTAACACTTAAAAATATATAATGTTTAATAAATAACATTAAATTAAAAAAATATAAGAAATGTAATACATAATTTCAGTGGCAGATCCCCCTAAATTTTCCCCTTGCTGCAAATGTTCATGTTTTAGAATTTTCCAACCTTGTAGCCCATCAGGAGATATTTAACAGTTAAAATACCCCCCCCCCCTTAAAAATCAAATTTATAGCCAATTACCGAAAAGTGATAAAAAAATAGGGGGCTGTCCCTAAAAAACGGTGGGTGATAGGGCAAAATGGGCGTCCTATTTGGATTCAGGAGGTCATTTTGCATAAGAATTTGCCAAAATGGTGTTGGGGGTAAATTTCATGAGCAGTGTTATCACACGACTGTTTTGTTTAGATATTTTCATAGAGGTCAAAATCAACTTTATTTGCTATTTTACTCTATCAGTGTAGGAAATACTTAATTCTGAATTTGCAGTTATATGTAACATTATTCATAAAGTTATTTTCTAGAAAAAAAAAAAATAAATAAATAAGAATAATTTGTTGCTTAGAACCTGAAATGTTAACAAAATCAAAAAAGCAAAGTTTGTCATAATCAGAAGAGAAATTAAAAAAATTCTGAGTGGTCAGGAGCAGGCAGTTGTATTATTTTTAAAAATATAATTAGAGGAGGGGAGGGGGACATTACAGTGTTTTTTAATACAGTCGAACCTCGTAAACGTGAATCTCAAGGGGGATAAAAAATTTGTTTATGTTATCAGTAGTTCATGCTATCAGTAACTAATCATTCTGATGGGGATTGTGGAAACAATTCATGTTAAAAGTAATTCACGTTAACGAGGTTCGACTTTATTTGAAAGTAAATTATGAATCTTTGAAGATGACCCAGAATTAAGGATGCATATCAGATTCTCTCTTTCTTCCTTCCCATGTTATTCTATGGTATTTTTGTTGCTTCGTTTTATAAAGATGTCTCATTCAAAAATGAAATTTTTTGGATTCTGTTTTTTAACAGTACTCTTTGAACATGTTGCCTTTTAGGTTAGTGAACATTTTTTTTTCTATTATTCAATAATTTTAAATATTTTATTTCATTAAATAAATTTAAGACTCTAATTTTCAATCTCTAAAAAAAATATTTAAATTTATTTATTTAGTTTAATTGCTCACTAAGATAAAAATGACATGTTCAAAGAATAATATGCAAAAAAAAAAAAAAAAAAAAAAAAAAACAGAAATCGTAAAACTTTATTTGTGAATGAGACATCCTTATAAAACAAAGCAACAAAAATCTCATTGGATAACATGGGAAGGAAGAAAAGGGGAATCTGACTGATATACAACTCTGACGTCAGACAAAAATCTCTATATTATAGACATAGTAATAAGACATAGATTGATCAGCGAGAGGGGAAAAAGTGATACCTTTTTTTTCGGGAAAAGTCACTCTAATGGCTGCCTTTCCCCTAGTAAATCACACACAGGAATACAACGGATAATTTAAGTAAATAAAATTTATGACTAATTTATTTACTAAAGGTGAATGAAAAACTCCAGATACAGTTTAAAATTCATTTTTCTTTTTATTCTTTTTTTTTTTTTTTTTTTTTTTCAATACTCCCTAATGGCTGATTTTAGAACTTTTTTCGGCATCAAAATTTTTTGCTCGATAACATGGGGATGATAGATCTATATATATTACTATATCTATGCTCTATATGTACAGAATTATGCACAAAGCTATAACATTAGAGAAATAGAAAATAGTTACAGTTAACTGCGATATCACTAAATATACTTCAGAAATTCTTCAATGTGTGGGAACTTTTCCTTAATAAAATGCTTTTCATTCAACAAAATTATTTTTCCATCCATTCTTTATATCTTGTTATGAATGATTGGATATTTCTTCATCTAAATAAAAATTATGTAGACATCTTTTTATTATTATTATTCCAAACATGAAATTAATAAAATTCTAGCTTTTATTATTATTATTATTATTTGTGACTTTAAAAATTGGATAGCTTGAAGTACCTAATTTTTAGAAAATGTATGATACGAGGGTTGCTATTTATATTTCTGGCCTAATAATGAAAAAACAAATATGTAGGATCGAAATTGTTTTTATTGTTTTTCAAAATATTCTCCATGATGATCAATACACTTTTGCATGCGTTTGGACCAATTTTCAAAGCACTTTTTCCAGTCCGATTGAGGTATCTCCAAAACATGCGTTTTGAATGCATCAATCGCTTCTTCGGGGGTCGAAAATCGTTGTCCACGTAATTTATTTTTGATTGTGGGAATAAGAAGAAGTCATTGGGTGCCAAATCAGGGCTGTACGGCGGATGACCCATCAGTTCGATCTTTCGCTCAGTCAGAAATGCATTTGTTTGAGTCGATGTGTGAGAGCTCGCATTGTCATGATGAAGAATGATTCGCCTGTTCTGCTTTTTTCGAATTTCTCCGATGACTTCTGGCAAACAAATGGTCGTGTACCATTCAGAATTGACCGTCCTGCGTTGCTCTAACGCCACTGTTGCCACATGACCGTTAATGCCGAAGAAACAGGCAATCATTTGTTTCGATGTGCTTCTTCCTCGAACAACTTTTGTTGGTTTTGCCTCGCCTTGGAAGACCCATACAGTTGATTGCTGTTTTGTTTCCGGCTCATATGCATAGATCCATGATTCGTCACCTGTGTAGATGTTATACACAGCCTTTGATGTACCTTGAACGTATTTTTCCAACATTTCCTTGCACCAATCGACACGAGCCTTTTTTTGAGCGTTTGTCAGATTATGCGAGATCCAACGCGAACAAATTTTTTTTACGCTCAAATGTTCATGCAATATTTTATTGATGCTAGTCATACTAATGTCCAAAGACGCCTCAATCTCACGGTATGTCACATGACGATCTTGCTTTATCAGTTCACGCACAGCATCGATCTTTTCTGGCACAACAACGGATTTTGGACGACCTGCACCGGATTCGTCCTGGATCGAACATCGACCACGATTAAATTCGTTATACCAATTTTTTACAGTGCTGTAGGATGGCGCTTTATCGCTGTATAAAGAATTAAGTTCATCGAAGCACTCTTGTCTTGACAATCCACGTCGAAAGTTATGAAAAATAATCGCACGAAAATTTTCACGATTCAATTCCATTTTTTGAAAGAGAAGAACTTTTCAATTTACTGTCAACAACACAAATAAAGCTATAATGGTAAATCGTCTGCTGAATTTACGTTTAAAAATATCAAACTTTCGATTAAAATCGTCTGCGGTCGCCTAACAACACTTACTGTTGCCAAGGCCAGAAATATAAATAGCAACCCTCGTATCGTGTGAAATGACTGCGAGACACACCTAAAATTCAGTAAGTTTAACTTAGCCATTTAGCCAAATATTTAAAATCTTCAGCATGAATCGTATAAATTTTCTTGATTATTATTTTTTTTTTTTTTAAATCACAACCAGTTTTTGCATTAACAACAAAATCATATAATAATTTATTTTGAAATTCTACATAATAATAAAAAAGAAACATAAATGTACAAAAGCTATATAGACTATAAAAACTTATTTAGTATTTCCCGCCCATTATATAACAGTTAAAGCTTTCGATAGCTATGACTTTCAGTCCTAAGTAAAATCATATAACGATTTTCACTAATATACAAACAGTTATTCTTTTACCACTGTAAGTTAACAGGATAGTCTCCTGTCAAACATGCTGTACAATGTCCAGTGGGTCTTCCATTTGATTTGGCATTTTTCTGCACTGCACGCTCAAGATTTTCCACATTTAAATATACAAGACTGTCAGCACCAATCTGTTTGGCTAGTGCGTTTGCGTCTAATTTATTAGCTATCAGTTCTTCTTTTGTTGGAATGTTTATCCCCATGTAGCAAGGGAAATGCAACGGTGGAGACGCAATGCGCACATGTACCTGAAAATAAAATAAATATTAATAAAGAAAGAAAATTTATGTATAAAAAATATACCATTCATACGCATTACATTCTTATGTAGTAAAACATGCATTCAACCCATTATCTACCGAAGGTAATTTAGAGCAGGCCTGCCCAACCCAAAACGCTTGGCTGGCCGAACTGGAAATTGGTTTTATTTAGGCGGGCCACACATATGGGTATGTGTACATATGTTTGTGAGTGCATGTATCATGTATGTATAGACTTTTTTTTGGGGGGGGGGGCAGGATGAATATTCAGAGCAGAATATATTAATATGAATTAGTTTCATTCATAAATTAAGAATAGAATCGTAAAAAAAATAATAATAATATGTCTAATACATTGATAATTATAATAAAAAGAATGAATAATGGATATAATGATGTTTCATTACAACAATGTGATTCTTTTGCTACGTAATCGTTGAAAGGTATTTTCATTTCGAAAAATCAGAACGGATTTATTAATTTTTAATCTGTTAACCAAAGTTCTCAAACTTGAAATATCGTTAGTCTCCTCGCGGGCCGCGGGTTGGCCACCCCTGCTTAAGAGCAGAGATGCCAATTTACTACTAATGAAAAATCAATTTCATACCACAATAAAGAAAACGTAAAACTTATCCTATTAAATTGCAGATAATTATTGCAAAAGAATACATTAAAAAATTTTCGGTATTAAGATTACAGACAATCCGTAATAAAATGGCATCTCTGTAAGAGTACAATTAGCTTAGAAGAGCGTGTAAAATGGAATTTATGGAAGACACATCAAAGATATTTATCATATCAGAACGTATATATATCTCATTTTAATCTCACTACAAAACACTAGACGCTACATGTAGTTGTCATTGTTCCAGAAAGGATTTTATGAGTGCTCTCGCTGTTTCTGCTTGCCATTTTTCGAGATCTTCACGTGTTTCATAGTAAATTCGTATACTGCTTCAAGAATCTCCCACTAATCTTAGAAAAGTAACTAAAAATATGTGTTTCAAATACAATTTTTATTTGTTTCATAATGCAGTAGATAAAGGGTTAAAAAAATAATCATCTATATACAGTCGGTAACAAAAGTGTCCGAACACTAGCAAAAATTCCTATGTAAAAAAAGTACACTTCATACGGTTTTGTTAAATAAATCCTTGTCGAATCATGTTCTTACACTGATTAAGACCAGGATTCGACAAGGATTTATTTAAAAAAACATTAATAAGTGTACTTTGTTTACACAGGAATTTTTGCTAGTGTTCGGACACTTTTGTTACCTACTGTATATATAAATGGCTAAGAGATATTTCTTTGGACTCTGTGTGTGAACGCACCGAGTATAAGATCACATGCTGAACAAAAAGTAAAAAAAAAAAAAAAAAAAAAATGGTTAAATGAATTTAATGTTTTCATTTTTATGTAAAAATATGATCACGTGCTATCTTTAAAAGAGTGTAAAAATTAAGAGTTTATGTGATGCATGTGGCATCTGTATAAAATGTTTATAAGAAATAGATTAAAGAAATAGAATTAAAGAAACAAAATATAGAAAATGTTTATAAGAGAAAGTTTAAGGAGAAGCAACTATGTTGGTTACATTTTGTTTCATAGCTTGAGCTTTTGAATTTTAAGTATTATCCACTGCAGGAATAATCACATTTTTATGCGAAGTGTGGATCTCTTTTGTTTGCCGTCTTTCATTCTCTATCTTGGATCAGATGGATCCTAGCGGCAACCATTGCGAACTGTTGTGTAACAGTTAGCGGCAACCATCGTAGCAACATAATTTTTAATCTCGTGTAAGTTAAAATGCTTTTTAAGCAATTCATAAATGTTGAACAGCATTTTAGGAACGTCTTCAGTTTTAAAAATTAGATAACAATAAATTGGTAGGTGAATTTTAATGAAAATAGATTCTTCCTTCGCTTTTATATCTGTACTAATCGGTACAAAGTTGATTTTTATTCTATTTCTGAAACAGATACCTAAAATAATTTTATATTAAATCAAGATTTTTGTATTATGTTATAATTTGTGTTTTGATTTGCAAAATTCTCGATTTTTTTTTTTTTTTTTGTTCTTTTGTCTATACGCATACATTTATTTTTTTATATTCACCTGTGATTCAAACGTATCACAAAATAACAGAAAAACACAAGTTTTCTCTAAATACTTACTTCTGAAGCTCCTGCTTCTCTTAACAGCCTGATGATGGCGCCTATTGTCGTTCCTCGTACAATGGAGTCATCAATAAGAACTATTCTCTTCCCTTTGAAGTTTTCACTTAAAGGTCCAAACTTTTTAAGTACCGCCAACTTTCTGAGTCGAGTACTCGGCTGGATGAAAGTTCTACCTACATATCTGTTTTTACATAAAACTTCTGAGTATTTGATCTTGGACTGAAATGAAAGAAAAGAATATTTTATTACTATTGAAGGAAATGGAGCTTAAAATTATTCATAATTAATTTTTTATTAATTTAATAATAATTGAAAGCATACTTAATGTTATAACGTTTTTAATTTTATTTTTCCAAATTTTTAAATGGAAAAAAGTATATAATATAAACATTCTGTTTTTAATAGCATCATCAACATTGTTTATTTAATCATTTTAAGTTATTTTGAGATTTCTAGTAATCTTTTAAACTAGCTGGATTAATTTATTTTCGAAGATGAATTCTTATTTATTCCATGACTTTCTATATTTGAGTACTGTCGACTAGGTACTATGGTTGAATGGTTCGTTGGGAAATAGACGGACAAATGTATGTTTATAAACAAGGCAAATAACAACGTTTACAACGCCAAAAATAAATAACAGGAAAGCAGACAGCTGTTTCGGTAGCCTTTGGCGTACCGTCTTCAGTGCATAAAGAATTGTGAGAGAAGTTCTCTTATATGTAAGAAAGGGAGCGGATTCAGCTTAGGATGATCAGCTAATAGAATTACGCGGAATTTGCGGGATTGACCAATAGGAAAATACGAAACCCAAGTTGTATAAATACAAACATTGTATTCAAAAATATGGAAGAAATTAAGAAAATGTGGACAATGTAAAATTTCCAACAATCACACAAATGGGGCACAGCGAAATCACAATTAACAATATGTTTACAGTTTTTTACATTATACACTGTTAAAAAAAATGCAATTTTGTTGCCAGAAATTCTCTGTGAAAATTACAGAAAAATACGTTTTGTCAACGTAATTTTTCCCGTAATTTACGATTTTTTTCTCAAATCACAGCTAATTCTGTAATTTTCACAGAGAATTTCTGGCAATAAAATTGCATTTTTTTAACAGTGTAGATATTTGCGGAAAGAAGGGGAGCAAAAATCTTTATGCATTGAAGACGGTACGCTAAAGACTACCGAAACAGCTGTCTGCTTCCCTGATATTTATTTTTGGCGTTCTAGACGTTGTTATTTGCCTAGTTTATAATCCCACGCCAAGTCTTCCATCAATAAACGTATGTTTATTCTCAAATTTTAATACTATAAATTTGCTTTTACTTTTTCTGTATGTAACCTAATGTGCAAATAACGTTAAATGTTAGCTATTATTGCTGTTTCTATATAAAATATACTCTTACTTCCTCTGCAAATCCAAGAGCTGCTGGAGTTGCTGACTCCGGAACAGCACTTACAACATCTGCTTCAACTGGTGCTTGTCTAGCTAGTTGCCTTCCGCATTCCATACGTGCTGTATACACCATTTGCCCTTAATAAAGAAAATAAATCATATTATATAAAATATATCTATAAGTCAATAATATACAGGTTATGGACGGTTATAACTAAATTTGCGTTATAAACAGCATCCTGCGCCTAAAGTGAGCGAATCATGTAGACTGTAGACAACTCATAAGAATTGCTCGAGGAATTAAAAAGTTTTTTAAATGTTCACCAGGTTGCGCTTTGTATTGCAAAATGGCATATATAATAAATGGAATGACCCACACCTTAACAAAAAGTAATCGGTAAACATTCAAATTGTTTATATATTCCATACGAATGTGTCACATTTTCTGTTTTTAAATGAAAGTGACACCTAGCGGATATTTTTTTTACTTCTTTTAGTACATCTCATGAATCGTTTACGTACCAAATATGAAGATAATGTACTCGCCTTATTTTAGCAACAGGATGCTGTTTATAATAGAAATTTAATTATGACCACCCGGCAGAACGTCATTTAAAATATTCTTTATTATTTTATTACTATTATTTGAGCAAGAAACCTATCGATCAATAATTAAAAGCGCCGTGTTCAATTTTGTGGAAATGAAGCAGGATATTCTCCACATTCAATTTCAGGAAAAAGGAGAAAAAAAAGCGGTTTAGTTGCTTTGTTAAAACCAAGGATAAAGAGTCTTCAAGGATAAGATATTGATTTGAACATCCTTACATTTGTTGACTTTTTGTAGAACAGGCATTTTAGTGAAAATTAGAGTTTAAGGATTTCTATGCATGAGACCTATAATATATTCCCGGTTGTAATAGCTGGGAAGTTATCTGTGCTGCACACAATCTTTTAAGTAACATATATGTTCATATACATCGAATCATCTTTTGATACACATCAAACTAGGATGATTATTTGATATACATCAACTACAAGCCTCTGGTATTACAATTTGTCAAAAACAGGTATAAAAATACATGAAAAATATACCTGTATATTCTGTATGTCTCATCAATCTCACTTTCGGAATGAAAACGACGACCACGTAAATTTTTCTTTAGATTAAAAAATAGCCAAAAATCGCACATAGCAAAAGCAGAAGAATAAGGTTGATATTCTATCATTTTGATAAGTTTTTCTTCAAGAAATTCGGTTATCAATCTAGACGTAAGTGTAGACGCTTTGTCTTGGTGTAGCATGAGTATTTTTATATTCACTTTTTGAAGACTTTCTGGAACTTCGTAGTGTACCAGTTAGCTGCAATTATCTTCTGTCCCTCCAGCTTTGATGGCTTTCTTCAGTCCTGTGTTTCTGAAGAAAACTACATATATTACTTTTTTTCATCTATCTTTGTCTTTTCACTATTGTTTGTTTGGAGTCATCTTTAAAGACCCATGTTTTACTTTCTTGAAGCGCTGGAATGTTAAAAGAACTGTACGTTTCATGATCAGTTATGGTTTCAGAAATACGGCGGAGTTCACCATGATTAAATTATTTTAAGATTCTTCTACAGATTCTGACGCAGTCCGTTTTTTTTTTTTTTTTTTTTTTTTTTTTGTTTTCTGTTAAATTATGGGCGATCCAATGACAAACTAATTCTTTCATATGCAGTACTTTATGCTTTATGAATAATTTTATGTGTAGCCGTGGATCCAATATTAAGTTTCTTCTGTTTCATTTGCGATTAAAATAGATTAACATTTTTTGTATGGAAGATACATTTTCTAGGACTACAGCTGACAAAAGTTTTCCTGTGTATTCTTAATTCTAAAGAAAACTTTGAGTTTTGCGAAATTTTGTAAACCATCTGAATATAGTGATAAGAGATGAAGCTTCATTTCCACATGCTAATTGTAGACGCTGAAGCTATTCTTAATTTTACCCCACTTTAAATTCGTAGCCATAGCGCGATAATGTTTTCGCGTTAACTTCTTTTTTTTTTTTCTTTTAAAATTTATTCTACGACAGTCATATTGCAATTGTTGCTACAAATTATGGTCTCCGACTACAAAATAGTCCAAATTTACATATTTAACCACTAATGCTTTTTTAACATCTATCGCCTGCCTCTGTCTCAAAAAAATTTCAGATTCACGTTGTAATAGCGATGGTTTGTTACATGATATGTTGGAAAAGTTTTACATTATCACAATTTTTCGCCATAGCCTACATAATACACTAAATACCAATAAATATTGGACACTTCGTATATTTTTCGACATTTTTGGGGGGGAATTTCTAAAGAAATGTGTGATAAATTCTCTTACAATTTCAGTGGCGTAAGGAACGGTGTCGTGCCCTTAGCGACCGTGCCCTTAGCGGAACGTGCCCTTAGCGGAATGGGTGAAAGGGAAGAAGGGGAATAGGAGAAGCCGTGCCCTTAGCGGAAATAAGAAGGTGTGCATGTGGAAGATAGAAATATGTTATTCAAATGCACAAAATAATGCTTTCTATAGAATGTAGTATGATTAGCATTAGATTTACAGAGTCACGCAAAAATATTCAGTTACACTGAGGGTTATAATTGGAAATTTTCTGAATTGCATTTTCTTTTACATTAAGCGTTTATTCGATCATTTTTTAAAATGTGAATATGATTTGAATTAGTGTATTTGTCTATTCTACTGTCCGTTTTGTCCGCCGCCAGCGCCCGCAAATATTTTAAGAATTTTTTATTTTTACTCTCTTCTATATTCAATAGAAGAAAGTATTGGATTCGTAAAAAAAATTAGACTTCCGGTTTTCGGCGGATTTACACGTTTTGAGAGATCTAGAACACGATTTGACTATTTTCAGAAAATGTCTGTCTGTCTGTGTGTGTGTGACAAAAATTTTGTGGCAACTGTATCTGCGGAACTACTGCTCAGAATTGCATATAAATTTACATGTAGATGCACCTTGAGCTAAATTAGCGCTATCAACTTTTGATGCCAACCGCTCAACAGGTGACACTGCTATACAGCGATTTCTACAATTTAAGTGGAAGCTATATATCAGGTTCTATTGCGTATAATCAATCAAAACTTGGTATGAGAGAAGGCCACCATGAGACATTATGCTGATTCAGTTTGAATGCTTATGGACCGACAAGTGGTGCTACTATACAGCGATTTCTACAATTTAAGGGAAAGCTATATCTCAGGAATTACTGCACAGAGTTCCATATAAATTTATATGTTGATGCACCTTAACCTAAATGAGTATCTGTTAACTTTTGGTGTCAACCGCTCCACAGGTGGCGCTGCTATGCAGCGGTTTCCGCAATTGAAGGGGAGGCTATATCTCAGGCTCTATTGCGTATTATCAAACAAAACATGATATATGTGAAGGCCATTGTGAGATATTATGCTGCTTCAATTTGGGTGCTTATCGGCCAATAGGTGGCTTTGCCATACTGCAAATTTCCTCGACAATGTGAAAGCTATATCTCAACTTCTATAGCTCATAACTTTACGAAACTTGATATGTGACATAACTATTATAAAAATGCATTTTTTAAGATGTCATTTATAGATAATAAAACAACTATCTTTCTTTGGATATTTAGTGTTAGTTTTCTCTAAGATAAAAATTATTTATTTCCACTTAGGGAATTTGTATAGGAAAATATAGAAGAAAGTCTTGTGGTGGCCACAACTTACTAATTTTTACTTTTACTTTTACTTTATTTTTTCTAATAATATGTGTTATTCAAATTCATTATTGAATATTCCCTACTTAAAATGGCTGTAACAGAACCTATGCCACTGGTTTGTGAACATGAACATCTAAAAAATACCAATGCATTGCGCTTTATGGGAGACATTTTTGTAAATCACATTTAAATAATTTCATCAAAAAATCATGAAAAAATTCACATTTACTGTTATTATGCTAAGAAAATGTTTTCTATAAACTATAGTATGCTTAACCTCCAGATTTACAGAGCAACCCAAAAATGTTGCAATACATTAAGGGGTGCAAATAGGAAATTAAGAGCAACATTTCTGTTTGTGTTAAGCATTTTTAACACTTTCCAACGATGTTTCAGAGTGATTATTAATTCAGTTAGTATATATGTCTTTCTGTCTGTCCATTGTGTTACAATATAGACAGAGAACATAGAATCTTATACGGTACAATGAGTAAGTACAGTTGGAAAATGCTGATAATCAATGTGTACCTCCTGATTTTTCGTTTTTGTTTTAGTTTTAAAAGGTCTAATGCAATTATATTTTCAAAAATATAATAAAATCATAAAATGGCAGTAATGTACGTTTTCATATAGAGTACTGTGATTCATTAAACTTTATATGGTTACAGATCACCGTTCCCTCAAGTAACGGATATTCTAAAATACGCATACCTGTTTTTGCGAGAGGTTACTTCTGAAGCAAAATACAGCCAGTTCTAAATGCGGATAAAGTGTAAAGGAAAACTGAAGAGTTCTTTTATTTATTAATTTATTTTGAAATTTATTATACATTTCCGCTAAAGGCACGTATGCTAAAAGCACGCCACCGAGGGGGTTAAAATTTCCGCTAAGGGCATGGGTTTATAGATTTCCGCTAAGGGCACGGCCCCTAAGGAACATGTTGTACCTCATAAGTTTCTGTGAAGTTATTGACCTGAAAGAAAAAAAAAAAGGGGGGGGAGGAGACTAATAACGAATTAAAGAAAAATAATGTTTTTGATTACCCTGTAAAAAATAGTTCTTAAAATGTACTGTATATAGGTAACATATGATAATGATGCTTCTTTTAATTATCTATATATTCATGAGAAAAGCACATGTATCCCTTGAGATATGAGTTACATAAGGTCATTCACACTTTATGGAAACGATTTCATAATTTATTTCTCTCATTTGCAGTTTGGGATAAAAAATTATAGCTATTTGTATCTTTTGATTGGAATCTAAAAATAAAAGATTTATTTTGAAAATGGCTCCTAAAATTGATAGATGGCTCGAAGGTTATTACGTAACTGCATTTCCTGAAGAGAAATATTCGTATTACCAAATTATAAAGCGGTGCAAAAATATCGCGGTTATTGCATTTCTAAAAAAGTTATTATAATACATTAAATTTGAAAGGAAAAATACGTCTAACTAAAAAGTAAAAATGAAAACATGACCACGAAACTTCATTCTAAGACTGTTCGGACACAAGTAAATATCGAGAAAGTGAAGTCATTGGTCCTACAAGAAATTCCACCGGCTCAAAGATCCATTGCATCGAAACTAGGAATATCTTCTGGCACTGTAAGTGTGTCATTCATAAAGATTTGAACTTAGAAAGATGTTTAAATCTAATGTTTATTTGCTTTGAAAGGAAAACAAATTGTAGAAAATTATATAAAAAACATCTAGCTGCTGAAAAATGCAACTTTGTAATAACTCTCGATGAGGCAGGGCATGAGCATATTTAAGTGATTGTAATAATAATAATAATAATAATAATAATAATAAAAAGGTCGAGTTTTAATTGCTCAGATAACGGGAATAACCGTACGAAATGGCTTCGTCAGTGTATAGAAAACTTTCCAAAAGGATTCATGATAGTTGCAGGATTTTGTTAGAACGGGAAATAAAAATTAAAAAGTCTCAAGAAAAAACAAAATTAATTCACTCTACTATCAGCAGAATTTAGAACTAATTTTTGAGAAGAAATTTCAGTCTTATATGGATGACATTGATAAAGTTAGGCTTCATATAGACAAAGCCTCTAGTCACACGCCTAAATCAACTGTTTCTTATTTAGTAAAGAAAGAAACAGAAGCAGGAATAAAATGTATCTCATTTAATGAAATACCTGTAAAATCACCTGACATTTTTCCACTGGACTTTTGCGCTTTTGGTTTATTAAAACGAGCCTTAGAACAATGGCATCCATGAACATTGAACGGTCTTTGGAAAACGGTACAAGAGAAATGGGATAAAACTGACATGACAGTTCTAATAAAAAGTTTACTTTCTTGAAAAATCGAGCTAGAGCTATTGTGAACGCTCATGGCTATCAGACACAAGTAAATCGACGCAAAAAACATCGGCATTTATACATAAAGCTCAACTACTAAAATCGTTTCCCTAAACCGTAAACACCCTTTTTTTTTTTTTTTTCCCCAAACAAAATTTTAAAAAATTCTTTTTTTATTTTATTTTATTTTATTTTATTTATTTATTTATTTATTTTTTTGCTTGTTTGCAGCGATACGATGTCTTTTTTAGAAAACTTCATATACAGTAGAACCTCGATTATCCGAAGTAATTGGGACCGAACCTACTTCGGATAATCGAGAATTCATCAATAATCATCTAGTTTAATATGTAGTATCGTCATTGAGCTGGTATTATGACTATTTTAACTGTTAAATAAATTAAAATCATAAATGAAAATAAATTTATTTCTGAAACAAAAACTTAGGGAGGCATACTATTGTAACAATCGCAGCTGTCGTAAATCACAAGTCGGACCGTACACTACGCAGCAAAAGTATCCGAGCACTAGCAATAATCCCCGTCTTAAAAAAGTACGCTTAATACTGCTTTGTTAAATAAATCCTTGTTGAGTCATGTTCTTAGTTTGTCTAAGAAAATGATTCGACAAGGATTTATTTAACAAAGCAGTATTAAGTGTACTTTTTTCAGACGGGGATTATTGCTAGTGCTCGGATACTTTTGCTGCAGAGTGTACGATCCGACTTGTGATCTACGATAGCTGCGATTGTTACAATAGTATGCCTCCTTTACAATGGTTTAAATGGAAGCTTGATCTGGTGTAAATTGGCCATCCATTGCCGTGCAGCTCTTTCCCGAAGTTAAAGAGGATAGGTTCTTTGCACTTGCTTACAATCAGAGGGTGCAATAACATTCAATTGTTCTGGGACTCGGCAGTATGACCTTCCAAATTTCGAAATGGGGTATATTTTTGTTTAGAACAAGAATGTTTGAAAGTGGGGAAGAGTGCACTCACACCGAGAGTTGAGCTTGCGAGAAGGAATTCTAAAAAAGGGAATTCCAAAATATTTATCTGCACTCGTAGTTTGGAAAGGACGGCTTGCATACAAAAGGAATGGGGGGGGGGGGAACTAAAAATGCATGTTTGTTAAGAGCAAATTTTGGATGACAGTAGAAAGTGAAATAAAAGGTGAAGAAGAAACCGACTTCGGTTAACGGAGAGTTTCGGTTAATCGAGGTTCGGATAATTGAGGTTCTACTGTACTACTGTAGAAACAAAATTCTGCAAGCAGAATACAAAAACATTAAATATTTGATTAAATATACTAAATGATGTTTAAGTGCGCACGCACAACCGTTGATAAAATTTCTTTTGCATAATTTATTAGTCAAATGTATAGAGAGTTACTATTATTAAAACCACAAGTGAATATCAGGAAAATTCAGAAGAATGTCGCAGGAAGAATGAGTTGGATTTCAAGTATTCCTGAAAAGAAGCAAATCAATAAAGGTTTTATCCAATTTTGAATCAACTTACTTTATAACTATTAATTTATTTATATGTCACACACATGAACGTACAAACGTATATATAAATCTCTCTCCCTTTTTTATTTTCCCTTATTTATGAAAAAAAAAAAAAAAAAAAAAAAATCATGTAACTTGTCTTAATCCTCTTTCTTCCTTTATATAAATGAACTTCATCTAGAATATATAATCCGACACCAGACTGTTTTGTCATTCAATCAATTTTTTAATGCTGAATGAATTCTAATTCTAAAAGCGATTTTCACATTGTAAAATGAATTTTCTTACCTTCCATGACGCTATCTGGCCTTGCAAAATATACATATTCAAAGATGCAAAATGCTGGTTTCCTACTGCCTTCTGGTCTAGGCTCTATACTGACTGTTTTAAAGCCTTCTTTCGATATTTCAAGTATTTCACCTGGCTGCACCTCTCGAATGAGCCTTGCCGCTACAGAAGGAAATGCACAAGATTCTGAAGAGACAACATAACCTTCACATTCTTCGGGATTATCTGCACCTAAATAAATGGAAAATGACTATATCAATATTAGACGGGGATAATTACTTCTGAATTGCCGTGCTTTTTTAATCAAATAAATCGAAAACTGTGTAAAAGATATTGGTAATTTTTTATCGGGTTTTTAATAGTGTTAATAAATTGTAATTTTCATGTAACTATAACTACCGCCGAATGTAATAACACAGAGCAGTACAGTCGGTAACAAAAGTGTCCGAACACTAGCAAAAATTCCTATGTAAAAAAAGTACACTTCGTACGGTTTTATTAAATAAATCCTTGTCGAATCCTATTCTTAGTCAGTGTAAGAACATGATTCGATAAAGATTTATTTAAGAAAACCGTATGAAGTGCACTTTTTTTGCATAGGAATTTTTGCTAGTGTTCGGACACTTTTGTTACCGACTGTATATATATCATGCTGTATTTTCTATGTTACACGCAAAAATCAAGTCTCCTATATATACTCTTTAACTACTTTCTTGCGACCATGGAAGCCTCTGCGCAAGTGCGGATTCAACGAGTCCGCTAGTAAAATAGGGGAGACAAGCTTTTCGTTGAGGGAAAATAAGCGATAAGGGAATACCGACGAATAACTGGATGTTTACTAAATTCAAACCTGTTGGTCAACTTGGAAACCCTCCAAGATTTTCGACTCGTCCTCACTGCAAGGCGTAGGATACACTACGTAGGATACGTTACACTATACAAGCTTGTGCATCCGATTTTTTTTTTTTTTTTTTTTTTTTTCTTGTAATTTTAGCTTAACAAAATGAGATATAAGAGGTTGTTCAGGAATAATTTGCTCGTATTACTCCAGGAAAGAGCATAAAAAGATTTATGTCTGTCTCAGATCCTATGAGATTAAGATTATAGCTGAGATAAGTATACAAAGCTGGTGTCTTCCGAGGCAAAAATATGACTGCTGATGATTCGGTCTATATTGTTATTGGGGCTCTAGCAGAAACAATAAATATGTTTAACATGGTGCTAGTACCCAACAAACACAATCGTTTAGGCACTCTTACACCGGCATTATTACCACTGAAATATCTCTCTTTTTTATCAGAGAAAAGGTAAAACTATGTGTAACACGTAATTCCTTTGTTCATTTTAAAATAGTGTTACTAAATTATAATGTCTTTAATGTAACAGACAACCGTAGTATAAAATATCATAGATCAACATATAAAATATACTGCAGTTTCTACGTTTCATTCAAAAACAAGGAATCATAAAATGCTTAGGATATGTTTAGGATAAAAGTGTGTATGCCCAAAACACACTTTTATCAAACACGCCAAAACACACACAAAAACAAAACCAAAATGCATACAAACTAGTTGGCATAGGTGTACTTTGCTCAGTTCCCCATCATATACTATATGTTCTCATAAATTTCTAGTGTAGGACATTCTCTTAACATGATTATCATGTAAAGATAAATTAATTTGATCAAACGTTTGACACAGTGGCAGAATGAAATCCCCGCATAATAGGCTATCCACCGTTCACTTCGATATAGTTATCTTATTCTAATCCATTAATTTATTTTATTAGGGTCAATTTCGTAGTTTAGTTTTCATGCTACTATTTCCAATGCAACAATCCTCAAAATGTATATTTATATAGAATTTTTTTAATTTTGCTGTGTTGATAAAATCTTAAATTACGAAATTTTCCTATTAGAATATTTGTAGTCAATCATGTTTAAACAAGCATCCTAAATGGTATTTTGATGTTGTCTGGTATATTTATGATTCTTAAAATGAACGTTTATGCTCAACTTTGCTCTATTCTGCCATTTTAAGTAAATCGTAAATTCCAAATAACTTACGAATTTTTTAAATTGTAAAAATCGTAGTCTATGATATTCATGCCAGTATCCTAAATAATATTTCAAAAGTGGTCTCACATTTTTACGATGAAAATATCCCTCAAAATGAACATTTATACTCAATTTTGCCCTATTCTGCCATTTTAAGTAAATCGCAAATTCCAAATTACTTACGAATTTTTTTAATTGGAAAATTCGTAGTCTATGATTTTCATGCCAGTATCCTAAATAATATTTCAAAAGTGGTCTGACATCTTTACGCTGAAAATGTCCTTCAAGATTGATGTTTATGTGAAAATTTGCCCTATTCTACCATGTTAAGAAATTCGTAAATGTATAATAATTTACAAAATTTTTACATTGGGAAATTCATAATCAATGATATCCATGCCAGTATCCAAAATAATATTTCAAAAATGGTCTGACATCTTTACGATGAAAATTTCCCTCAAAACTGACGTTTATGTAAAATTTTGCCCTATTCTGCCACGTTAAGAAATTCGTAAATTTCCAATAACTTGCGAAATTTTTTAAAGTAACGTGTTTATAGTTACTGATGTTTATTCCGGCATCAAGACTGATATTTTAAAAACTGGTCTGCCATTTTTACAGTTAAAATTTTCTATTTAACGCACGTTTAAGTGAAATTTTGCCCTATTCTTCCAAAATGATCTGACTTCTCTGCGACAATTTGTTCTTGAGATATCGTGTACACAGACTAACATACTAACACACTAACGGACTAACAAACTAACAGACACCCTACAGACGGACATCATACAAATTTTGTCATTTTTTGATTCCTCACTCTTGAAAACGTGTAAAAAAGTTAAAAAACCAAGGTCGAAAATTTTCATGATTACCTAAGTTCTCCATACCCGTAGTATGATGGGGAACTAAAACAAACATTTCGAGACTCAAACATGCCACAGTCGGCAATGTCGGTTTTGTATCGGCAAGAGATTACTACTGGCGAAGAATCAGTTCTTTGACGGACCAGTACGAGTCGTTTCATGGCGATATTCACCATTAACTTCAACTCCCGGTTCATCGCAAAAACTTGAAAAGCGTCTAATGGCAGGGTGCAGCTTTTCAATAAAATGTGGCAGGTTACTTCTGCCATCTAGCGTCAAAGATTTCATATAATCTTTGATTGGTTATTTTCTGCTAAAAATAGCTGAAAGTAACAATGCCGCTAGATGGCAGAAGCAACGGGACAAATTTTGCAGAAAAGTTGTACCCAGACTTTATGCGCTTTTTAAGGCTGTTATTCGCCAATAACTTCAACTCCCGATTGAAGATGAAAATTTGAAAAGCGTATAAAGGCAGGGTGCGAATTTTCAGCAAATTTTGCCGTGTTGTTTCTGCCATCTAGCGGTATAGTTATTTTCGGATTTTTTAGGTGAAAATAACCAATCAAAGATTATGTGAAATCCTCGATGATAGATGGCAGAAACAGCGTGCGAAATTTTGCTGGAAAGCTGTACCCTGCCTTTAGACGCTTTTCCAGTTCTTGCCTTGAACCGGGAGTTGAAGTTAATGGTGAGTACGCCCATTAGTTTTTGTGTTCAACCGGGAGTTAAAGTTATTGGTGAATACAGCCGTAAGAGCGGAACTTGAGAAACGATTAACTATCTTTATACTTCTTTTTCTTTTTTTTGAATAATAATACAGATTTCAAAACTGTATTCCTATCCCAGTCCTGAAACATATCCGTGTTATCACTATTGTTATTTTAAGGCATGACCAAAAGTTGTGAAAGGAAAGTAGAGATTGACGTTTGAAAAAATAGAAAGTACAGTCGGTAACAAAAGTGTCCGAACACTAGCAAAAATTCCTATAAAGTACACTTCATACGGTTTTGTTAAATAAATCCTTGTCGGATCCTGTTCTTAGTCAGTGTAAGAACATGATTCGATAAGGATTTATTTAACAAAACTGTATGAAGTGTACTTTTTTTTTACATAGGAATTTTTGCTAGTGTTCGGATACTTTTGTTACCGACTGTAAGTTAGAATAAATAAAATGTATCAATGCACAGAAAAAGTATCCAAAGGGTGCAGCATTTCATTCGTTTCATTGTGCTTAATGCAAAGTCATATTCTAATCATTACTGTCACGCTATTTTTTAAAATGTAAATATTAAAAATTTCCTTTTTATCTGTGACTAAAGCATCATACTAAATACACTAAATGAATTTTTATAGAACTTGTACTAAAATACAGCACAGTATTCAACTTTAAATTTCACAATAGATTTATTTTGTCTGTTTTTTCTTTCTCCTAAAAGAAATTAAAGTCAATAATCACAGTACTAGCATGCACAGAGCATTTAGAAGCTGTTATTACATGCAAGCATTTCGTGTAAACTTGGTTGGTAGGACACAGGACATCGAACCAGTAATGTTCTACGCGCCCGCCAAATGCGAATTGCGTAGTGTAGTATTCAGCTTCTTCAAACAGAAGGGAAATGTGTAGCAGTTATTCATAGAATAATAAGCCGAATATAGAAGGAAACTAGTTGGCATAGGTGGACTCTGCTCAGTTCCCCATCATATTTATGTTCTCAGAAATTTCTAGTGCGAGACATATTACTAGTGGATCAGCAGATCAGGAGCCTCAACGTCCTATTTGCATCAGACATTATTCAATAGGTCATTTTTATTTATTCCTTATTATATAATAGTATATATTGATTCGATCGACTTATTACCAAAATCAAATACATTCCTGAGGGGGGCGGCAGCCCCCCTCAACCCCCCGTTGTATCTCTCTTCGTATACCTATTTGTATATGATATAAAGTGTTGCGAAATTGTAAATAATTGCATTTATTTTTGTATAAATTCTTTCAAAGAGGTTTAGTAAGTTGATAAAATGCTAATTTTGTGCCTTTATAGTCGTTTTAGCGTTAAAATAGCCAAATTTTCCTTTAAAAACGCATTAAAAAGCTCCTATAAGGGAAGAAATAAATTTGGCGCCAAATTTGGCGACTATTTCCCTCCTTGGCGATTTTTTTGGCGATCTTGGCGAGAAAATCCTTATTAGGGATATACCAAATATGGAAGCTCTAATCTCATTGGCTAATGTGATACGAGAATTTTCCAGAACAGTCTGTTTTCGATAGAAAAGTATAAAAGGAGCATTATTTTCGCCAAGGCGGTCAGTCTCAGATCTATATCAGTTTCGTCAAATGCTTGCTCAATGGGCTCATGAATATGTGTACCAAATTGCAAGTCAATAGCGTTATTTTGGGGGCCGCTATCGCGGTACATACAAATTCTTCCCATAGGCCATAATGGTAAAAAAAACTTTGGCGTGTCCCTGTACACGAACTTACAAATGGAATGCACACCGAAAACTATACAGCTAATTTCGTGGGCATCATGAACATGTGTACAAAATTTCAAGTCAATAGCGTGTTTTTTGCGGCCGCTATCGCATGACAGACAGACAGACAGACGGAATCCAAAATCCTTTTGAGTCTCAACAGAGGGCCTCCATTCACATTTCGGCAAAAATTGGAAGTCAATAGCTTGATTTTTGCGGTGGCTATCGCGGTACATAAAGATTCTTCCCATAGGCCCGAATCATAAAAAATCTTTGGCGTGTCCCTGTACACGAACTACAAATGGAATACACACCTAAAACTATACAGCTGAATCCGTTGGGCTCATGAACACGTGTACTAAATTGCAAGTCAATAGCGTGATTTTTGTGGCCGCTATCGCGGTACATACAAATTCCTCCCATAGGCCGTAATGATAAGAAAAACTTTGGCGTGTCCCTGTACACAAATTACAAATGGAATACACACCCAAAACTATACAGCAGATTTCGCGGGGCACATGAACACGTGTACCAAATTGCAAGTCAAAAGCGTGATTTTTGTGGCCGCTATCGTGATACATATAAATTTCTCCCATAGGCCGTAATGATAAGAAAAACTTTGGCGTGTCCCTGTATACAAACTACAAATGGAATGCATACCAAAAACTATACAGCTGATTTCGTGGGGCTCATGAACATGTGTACCAAATTTCAAGTAAATAGCGCTTTTTTGGCGGCCGCTATCGCGCGACAGACAGACAGACAGACACAGCCCAAAACCGTTTTGAGTCTCAACAGAGGGCCTCCACTGACGTTTCGGCAATAATGTTAAAAGAAATCAATTTGACCAAAGCTTCATACAGTGACAGAATGAAATCCCCGCCTAATAGGCTATCCACCGTTCATTTCGATATATTTATCTTATTCTTATCTATTAATTTATTTTATCAGGGTCAATTTCGTTGTTTAGTTTTCATGCTACTATTTCCAATGCAATAATCCTCAAATTCATATTTATATGAAAAATTTACAATTTCGCTATGTTGATAAAATCGTAAATTACGAATAATTTACGAAATTTTCCTATTAGAATATTTGTATTCAATCATGTTCAAACAAATATCATAAACGTAATTTTGAAGTTGTCTAACGTATTTAGGATCCTCAAAATGGAAGTTTATGCTCAATTTTGCTTTATTCTGACATGTTAAATAAATCGTAAATTCCAAATAACTTACGAATTTTTTAAATTGGAAAAATCATAGTCTATGATATCCATGCCAGTATCCTAAATATTATTTCGAAAGTGGTTTGACATCTTTACGATGAAAATATCCCTCAAGATTGACGTTTATGTGAAATTTTGCTCTTATTCAGCCATGTTAAGAAATTCGTAAATTTCCAATAACTTACGAAATCTTTATATTGGAAAATTCATAGTCATTAATATTCATGCCAGTGTCCTAAATAATGTTTCAAAAGTAGTCTGACATCTTTACGATGAAAATATCTCTCAAAATTGACGTTTATGTGAAATTTTCCCCTATACTGCCATGTTAAGAAATTCGTAAATTTCCAGTAACTTGCGAAATTTTCAAAGTAGCATATTTATAGTTACTGATGTTCATTCCGGTATCAAAACTGATATTTTAAAACTGGTCTGACATTTTTACAATAAAAAGTTTTCATTTAATGCACGTTTAAGTGATTTTTTGTCCTATTCTCCCATGTTAAGAAAATCGTAAATTTCGAATAACTTACGAAGTTTTTAAAATTGAATGTTGCAAATGAATAGGGTTCTTGCCAGTGTCGAAAGTAATATTTTAAAACTGATCTGACCTCTCTGCGACAATTTGTTCTTGAGATATCGTGTACACAGACTAACAAACTAACGGACTGACCCACTAACAGACTAACACACTAACAGACTAACAGACTAACAGACTAACAGACTAACAGACACCCTACAGACAGACACCATAGAAATTTTGTCATTTTCGGATTCCTCACACCTGAAAACGTGTAAAAAAGTCAAAAAACCGAGGTCGAAATTTTTCACGATTACCTAAGTTCCCCATACCTAGTATGATGGGGAACTAAAACTTATCATCACTGATAGATTTTTGTGCGTAAACGGTTCAGAAAATTAAAATAAAAGACCGAAAAAAGACAGGGGCGCAAGTCTGTTGCAACAGAAAGCAATATGGATTCTGGATTGAAGAACAGGCTGGGAGGCCGAATTTCTAGACTAACGAGAAGTTTTAAAGCAATGTTCAAGCCCATCTAACATAACTGTTGGCAGTGATACATAAAATATATCAAGATAATCTAAATTAATATCAATCTAATGTTTTTCATGATTGTTTGCCTTGAAAGCAGTGCCATGCAAACATCTTCCACGCGCAAAGCGATAATGAGTTAATGATGATTATATTCCTGATTTTTAGTTCTGAATTGGTGATATACTTTTTCATGGGGAGAAAAATATACAATAAATAATTATAAGATAAAAAAAAAATTATATACCATGTTTTTAAATAGCTTAAACTTCTCTTTAAAACGCATTAAAAAGCTCCAATAGAGCATTTCCTCGTGACGTCATGTGGTTGGCAAAAAAGCGCGCTCGACTTTCCCGCGCCCCGCCCACCATTGATTTTCCGTTGGTAGTAATCAAGTAATCGCCATCGCTATGCTTTTCCCAAGCCTTTTTGCCAACCACTCATAAAAGTTGAGATGTTTGTTTACAAACAAGGAACTGCCCTTGGCGCCAAATTTGACAACTTTTTGCCCTTGGCGACTTTTTTGGCGACTTTTGGCGAGAAAATTCTTATTATCGATATTCCAAAGATGGACGTTCTAATGTGATTGGTTAAAGAGTTACCGGAAATTTGAATTTTAAAAAAAAAGTTGGTTTTAAAAATAAAATATTAATCCTTTCCGAACAACATATATTTGCATCATGAACTACATTAGCACTTTATCACTGTGTAGAAAATCTTTAAAATGATAACGACGTCAATTTTTGCCAAATGCATAATTTAACTTTTAACACTTTTTTAACGCTCACGTTTAATTAAATGTATTTATTTTTAGGTCGAAAGAAAATGAACTCGTAAATTTTTTTTGGCAACAATTAAATTATAGTTAATATTTTAATGGCTATTTTTATTGCTATTAGGAGCTTATCATTTTCACATTTTAATTAATTAAAAGAAAACTATTCGAAAATCGGACTTCGAAGTATTGTGTTGTCACCGAGTTCTGAGCTACTGTGAAAGTTTCAAATGTCTAGCTAGTCGGGAAGTTAGTTAAAAATCGATTGCAAGATTTGTTCCTGACAAACACACAAGAATCGAAGTTAATAAAAACATGGCAAAATAAACAAAAATATATATAAGGGAACAAATAAAGAAAAAGAAAATTCAGAATTCCCAAGAAAAGAAGAGCAAAATATAATAGGAAGAAAATTTGGGGTAGCATTGAAGTTCTTAAAAAAAAAAAAAAAAAAAAAAAAAAAAAAGTTTAGTTATAAGCCGAATATTTTTATATTTTCAAAAAAGAAAAACTAATTATTATTACTTTATAAAAGACTATTAGGCTTCGCCCGCTTCTCTGGTCACTGAATTTAATTAACCTGGTCACTGACTTTAATTTTAGACTGTTTTTTGTTCAATATTAGACTATTATTTTAAGATAAAAGCAATCGAATGATATTGCGTTGTGAAACTTTGCAACGTAATATATCTTTAAATCTAATAACTTGATGTATATAATGTCCTCAAAAAAAAAAAAAAAAAAAAAAAAAAAAAAGAACATTTTTTGGAGCTTTGTTAAAAAAGTATAACATCTATGCAGTATCTTTTTAAAAAATTCATCAGTTTTTACTAAAATAAAAAATGGCCGACTTTCATCGCAAAAATAGTTAAATCTAGACCAATCATAAATAGGAGTGGTCCACCCGAATGTGTTCCACCGACAAACTCTTTGCTTTATTTATATAGCAACACACAGTATTATTATCTTCTAGAACAAGTCCCTACTGTACAGCAAAAGGAAAAAACAAAATAAGAGAGTACTATTTTACGGTTCTTAAAACTGAATACAGCTTCCATTTCAGGTTATTTTTCAGAATTTGTTTTTCTAGTGTATCCTCAGAAAATATAGTACTTACCTAATGTTGACCTAGGAGGAACTAGTTTTCCAATGCAGAGTGGTCTATTTCCAAACGGGTCTCGTACAGCGTATATTTTGTCACCGCTCATAATTAACAAAGCGTAGGACGTTTTCGTTCGCCTCATGAGATTTTTTATTCGTGCAGGCCAGTCAGGATTGTTGCTTTCACCGCTCGTCGACTCGTCAGGAGGCATGCATAAAATCTGAATCATGAGTTCACTGTCTGATTGTGTCGAAAGACCTACACCTTTCTCAATAATCTAAAAAAAAAAAAAAAAAAAAAAAAAATCATTAGCGGAAAAAAGTTTAGATACTTGTTTTAAATACAGCTACGATGCTTAAATTAATTTTAATATAATTCTTAGCGTGAAGAACGGGTATAATACCAGTATTCTATAAATTCATGATATACTGAAAAAGAATTTTACTGAAATAAGGAAAGGGCATGTTTACAAACAAACGCTGCTTTAATCAATCTTTCCCACTCACGAGTGGCAAAAGGACGATCTGTATTGGTGGAAATACCAACGTTTTGCCCTGAGCGTGACATCACCTGCGCTTTCCTTATACTCATTTCATGTTAAATTTAAGTGATTTTTATCATAAAAGTTTTGATAGAAAACTTGTATCTTTACTGTGCGATTAGTCTTAATGTAAAGTTAAATAAAATAGTTTATTTTATCTTTATGCGTAATTTTTTTTTCATAGTGAACCAATAATACAATGCATAATAATATAATTAATCAAAATAAAATCCTCAACTCGGGAGAACAATATTTCCTTTAAATTAATTTGAAATAATCCATCCTATCCATTACATTTAAACATTCCTTTAAAATCACCAAAATAGTTTTTTTTTTTTTTTTTTTTTTTTTAAGCAATATTATAAACATTTGGAATTAGTGAATGAAATTAGGAACGTAAAGGGTGCAAATAGGACATCACCCTACATTTTTAATACGAAACATACAGTTGTGAATTACAATAACATATATGATATCCACTTAGAGATAATAAAAATATATTCACGAAGGGTAAAAGTCGAACAGACAGATAAATTTCTGTCATAAATGCGAATCTATACTCTATAGATCGATACAGAACGTGTATGCCTTGGCCGATATCCTGTATTCAGGCACAGAATCCTCAAGCTGACGTAATGTGATCGTCAGCGAACAAGCTAATCGAGCAAGCAAACGATAGTTTCTCTTTAGAATCTGGCAACAGTAATCAGAATGTCTGCCGTTTAGTCTGTACCTTGGAGGAATGATATACAGTGTGATGTCGCAAAAGTTTAAGCACAAATGAGTTTTTATACAAATATCTCATTAAACGTGATTGGTGGAGGATCGGTGAGACTTACAGTCGGTGACAAAAGTGTCCGAACACTAGCAAAAATTCCTATATAAAAAAAGTACACTTCATACGGTTTTGTTAAATAAATCCGTGTCGAATCCTGTTCTTAGTCAGTGTAAGAACATGATTCGATAAGGATTTATTTAACAAAACCGTATGAAGTGTACTTTTTTACATAGGAATTTTTGCTAGTGTTCGGACACTTTTGTTACCGACTGTATCTCCTAAATTCTAAAGTGTAGCGATCGCCGTTCGAGTTATCAAAATGCTGAACGGGAGGCATACTATTGTAACAATCGCAGCTATCGTAGATCACAAGTCGAATCGTACACTCCGCCGCAAAAGTATCCAAGCACTAGCAATAATCCCCGTCTTAAAAATTTACACTTAATACTGCTTTGTTGAATAAATCCTTGTTGAGTCATGTTCTAAGAACATGATTCGACAAGGATTTATTTAACAAAGCTGTATTAAGTGTACTTTTTTTAGACAGGGATATACTTGGACTTAATCATTAATAGATATACTTTGAAGAAGACTTTTAGTTTAATATATATATATATATATAATTGCAGTTTTCATTAAACTTAATTTTTAATAACATTAAATATTAAGGCTTGTTATTCTTAATAGATATGTTATTAATATTATACATGATTAATATGAATTTTAATTACAGAAAAAATGCAGTCGGTAACAAAAGTGTCCGAACACTAGCAAAAATTCCTATGTAAAAAAAGTACACTTCATACGGTTCTGTTAAATAAATCCTTATCGAATCATGTTCTTAGACTGACTAAGATGAGGATTCGACAAGGATTTATTTAACAAAACCATATGAAGTGTACTTTTTTTACATAGGAGTTTTTGCTAGTGTTCGGACACTTTTGTTACCGACTGTTTTGGTATTTATTGTAATTTTCATTAAATTTAATTAATTTTCAATAACTTTAAGTATTAAGAAATGTTATTCTTCATACTTTTAAAATAAAAATTTTAGTTACCTATATATATATATATATATATATATATAACAATTTTCATTTAATTAAATTTTTAAGATTTAAATATATTTAAAACTTGTTCTTGAATAACACCTAATGCCAAGATAGACACCATTGGAACTGTGAATTGTTTATCTCACGACGATTCCACTCGGAAAAGACCTGTCGAAATTTCAGAATACGATTCCGCCAGACAATTCCGATAATGAAAGCGATTCGATAAGTTCATTCTAGCGAAATAAGAAAAGCTGTCGGAATGTGACGTCACATGGGAGAAATTCCGATAACGAGAGGATTTCGATAAGCTCGTTCTAGACACAGATTATCATACAGATAGGACAGTGAAGCTAAAACGCGAACCGGAAATATAGTAGCACCACTAGTGTCGACAGAGGGGGAACTACATGTGTTACGTCTACATGAATAGCATCTTTGATCGAAAATTGTTTTTCTATTTCGCGAGTAGTTAGTAGCAGGTTAGTACGGGAAGTTTTCTTTTTCTTCACTTTCCATTGTTTTTGAATTCACAAAATTATCCTTAAAACATTAACAGCTATTCTTCTAAGAAATAAAAATTATTTTTTATAATGTTTAGAAATATGCTTTGTGAAACATATTCGTATTCAAATACAAATTAAAATTACAAACTGTAAGTCTGAAATAGCAGTATGAAATCATTAAATATTTAACGTTGCTTGGTTTAAATAATACAAATTGCCTTAAAATGAAAAAAAATGTTTTTATTTTTATGTATATTTTCAAAGTTTATTTTCTTAATATTTAGCACTTGTTTCTTAAAATAAATTGCTTTTGACAATCAAGTTTGAAAACAATAATAAAGTTGCCAACGAAAACGTATGTGCAATTTTCTTTCCTTCACTTTTTCTTCTACTTTTAAATTTACAAAATCATAACATTCACAGCTATTTTCTAAGAAATAAAACTAATTTTTATTATGTTTGAAAATAAATTTTTCCAAACACATTCGTGTTCAAGAGTACAAATTAATATAACAAACTGTAATGCTGAAATAGCAGTATGGTATGAAATCCGAAATATTTAACATTGCTTGGTGTAAATAATACAAAATGCTTTAAAATGAAAAAAATATTTCTGGTTTATGTATATTTTCGAAATTTATTTGCTTAATAATTAGTACTTGCTTCTTAAAATAAATTGCTTTCGACAATCAAATTCGTAAACAATAACGAAGTCCAAATGCAAACATCAATAAATGGTTAGTCGGTTGGATGTTGGCTTTAACGTTGCACTAATATTACGATATGAACATAGATACAATAAAAATAAGACGAGCGATTGCGTAAGCTGGAGAGCTCGAGAAACTTACAGCCGTTGACAATAGGGTCGTTGCAGTCAAATTCCGGTTACCGAAGAATATACGGGAGTGTCCAATCTGTATAATAATCTGTGGTTCTAGATTCCCAGATCTCAGTCCGACAGAGAACTTCTGGGGAATCCTCTCACGTGACGTCTACAAGAATAGGAAGCAGTATTAGTTTGTAGAAGAGCTGAAATCAGCGATCGAGGAGACCTGGTACAAACTCGCTCCCGAAACCTTCTATAATCTCGTGTTACTGTGGTGTTATCAATGGAAAGTCGCGTATTTGATCTCATCGGGTGCTATGGAAACACCATAGACTATTAAAGGACTTTTGTGCTTTGTGAAATATAAATGTTTCGATTTGCGCTTAAACTTTTGCGACACCACCATTTTGATTTTTTTTTTTTTCCATAATTTATTATTTTCCTTTTAACTACTTGTTTTCAAATTCGAAACATAAATTTGTAATCCAATTGTTTAGATATCGTAAAACTTTCGAAGCATTCCTGTATGTATTTTTCATTTTATTAGAAAATTTAGTCTGCGTAAAAACTATTGCGCCGCATTGTAAAGGTGCCTTTATAGTGGCCGTTCCGTTCCACTGTCCGCAAGCACTGACCTAGAATATAGGGAGTGATAACTATCTATTGAATAAGAAATTGAATCGAATTGAACTGAATATGAAGTTATCACTCCTTATATTCTAGCTCTGTTCTTGCGTACAGCGGAACGGAGCGGCCACTATAAAGGCTGCTTAAGAGGAGTTGGCATACGGCGTATCAGCATGCAAGCTAAATGAAGTTAACTATAGTCTACTCAAGATGGCTGCCGCAGAAGCCATATTGAGTCTACCAAAACATTGACAAGTACTGTATTATTTTATTTATTTGGCAACTTTGAGACTTATAGTTAGAACTTTCGTATCGAATGATCTGTATTACATAATCTCCCCAAAATACTATAAATATATAGCAGATATTCACAATAAATTGCAAAACTTATCACATATATCTGCGTAAATTAATTACTTCTTCAGATACGAATTTGGCTTCGTGTTTTTCAAGACATGTCATCTCCTCTTGTATCATTCCTCCAATGTTTGTACCGAGCCATTAAGAGGGACGGCTTCATCCTTCTCTGATTAATTCTGAGCATAATTGTTTTAAACATTGTATATCTACTTTCTCTATGTAAATTATGTCCCTCAACTAGTAACACATATATTAGTAAATTTTTTCTTGTCTCTCTTTACATGAATGTGTTTGAACTTTATTAGAAAATATTTCAAAAAAGTGAAAAAAAAAAGAGAGAAAAAGAGAATCGAAACGAGGAAAGAAAAAAATATATTTACCTCTTTTCTCAGATCAGATGCATTCACAATTTCACCATTGTGAGCAATTGCTACAATACCGTGCTTGGTATAGACAACAAATGGTTGCGTATTTAAATGCTCTGTTCCACCTAAGGTAGAATATCTTGTGTGTCCGATTCCCATATTTCCTTTTAGTTGGGATAAGTCGTCTTCTGTAAATGCATGACTCACCAATCCAGATTTTTTGTGCGTTCGGACACTGCCAATGTCACCGAAACTTGTAGTGATGCCACAGCTTTCTTGTCCTCTAGAGAAAAAGAAAAAGTTTTGATTTTACTTTGTAATGCTATTCATGCGAAAACTATACATATTGATTTACAGCTTTCTTTCATTCTTATACTGAAATTAAACAAATAAAATATTATTTGATTGCAAATAGTTATTTTGTTGCGGTATGATACAGTCGGCTGCAAAATTATTCGAGCACTAGCCAATAATTCCTATATTTAAAAAGTACACTTAAGACTGTTTTGCTAAGTAAATCCTTGTCGAATCATGTTCTTAGACTAATTAAGTACATGACTCGACAAGGATTTATTTAACAAAGCTGTATTAAGTGTACTTTTTTTGGGGAAGGATTATTGCTAGTGCTCGAATAATTTTGCAGCCGACTGTACATTCACCCAGAACGATATGAGCCACAACTATGTAACTTGTCATGGAAACGTGTTATGTAATTAACGTGTGCCAAATTATGTAAATGATCAATCATGCAATGTTAATTAATATTCGTAAGGCATGTAATGCGTGCTTGTACTGTTATATGGATATAAATTAAAAAGGGCAATGTGCTCAGTAATCGATATTTTCTACTGGACTGATCGGTTGGGTACACGATTTTGACACAAAGGATGCGTTACATTCGGGAGCAAAATTATTGAAACACACATCCACATTTAAATTTTTTTTTTTTAGTTTGGTTGCTAATTTTTATCATCAACTTACTTTTCGATAAATAGCATAAAGACTAAGATCATGACTCGACGAATATTTACTTAGCAAAACAGTATAAGGTACACATCTTTTAAATACGAATTATTGCTAGCACTTCAATAATTTTACTGCCGACTGTATATATGGTAGTTAACGATGTTTTGAGCAGTTGTTTGACATCAAGAGAAGTCGCAATATAGGCTTTAAAAAGGCCAATTAGTTGAATAAACAAATCAGTCCAACATATTGGAGGAAGTGATACAGTAGTTATCCGTTTTTGAAATCTGTGACTCAGAAAAAGCATAGACAGCCGTTACATTGTTTCTGGAGGTTCCCCGGGGCACAATATGCAAGAGGATTGTGTAATAAAAAGAACAACGACATTATTAACAATTCGACTTTATTTTCTAAATCATAGAGATCCAGTAATATCAAAGCTGACATTTAATAGACAACTAGCTAAGATTGGACTGACGGCTCGACGATGATTACGGTGATCGTTTCTGACATCTTCTCTCTCCTCATATTTCAGCATTGTCTGGAATGGTGCCTTTTACGATCAATTGGATAGCGCCCAAATGAATAAATTTCATCTTTAGCAAATAATATCAATTTTCATTCCATGCTGATGTCCGCCGTATACATGTTGGGGAAGGGGGTTACGAGTGATCAGCCGTTAAATTCAGTGTTCGTTACAGCCATTGTAACTAGTATGACACCATGAAGAACAATCGCCTTGGATAGGCACTTATTTTTTGTCATGTCTTACTAAAAATGACCGTGAATAAAGATAACCATGCTATGGATATTTTTGTTACAGTCGGTAACAAAAGTGTCCGAACACTAGGAAAAATTCCTATGTAAAAAAAGTACACTTCATACGATTCTGTTAAATAAATCCTTATCGAATCATGTTCTTAGACTGACTAAGAAGAGGATTCGACAAGGATTTATTTAACAAAACCGTATGAAGTGTACTTTTTTTACATAGGAATTTTTGCTAGTGTTCGGACACTTCTGTTACCGACTGTACCAATAGATATGCATTCTTCCTAGTATCGATTTTACATCTATATCGAAAAACCGATTTAAGACTACGCCGATTCTTGCTAATATCAAATTTACATGGATTACAATTCTTAGCAATATCGATTTTATATACAGTCGGCAGCATACATTTTCGAGCACTAGCCAATAATTCCTATATTAAAAAAGTACACTTAAGACTGTTTTGTTAAATAAATCCTTGTCAAATCATGTACTTAGACTGATTAAGAACATGACTCGATAAGGATTTATTTAACAAAGTAGTATTAAGTGTACTTTTTTAAGACAGGGATTATTGCTAGTGCTCGAATAATTTTGCAGCCGACTGTATATATATCGCTAAATCGACTTAAACTTCAGCGTTTTATTACGTATACAGATATACATCATTATTTGTGGAGGCAACATTAGAGCATGCATCATGTTGAAACCAATCACGACATGTATAAAGTAAATATCGATTTTGCTTGATTGCCGATGCTCTGGCATAAAAAGGATTTTGTTTTGATATCATTTATACAGTCGGCAGCAAAAGTATCCGAGCACTAGCCTATAATTCCAATATCAAACAAGTACACTTAATACTGTTTTGTTAAATAAATCCTTGTCAAATCATGGTCTTAGACTGACTAAGAACATGACTCGACAAGAATTTATTTAACAAAGCAGTATTAAGTGTACTCTTTTTAGACCGGGATTATTGCTAGTGCTCGGATACTTTTGCTGCTGACTGTAAGTGTTCAATGACATCATTGAATAGTTGTGACTTTCGATTTTTTACCATGTTTTTATTAACTTACTTTCTTGTAAGGAAATTTAAAATTGATTTTAAACTATAAATTTCCGATGAAGTAGATAATTGGAACTTTAAACATACTCAGAATCGGATGAAAATGCAATAATAAACTAGATTTTTTACCTTGAGGGGGGGGGGAGGGGGAGAGGATCTGATCTTCACGGTGCCTAGTATTTAGCAAAGTAAAGGTGCGATATACGAAATTATAAATTTGGAATCGGTTGGGTATTATATAATGAAAACACTACTGTTGAACTGGGAGGGGAGTGTTTGACTTTCTCACGATGCCCAGTATCTCAGAAAGTTACAGTCCGATCTTTAAGAAATTTTTAATTTGGATTCGGTTGAGTGTTGGCAAGACGTAAACTGCATCATTGGATAGATGAAGTTCTGATGTTCCTATACGGTGCCTTATTTTAGAAACTTACGGTCTGATCTTTTATAAAATTTTTAATATTCACCCAGTTGGATGTTACAGTCGGTAACAAAAGTCTCCGAACACTAGCAAAAATTCCAATATAAGAAAAAGTACACTTAATACAGTTTTGTTAAATAAATCCTTGTCGAATCCTGTTCTTAGTCAGTCTAAAAACAGGATTCGACAAGGATTTATTTATCAAAACTGTACTAAGTGTACTTTTTTTATATAGCAATTTTTGCTAGTGTTCGGAAACTTTTGTTACTGTACATAATGAAGACTATAATGTTGGAGAAGTCGTCTGACCCCCCTCCCCCCTTACGATACCCAGTATCTCGGAAAGTTACGTTATGAACCTTACAGAAATTTTAAATTTACTAGTTTGGGTATTGACATGACGCAGACTGCATCATTAAATGGAGGAAGAAGGTATGACCCTGAATGTTATGGTCGATATTTACGTAATTTTAAATTTGGATTCCGTTGGGTGTAAATAATGAATACTGCATCGTTGGATGGGGAAGGGTCTATACCCCACGGAGCCTTATCTCGGAATGTTAAGGTCCAATCTTTATGTAATTTTAAATTTAGACTCGGTTGAATGTTGGCATGATAAAGAATAAATTGTTGAAGGGGTATCCCCATGCTAACCAGTATCATAGAAAATTATAGACCGATGTTTATGAAATTTAAATTTTTGATAGGTGTAGTGTTCTCACAGTTCTGCTAACTCAAAAAGATAGGCATTTTCTATGGTCGATTGGGTTTCAGAAAATCTCATAACGTGTAAATACATCGAAAATCAAAAAGTTTTCCGAATCTTATGCTTTCTTCTTATGTATGCAAAAGATAGTACTAAATCTATTTTTAAAAAAATAATTCGTCAATTTCAGTTAACTGAAATGCATTATGTTTTATATTAAAAAATGTCTTCAACTTAGAGCAACATAAATCCCACACACACACACAACAACAGAAAAAAGAAAAAGAAAGAAATTAGAATCTTAAAATGAAAAATCTGTTGTCGAGAGCCAAGAAATGCTATACAAATTACTGTGTCTGTTATTTTATTAGAATTTTAAGAAACTGACAGGTTTGACAACCTTCTTCTATAGGAATTTTTAATACAAAAATTTACTTGTATAAAATGAAAAAGTGTGTAAAAATAAAAGTATTTTTGAATACCTTCTTGACATCATAAGATAATAATTTTTCCCCTCAAACTCTCATTAATTGTAACTTTCAAACGGTGTCATTGGTATTGTGTTCAATTCTCTACTACTATAATCAATATGTTAAAAACGTACAACAAATTTCATGTTTGCGTATTAATATATAGGTTATATATATGGCGCTTGTCGCATCAAATGGCCAGTAATCAGGTTGTCTCTGCACCGCTTATTTTGTACATACTTTGATCAGGGTCATACATTTAAAAGTATTTTATATTTTGATAATTCTAACTGCAGCTAAAATGCGTAGTAATGTGATGACAATTAAGTTCTTATACATATATGACCTTTCTATTTTTAGAATAATCATTATTGGTGATATTGCTATTCCAGTTAGCGAACAAATGTTGATGATAAGAGTCCAACTTCAAGAATTTCTCTCCAATGCCATAAACTTGACTTTCCTGATTAAATCTTAATTTAGATTACAATATTATGTCTAATAATAACCAGACAACTGATAAATTTAAAATATTTTTTCCCTTTTCAATATAAAAAGTGAACATTGGTCACTTCATCACAATTAAAATCTTCATCTTAGTGGCAGTGGCATTGAAATGAATGATTGTTGACATTTCGCCGATAATTTTCTAACCTCGCTTCATATTGAAGGACAAGTTATATTATCAGGCAGTTACATAATTTAATGATTATAAACTGGACTTCTGATGTAAGAATAAGAATATTTTACGTGATCCAAGGACTGTAACTCAGTTGACACTTCAGATTTTTTTAAAAGTATATTAAGAAACATAGAAGAATCAAAGTATAATATTTATGTTTAAATTTTAAGAATTATTGATTAAATTTCGATTATTTTTTTTATTAATGCGCTGCAAAATACATTGATTTTTTTTTTTTTAATATACTTTTAATTATTCTGAAAGTCATCATCAAATTCCATGACAAAATTTTATATATTTGAAAAAGAGAATTCAGATCAAAGGATTTAAGGTAAATCACTAAAATATTCAAATTAAAGTATGAAAAATTAATAACAGACATATTTTTTCTGATAATGAATGTTTAAAAAGAATTAGAATAAGCAGAAGTGTAAAATCAAAATTAATTCCACGTTTCAGTTTCGAAAAAAGGTAATGCTTTTCAGAAAAATAATAGTATTTAAATACTCCGATTCTCTCAAAAAGAATATTTTTATTTGTAAATTTTTTTCGAAAATGGCTAGAAGAAGCCGAAAATAACAATAATAAATACCAAATTGGTTGATACTATATTATATAGACAGCTAAAATGTTTTCTAATAAAACTAGATAGGTCGTGAAGTTTTATTACGCAGATAGGACCAACAGAATATCAATTAGCTTAGAAAGTATTAGAAATAGGACCACCAGATTCTTTTTTAACACGTTCACGCCGGAGCATTTTGTTTACATAGTCTTCTCAAAAGTATCCGAGCACTAGCCAATATTTCCGATATCAAAAAAGCACACTTAAAACTGTTTTGTTCAATAAATCCTTGTCGAACCATGTTCTTAGAGTCTAAGAACATGGTACGACAAGGATTTATTTAACAAAGCTACAGCGTCTAGAATAAACAGTGTGGAAAGCGGCGAATAAAATTGTACTAAAAAAATTAAGCCTGTCACCAGATGTCATTGCAATCGAAGCTAGTGTCACGACAACAAAACCGAAACTGGGAAAAGCCAATCAGGTCTTCGATTTGAGCAATAGCTTCGATCACAGCGACATCTGGGTAAGCTTAATTTTTGTAGCATCATTTTAACGTCACGGTTATAGGCGATTGCCACACTGTTTATTCTAGACGCTGTAACAAAGCAGTATTAAGTGTACTTTTTTAAACAGGGCTGCTTATTGCTAGTGCTCGAATACTTTTGCTGACGACTGTAGCTGTGACCCACCGGTGGGTCACGCCGGCGTGAACGTGTTAATTGAATTTAAAGACAGATATGGTGGTGTCCCCGAAATTCGAGGACAAAATAAATAAATCACCATAAAATGTAAAATTTAGTAGGTTTTATGTATGAAGCACCTGAAAGAACTTCAGCTTATGTATAACAGATATAATAAATGATAATAAAACATTAATAACTTTATAACCGACGTCCTCAAATATGTTCCAGTTTTTGGGGGACGAAAGTAGTTTTCGAGGACTGTCCTCGGGATTCGAGGATTATTGGTCACCCTAATTAGAAAGAAATGACTGCTAATACAGTCGGCAGCAAAATTGTTCGCGTGCTAGCAATAATTCCTATGTAAAAAAAGCACACTTAATACTGTTTTATTAAATAAATCCTCTTTGAATCATGTTCTTAGTCAGTCTAAGATCATGATTCGACAAGGATTTATTTAACAAAGCAGTATTAACTCTACTTTTTTTTTACATAGGAATTATTGCTAGCGCTCGAATAATTTATCTGTCGACTGTAAATCTAGATTCTTCTGAAAAATTAAGAGCGTACATTACGAGAGAACTTGTACATCCTTTTACTTAAAAAGGCACGAATTTTCATAACATTTGAGTCAGAAATTTGGTTTGAATCGAATGTTTCAGCTAGACGTAGCATGAAATAAATAAATAAATAAAAATCTTGAGGAGGGAAAAAAAATTAGTCAGAGAAAAGAGAATGAGATAATCATAGCAAAATCGAACTTCCAAAACTTTCTGTTTATTCTACTTCAGAGGACTAATTATTTTTCAAAGCCAGTCCTACAGTCGGTAACAAAAGTGTCCGAACACATAGCAAAAATTCCTATATAATAATACAGTTTTGTTAAATAAATCCTTGTCGAATCCTGTTCTTAGTCAGTCTAAAAACAGAATTCGACAAGGATTTATTTAACAAAACTGTATTAAGTGCACTTTTCTTATATAGGAATTTTTACTAGTGTTCGGAGACTTTTGTTACCGACTGTACATCTTTATTACAGTAATGTAAATCACTGAAAGTTATGTTTAAGCTATAAAAATCCGTAAAATTTCGTGATTTGTGATAACTACTAACTAAAATGCTGTAATAGTTAGTGAAAAATTTAATGTTTATTATGAATCGTAATAGTAAAGTTATAGAAATTAAGACGGCAGTTTTAAGATATAAAAGCTTTTAAAAAAAAAATAGAAAACACATACACACATTAACAACATAAATAAATAAAAATAATCATATGTTGAATTTTTCTAAGTACTATTTACAAACTAGACGAGTCATTAAGCAATTATATGGAATTGGACAATACGCATATGTAAATTTATCTTAAAAATATGAATATAAACATACATATTTAGTAAATAATAAAATAAACAGTAATATAATATAACCATACTAGTATCGCCCAGTGATCGAAACTCGACCATTTTTTTTTTTTTCAAAGCGAGGCAAAGCAAAGTTATTGCCTTGTCCTAAACGGAATGCAATTGCAACACAGCTGCGGCAATTGTTTGCCGATATTCACTCTAACTGAATCAGCAGAGTTTTACTTAATATAACTATTTCTCTCTGTAGATGTTAGCCTTTCCTAAAATGAGAGAAAATCGCAACGTGAAAACGCCCCTTGTTGTGTGATACAGCCCAGAAGCTAATAGGTACCATGTCAAACCAAGGCCCAACCAAGTATCAAATTCTGTTAAATTAATTAAAATGCAAGGAAATCTCAAAACGTGTAAATTCATCGAAAACCGGAAATCAAAAGTTTTTATGCATCTTCTACTTGCTTCTTCTACCCACAAAAGCTAGCAATAAAGACACTTTTTTAAAAAAAATAAGTAACCAATTTCAGTTAATTGAAACGTAAAGAAAGCTCAAAACATGTAAATTCAGCAAAAAACGGAAATCGGAATTTTTTCCGTATCGTCTACTTATACATGCAGCAGTTAGTAACAAATCCATTTTCCTTTTATTTAGTATATTAGTTGAATATTTATTGTTTAAATATCACCCTTTGAAATGAAATGTTTATGTTTGCATTGGAAACTGGAAGTTTGCCATTTTTTTTTCTGGAGTTTTATGATTTTCAATTAAAATTTTATCAATTTTACAGAAAAAAAATAACTCAATCAAATACATGTACAGTCGGTAACAAAAGTGTCCGAACACTAGCAAAAATTCCTATGCAAAATAAATCCTTGTTGAATCCTGTTCTTAGTCAGTGTAAGACAATGATTCGATAAGGATTTATTTAACAAAACCGTATGAAGTGCACTTTTTTTACATAGGAATTTTTGCTAGTGTTCGGACACTTTTGTTACCGACTGTAGACAGTAACTTATATATAACTATACCCAAATATCGGAATTAAAATCGGCAGACAATTTCCGTTATTTTTTAATAATTTTTTACAAAAAATCCAATGGACGATTAACATAGAAAATCTTTTTCATGCCTCCATGGACAGACAGTGACGTCATCACTTCGCTTGCGTATAGTGATGCTACATTATACCAATTACTGTGTCTATGGTTTTATTTGAGCTTTATGAAATTGCCAGATTTAACAACTTTCTACTTTTAGGTATTTTTTAATGTAAAGGAATACGTGTATAAAAGGAAAAAATGGGGGAAAATGCATAAAAAATAAATGTATTTTTAAATACCTTCTTGACATCGTAAGAAAATAATATTTGTATTCGCACCTTCCGGCTAACCATACCATTCGAATGATACCATTTTCAACCCTCTACTCCCATAATTAATGTGTTAAAAAGGGACTACAAATTTTATGCTTGCCTATTAATATATGGATAAAATAAATAAAAATAAATTATATCGTATTATGAAGTTATAAGCACGTGTCGGATATAAACAGATCACGAGAAGTCGGATATAAACACGTTTCGGCAAGGAACAGGCAGTTGATACTGCCGTGCGATTTGCTTTTGCAACTATCGACTAAGTTGATATTGCAAACACGTGTTTGCACCTGAATGCATTACAAAATACATGTTTGCACACATTTTGGACTTTTATTTTTAATTCTATCTTTGCCAAGTTTATCTTGCCAGTTATTTTAAAACGTGTTCATTTAATTTCTTCTTCTTCTTTACTTTTTTGTATGGGGTTTGTCTGTGTCCGCATGTTCCTTTTAAGGGAATTTAATGCGGCCTGTGGTAAAAATTTACCACATTATATTTGATATATTTAAAATTGTTACATCCCTTTCACAAAAAAGTTATAATGTGCTGGATAGTCACAAACGGTGTAATTTTTATATATTTCGTATTGTTATATGAATATTGTTTATGTATTAATTAGATGTTTTATTAGACAAGAGTTTACAGCAGAATGTGTTGGCAAAAATGGGCGCCAGCGAAGTCTGATTACCGCCTATGCACAGTAGGCCCGAGCCTAGGAATTGGGTCCTGATTTTTAAAATAAATTAATTAATTAAAGCTTTTATTTATTTGAAATTTAGTATGCTAAAAATACAATTACAGCCCTGTTTAAATAAGTAGTTTTCAAAAATAACAAATAATTTGTAAGATAATTGGAGACTTTTAATTTTTGCGCAAGAAGTGTTAACCCTTTCCAGCACAGAGTAATTCTGCCATTTAAAATCAACAGCCACCAGAATTCAAGAACGATATTAGAAGACAAAAATAAATAAATAAATAAATAAAGTTTCACCTCTTATTTTACAGAAGAAGAATTCTATGAAAAGTTTCTTGGATGAGTTTTTGCATATGAGAATTTAAATTAGATGTTGCTGCAGCTGCAACAGTGTGCCGGAAAGGGTTAAAAAAACATTTAGTGGAAAAAGTGAAGGGCCCAAAAATAATGACCTGCCTAGGGCCTAGTTCAGTCTTGATCGGGCCCTGAGCGCCAGCAGATTCTATAACATTTTTGTTTCTCTTAAAGAAATATGATTATAGGTTCGGTGTTTGAAAATTTTTCTTTTGATCTATAGAACTATTTGAGAACTATAGAGCATATTAAGACGTTCGGTCTTTTAAAGACAGATAATGTTAAGAAATTTTAGAAGCAATATTTATTTTTTAATATTATGCTTAAAAGTCCTGTATATTTTATACAATGTTTTTTAGTGCTTTTATACATGTTTTAAAGATTTCCATGCTTGTTTCGAAATTCGCTTGTAAGTCTTCTTGGAGACAAGCACAATATAGACAAAAGGGAATTTTACAAGAGAGTTGGTTGGGTTTACGTCACCCTAGCGCTGCGCAATGGGCAATTGGCGACAGTCTGGGACTCACCCCTATAAGTGCCATCACAATTTTGATCCTCCACGGAAGGGATGGCTCTCCCGTCTCGGTGACCCCCAGAAGTATAATTTTGATGGGAACATGGAGGACTTTGCGGCCACGGCAGATTTTACGTGTACCAGCCACCATTAGTGTACACGACGGTCTTTAGCGGGCTTGAGCACCGAACCTGCAATCTTCCAATTACGAGCCCGGTGCTCTATCGACTGAGCTTCCGCGGCCCATTTTTTTGTTTTAACGAAAGAGAAAAGGACGAAAATTATACCATGCGCCAGCCGGGCACTCTAACTCATTCTCCTATATGCTCCTATCTCCTCGTTCGCTGTTACCAAAATGACCAATATAGGCACTCGGCTACAGAAACTCAAAATATATAATACATATAGTCGAATACGGTCGAATATATAGTCTCAATATACACACACTGGTCAATGAATTAGAAACCTTTAAATTAATATTTTATTGGACCTTCTTTTGCACGTTGGACCTCCTTTTGCATGAATAACAGCCAGTATTCGTGTGGGCAGCGATTCTACAAGCTTCTGGGGTGTATTTATGTTCAGAGTTTACCGTATATTGGCTACATAGACTTCAAGATCCTGTAAATTTGATAAAAGAGACGACTGCTGACAGATACTCCTTTCCAACATGTCCCAGACATTTTTCTATTGGATTAAGATCCGGGCTTTGCGGCATCTAGGGAAACTGTTAGAAGTCCGATTGATGTTCACTGAATCAATCTCGAACGATTCTGAGCCGACGTATGGTTGCATTATCGAACACAAAGTATCCGTTAACTTCGGAGTAAAAATATAACATTGAGGAATGCACTTGATCTATCAATATATTCAGGTGCTGCAAGGCTTTTTTGCTTATCCTCAAGTAACACCAGGAGACCACTTTCATACAAGCAGAACTTTCCCCAAAGGTTTGTAACAGGTTTTGCATACCTTCGCCACCAGCGAGCATAAGTAGAAACTATTACAGGTTTCTAGTTCATTGGTCAGTGTGTGCATAATATATATAGTGGACAAGGAAGCAGACGAATTTAGATCATTGGTATTTTTCATATTAGAATCCGAAACTAATCGTTTTTCGGTTTTATAAAATCGTGTAACATTAATAAACCGTATTTCTAAATTTAATGGTTTATAGACAGTAGTGCATTTAAAGTCTTTTGCGTAGCGTCTATTACTAATTATTAATAACAGAGATAGTTAAAAAAAAAATAGAAATAAAAAAGAGAGAAATAAATAAAATGGGAAGGGGAGGAGAAAAAACACGTTCGAGTAAATACGATAGGATCAACGTATTAGCAACTATTTATCATGCTTTTGAATTTATCACATTTCTTTCTTAATATTTCAAATATATTTTAGCTTATCAACATGTTGTTATAACATAGAAGATTCGCTAGATATGTGGCTATTAGCATATCTTAAATTCTTTATTTTGTGACTATTGGAATAACATGTTGTTATCTGCCTCAACGAGATAAGATTTCGTAAATATGTCTGTTGAAATAAAATACTTCTCTTTAGAGAACATTCGATGCAACTTGAAATATTTTGTAACAGCAGATGTATCTATAAGCCTTAAAACCAGTTGCCATGCGTTTTGTCGATACAAAAACAAATAAATTCTGGAATAAACAAAATATGATATATTGTGTAATACTCTTGTTATTTGTAATTATAGTATTAAGACAATTATAATTACTAATGATAATAAATGTAAAATTCATGCTTTTTTGTATCTAGTAAATTTCCTTAATGCGTTTTCAGCCTTTTAATTTTAATTTTTTTTTTTTTTTTTTTTTTTTTTTACTTGCTTACATCATTTCTAATATTTTTAGGGGCTGCAATAGTCCAGTTGGACGAGCAATGAGCTTGTAATTAAAGGATTGCAAGGCTGATAATCGAGCCAGCTAAAGACCATCGTGTACATCAATACTACACGTGCTATCCGTCGAAGTTGCAACGTACTCCCTGTTCCGTAAAATTCATAGACCTTAAACAGATATACTGTGCCCCCAATAGGACTTACCATTATAGTGAATGTCCTCAACATGAGGGTGTAATCTGCTGTCTTCTTCCTTTGCAGACAGCGCTGAATGTTACGTGACCCGGACTTGAGGGAGATTCTTCGATGAGAAAGCACTTATTTTTGTAACAATTCAAACAAAGAAATTTCCCCTTCAAAAGGGTTTCTCATAAAGAAATTTTTTTATAATTAATCTATGACATTTTAGCTTTCCAACTATGCATAAATTTAAATAAAAAGCATATGTCAATACAGGAATTAAAAGGAAATTCTTTTGACATACAACATTTTCTCATTCAAGCAATTTAACGGCCATCTTCACTCACCGTCGCCAGAAACCCGAGCCAATGTTATTCTATGGGGAAATTTTCTTTACAAATAACTTTTTAACTAATACATATTTTTAAATTCTGTTTTCACATTCAGAAAATTCCCAACTGTTAAATTGACGGACCTTTTTTAAAAGTGTAATTTTTTAATTTTTAATATTTTATTTCGAAATTGCAAAATGAAAAAAATTCACATATTGAAAATTCGTATTTTGCAGCTTCAAAATAAAATATAAAAAATTTAAAAAATAATTTTTTAGAAAAGGTGCGTCAATTTTACAGCTGGGAACTTTCAGAATGTGAAAACAGAATTTAAAAATATGTATTAGTTAATAAGTTATCTGTAAAGAAAAATTTCCCATAGAATAACATTAGTTTCGGCTTCCGGCGGTGGTGAGTGAAGAGGGCCCTTAAGGTTGTAAAGATCTTGGTGAAGTGTTGACCATGGTCAGAAAAAGCTGAACCGGTTGCGAAAGGTGAAGATCCCAAACAGTGGCCGAGAACTTCTACCTTCAGAAGCTGGTAAACAGGAAGTGCTGAATTCAAAACCAAGTCACACTTGTCGTCCTAGTCGGAGCATTTCACATAGACTTTTGTCTAACATGTGGGCAATCTTCCTTACTTCCTGATACACACTGACACATTTATAATTATATAAACACAGAAACACACACACACAAATATTATATTATATGTATGTATTAGTATGTATATTATCCTTTATTCCCGGGAATAACGTCACTGCAGCACTAGAAAATTGTTTTACAGAGGATTCAAATGTTAGAACATAATGTTGACTGTTAAAACCAAGTTTAACTCAAAATTTTTCATCAAATCTACAAAATTTCAGCGAGGTGCTTGAACCCCACAAAATCCCACCTTGGCTACATCCTTGCTACGACAGCCTGTAGCTCTACTTTTACTTATTTTCTGTCAGAGAATAAAAATGTAAATCATTTATCTATATAACGTGAAAACGAACAAGGTAGGTGAAACGAGAAAGTAAACATGACAAAAAATGTAAGTATGAACTATTTTTCCACGCAGCCAATCTAAATTATATTTAATTAAAGTTTCAAGTCTGAAAAAACATAAGAAGTTAAAAATTTATAATTTAAAATCATACAGTTTGAATCCAAAATGAATACAGTAAGACCCCGCTTAACGCTGTTTCATTTAGCACTGTTTCGGTTAGCGCTCTTTTATTTCAACCCGGGGATTCCCCGAAATTGCTCGCAGCAGTACGGTGATTCCCCGAAATTGTAGATAGCCTCGTTTAGCGCTGTTTCGCATTACGCTCTACTTTGATGGAACGTATACCCCGCGTTAAGCGGGGTCTTATTGTATCTGAAAAAAAGAAAGAGAAAAAAATATTAAGAAAATATTACTGATGGCTTTCTTAAAAATAAAGTTATTCGAAAGATAATACTGTCAGTAATATGACTGTTTTTTAGTGTTGATAAGAGATGGAATTCAATCATTTTTAGTGCAAGAGTACTAATAACACTAAAAGTAACATTAAAAAAAAAAAAAGATAGAAATCGGGCACATAATATTAATTACGCATAGTTCACTGTTAACGCAATTACTAGTTTTTTTTTTTTCTAAATAAGATAGGAGACATTTTTTATTTTCATTATTATATTTTTTTTAAGGATTGGTTTGTTTTTATTCATTTATTCTGAATCGTATTTTGTTTAAATTGTTTTGATAACTTCTGTTTAAGATAAACAGCTCCACTATTATAAAGTAGCATCGATGTTTTGATAAAAATTCACAGAAAGCTTCGAAATCTCAAAGTAAGAAAAATTTGCCCGTTATCTTATGTAGATATATTCCCTTTTAAAGATTGTAGATAACAAGAAAAAGTTTAATGAACTGGGATAAAATGCATTGAAAGTAATTTTGCCTTCTTAAAGGACACTGTAAAAATTTAAGAAAACACATTGCTTCAAAATAATTACTTTTTCTACTTTAGCAGAAAAAAAAAAAAGCCAAGGCACACTTGGTCTTTAAAAAAGGAGGCAATCATGAAATTAGGAGACAAATATATCATCACTGTAGCACTGCTGTGGGTTTAAATTTTTTATGATCTCTAACTTTCATTCTCAGCAATGTGTGTGTATGAGGGGGGGGGGGGGTGTTCAAACACCTTCAAAATTTTATAGATTTGATGAAAGTTGTTTTTAACAGTCGTTTTTAACATTAAACATTATGTTCGAATCTCCTCCAAAAGCTTTTTCAGGCTATGGCCTTGGAAAAAACATCTTATCCACAGACGTGTCATCTAATGGTAGTGTTGCTAGATGGTCGAAAGTCAATTTTCCCAAACTGGCTTTCAAATTTCCCCAAATCAGGGGGTTTTATCAAAAAAATACCCAATAATTTCTACTAAAAAAGTAAATTTTTTTTAAAAAAAATTTCGAAATAATTAGCAGATTTAAGCCCAAATTTTTCCCCATGTAAAGCTTATTTTTGAAAAAAATCCCCAAATGCAAGAATACACACTAGTTATTAACGTTATTAATAACTAGTGCCTCACTAGTATGAATAGAGACCAGTTAATTAATTTTTAATTAATTTTACACTTAATTAACTTTTAATTAAGTAATTTTACACTAATTAATTAGCTTTTTATAAATATTTGTTATCGAAAATTGTTAAATCTGCGTGAGGAACTAGGTGTAGTTTCATCAGCTCTCCCTAGGGTATTCGTGAAGTTGTATTATTAGACCCTCTAATCAACTGTATTTATACTAAGTTCCTTATATGTATAAACAGGCGCTAAGGATGTTCATAGGATGTCTTTTCATCCTCAGGATATTCTGAGGATGTCCGAAGGAGAAATGGCACCTCAAAAAAGTCCCTACATGCTAAAGAAATTCCTAAACATCCGTACGCATAAGGACAAATACCTACAGTTCACTAAAGTGAACGAGAACTAATCAGGTAGACCAATTTAAGACAAAAAAAAGTTGAAAAATTCCCCAGGTTTCTCACCAGAAAATTTCTGAAATCCTCACACAATTCCCCACAAACATTTAGTCCCCCCAAAAGTCCCCAGAAGCCCAAAAAATCCCCCCAAAATGGGGACAAAATCCCTAATCTGGCATCACTGTATTAGATCCGGAAGAAATAATGATATAAGAGGAGATGACCTATCAGGAAAAACATGAAGTCGTAACCGCAAAAATCATTATAAGAAATTCGTGACCTCTAAAAGCCATTCAGTAACACAGTTACAAAAGAAATTCTACGTTGTTATTGTGAAATTACGCAATATGGATCATTCGAGATGAAAGTTATTGGAATTATAGTTCTTAAAGCTGTCAAATAAATAGCCAATGTTTTGGTAGACTCAATATGGCTCCTGCGGTAGCCTTGGTTGCTATTGCGGCAGCCATCTTATTAGACAGCAGTTAACTTCATTTGCCCTACATGCTAACACGCCGTATGCTAACTCCTCTTACAGTCGGCTGCAAAATTAATCGAGCACTAGCAATAATCCTTGCCAAAAAAAAAGTACACTTAATACAGCTTTGTTAAATAAATCCTTGTCCAGTCATGTTCTTAATCAGTCTAAGAACATGATTCGACAAGGATTTACTTAGCAAAACAGTCTTAAGTGTACTTTTTAAACATAGGAATTATTGGCTAGTGCTCGAATAATTTTGCAGCCGACTGTATATCAGTACTCCAAGGACCGGATAACACCGAATTTTTTTCAGAGATAAAAGTCTAATCCATACTTTCTGAAACCTAAGGTCACGTGGGTATAACCTCTAGCGTGTCAAACTAAATCTTTGCGTTATTGCTCTCTCCAATAACGCAATAATTTCCAAAATATATTTCATTTGTCACTTTTTTTACAGACAGCTGACTGACTGTTTTTTTTTTTGCACTATGCTTAAGCTGACCAAATGTCCCCATTTTTGGGGGACAAATGGGGACATCTATGTACTTCCTTTATTTTGAAGGCATTTTTCTAAGTTTTAAAAAACTGTAGAAAGTAAATTATTAATCAATAAAACTATTTTTAGTCCTTATTTATTAGGAAGGAAAAAATACACCCGTAATTGGATAATTGTAGCAATTTTTAACGCTTCTCTATTAGAAAGGTACTTTTATCTGGTCATCCTAACCATGCTCCTTGTATTCTCCACAATTACGACGCTCCGTTCACTAAAATCTAAAACGGTAGGTCAATGGATTTGCTAATATATCAGTACTTCTTAATTCTATACATCAGAAAACATAGGGCCAAATATTTCACAGCGAAATTATTTTATTATTTTTAAAATGTTTTTAAAAAATAAAAGTAAGTCCTTGTGTACAGAACAAAAATTAAAATAAAATAGATAAATAAATGAAGTAAAATACAATAAAAAATAAAAAATGAATCCTTTTTTTCAGTTTACTGAAACTTGAATTCAACGACCGTTGGGCCTAGGTCCCACGAGCACACCTCTCAACTCCTACACCACCATTACAATAATGAAGATTGTAAATTTGATAAATTTGCATTCAGATACTTTCCCTTTATCACAAAAAGCTTTTCCTACTTATCAGCACCAATTTATGTCAAGGACCATCTAAATACAGATATTAGTATTTTTTAGTTATAGAGTTCACAAATTTTGCTCCTTGCTTAGACATTGCTCTAATAATTTAGTCAGATCATGTTCAAAATAGCTTAAATCATGTTAGCCCTACCGACAGTGGCCGACAGATTTCGGTCTCAAAACTGCTAGACAAGAGTTTTGAGCTGGGGACTTCCTAGTTGTTCTTGGGCCTTTCCTAGTTCCCTATGTTTGAACAACTAGTTCACACTCATCGGCCTAGCCTTTCGAGGTTAATAGTTATTTTCTTCGAAATTTGTGTGAACATGGGCTAGGATTACTTAAAAAGTCCCCACGTTTGCATTACAGTCGGCTGCAAAATTATTCGAGCACTAGCAATAATCCCTGTCTAAAAAAAGTGCACTTAATACTGCTTTGTTAAGTAAATCCTTGTCGATTCATGTTCTTAGTCAGTCTAAGAACATGATTCGACAAGGATTTATTTAACAAAATAGTCTTAAATGTACTTTTTTAATATAGGAATTATTGGCTAGTGCTCGAATAATTTTGCAGCCGACTGTACCTCTCAGGCTTAGACGATCCACTTAAATCTCACACCACCACATTTACAGTCGATAACAAACGTGTCCGAACACCAGCAAAAATTCCCTATGTAAAAAAAGGACACTTCATATGGTTTTGTTAAATAAATCCTTGTCGGATCTTGTTCTTAGTCAGTCTAAGAACATGATTAGATAAGGATTTATTTAACAAAACTGTATGAAGTGTACTTTTTTTACATAGGAATTTTCGCTAGTGTTCGGACATTTTTGTTACCTACTGTACATCATGTTAAATAAATTATCGAACATCGCAAAGTCCAAACCTTTTGCTTCCTACAGTATCAAAAATCCTTGAATTGCACTTATTAAATTTTCTTTAAAATAAAATATTCTCAATTCGTCTGGATATTCAAGAGATGTTAATGCCCTTATGATAAACATGATACTAGCATTGCATCATTTTTTTACACAACGTCCTTGCCATTATTAAAATCCACAACGCCATTGATGATTTTTTTTTAGGTGAATATGGTGATATAAACAAATATGGGATAAAGGTTGTTGAAAGTTTTAATGCGTTCGAAATGAGTTCAGATAAACCTTTTCTTATCAACCGTTGTCTTCTCTTCCGGAAAGAAAGAAAATGTTTTGCACAAATTATGAATATAGGGTTATAAAACTCTAAATAGACTTTGAACATTTTGCGGCGTATGAAAATATAAGAACGCAGTCATTGTGACAGATATGCAAAATACGTTTTAGTGAAGAAAGGATTTATTCAAACCTCTCTGATAAAAAACTTGATTAATGCTTTTGAAAAAGTTTGATAATTTTTACACACTTTTTTTAACTTGGTTTGTTGTTTATTTTTGGGTGGAATATTGGTTATTTTTGTGTGTGGACCAAATCTAAGAACAGAATTTTTACCCATTCCTTATCATCCGATTGAGCAGAAATTTTGCACACATATAGAACTCCAATGATAATAAGTGCTTAAGTAATGGACACAGCGGTGATACCCTGGGGGCTCTGGATCCTCAACACCAGTTTAAAATTTGTTTTCGAAATTTAAACCATTGATTTCCTATCGTCCGATTGAGCTGAAATTTGGCATACATATATAATTCGGATGACAATATAATATATGCTGAAGTAGTAACAGATTTAGGAGTGTGGCCCTTGGAGCCTTTGCAATCAACTCCAATTCAAAATTTGTTAAGAAATTTTAACCCATTTCCCATCGTCCGATTAAGTTGAAGTTTTGCATACATATATTCCGCATCCGTTGAACTGGAGTTTTTAGTACATTTTGAAATAAAAACGATTTTTTATTTATTTATTACTAGCAAACCCGTGTGAAATTTTCGCACTTTATTTCTTTTCTTATTTACCTTCAAATTTTGAAACTCATAAGTATTATACCAATTTCACCACCTAATTAAAATTTTAATTTACCAGAAGCCAAATTATTATTATAACCATATAAATATTGTGCAATAGTGAAACCAGAATCATTCAAAGAAAAGTTTTAAAATAAAATTCATGGTTGTCAACCCAAATTTCATACTTCTGCAGGCAATACAGTTTTAGAAAAGAACCCCATGACGCCTTTTAAATTTTTATCGCCAAGAGTGCGATGACATTTTATTTATTTTGGCATAATTTTTTGTTAAAAGAAAAAAAAATTCCCATTTCGAATATATTTTTTATGATTACGTTTTTTAGTGAATTTATGATAATGATTCATATTCTGTATATATCTATTGAGACTCATTGAAACCTTTGGACAGCCCCTGCCTGCCTGGACGTGCCAAGCTTAACGGGTTGGATGCTATCCGCCGGAGCGAATAAATCGCCGGATCACTGCATGATAGCTGCCTACTGCCAGACAGTAATCTAGACGCAACAGAGAATGAGCTGTGTCCGATGGCTCGTTCAGACTTCTAACTTCAATCGAGAGAGGACCACTCTTCTGCTAGGCAACAAGGTGACATCACAAGACAGCTCTGGTAAGACATAAGGCTCCTATATATACGAGCTGGCGCATCCGACATTTTTTTGCCTTAGGGTTGCCGCATGTACCCAGCGTGATAAACAAACGGCATCCATTGTTTCTACCGTCTTGCTCGTAATTTTAGTGAAATAAACTGCAATATGGGAGGTTGTTCAGCAATAAACTGCTGTAAACACTCCAGAAAAGGATACAAAATGTTTAGGTTTCCTTCGGATAATGCAAGAAGGAGAAAATGGGCTGCGAATTGTCGTCCAGATTATTGGATCCCGGGACCTAATGCACAGCTTTGCATAGTAAGTTTTATTGTTATTCACTTATACTTTTCTTTGCATTTCTGACATTTATAAAGTAAAAAAATTTAAAAAAAAGTATTATTTAAATCTAAATATGTATTTTAATAACCATAAATTATTGTAAGAAACGCTTTTTTACTGTGTGTTTGTAGAGTCTTGGCGACGTTTTTTTGGTTCGCCAAAGTTGTCTTGTTTCCGTGTCCTGATAGTATTAGGTCGTTAAAAAAACTTTCCAATTTTAATTGATACGCTCTTTTTTTTCCCCCCCTTTCAAATGTTATGAATTATTTAAGAAACAGAAACAGATTACTTGTGTTGCTTATCATTTTTGGTCGATTTTATTTTTAGATGAAAATTTCTTAAAACCACCAGTGAAGCGATAAAATCGCCAAGCGGAAATGCTGTCCTCTTACGAGGCAAAAAAATGGCGGTGATGCGCCGGCCTATTATTTATTTAAGGGGCTCTAGTAAGACAGGGTTGCGACTTCTGCTTCTGGACACATAATGCTCGACTGACACACCACACCTCCAGATCGCACAAGGTAGGAAGCGCACAGGCACGCTACCTGGGTGCAGAAATTTTGAAAATGTGCACACTATCGGAGAGCCAGAAGGAAGGAAGAAGAAAAAGAAAAAAAAATAATAATAAATAAAAAATTAAAGTTAATTAAAATTACTTAATTTTTGAATTTTGGGTAGGGGGGAAACACAGGGGGGGGGGAGCCAAAATGATAAGTTGTGCACTCAGATTTATGCAGAATTGAGGAGGCCAAATAAAAAAGGGGGGGGAGCTAAACACCAAAACTGCTGAACGACAATCGAGAGAGAAAAAAAAAAAAAATTAATTCTTGCCACAGGTGGAAGGAAGGAAAACTTTTGTAGCGCATAGTCTAGAGATTTGAAGTGGCTGGGCGAAAGGGGGGAATGGGACCATGCGCTAAAGGCCTAAAAGGAGAGGAAAGAGGGACCATCGCAATTTTGATCCACCACGGGGGGATGGTGCCCGGGTTGGTAGCCCGACGACTGCTTAACAACCCCATCGAGCACTTGACGGTGCAGCACATTTTTACGAGGACCAGACACCGCCACACCCTCGGTAAGTTGACAAAAAAAAAAGAGAAAAAAAAAATTATATTTATATATTACGGTTAGTTGTTAATTAAGCAAACCTTCGAGGCTTCGGAGAACTGCAGAGAGGCGAGAAGTGAACAGCGGGGCTAACAGGGAGCCGGACCTGACCAAGAAAACTGACCCTCTAACAGGGGTCCGGAACAGGAGAGCCTCGGGGCTAAAAAAAAAAATTGGGGGGAAGAGCCGCTCAAGCTTGGCTCCCGGTCACCTTACCCACTCAAGGGTCCGGTTGAGGAATACCAAGGGGCTCAAAAATAAATAAATAAATAAATAAATAAAAATTGGGGAGGAGAGCCGCTCAAGCTTGGCTCCCGGTCACCTTACCCACTAAAGGGTCCGGTTCAGGAATACCAAGGGGCTCAAAAAAAAATGGGGGGGAGCCGCTCAAGCTTGGCTCCCGGTCATCTTACCCACTAAAGGGTCCGGTTCAGGAATACCAAGGGGCTCAAGGAAGAAAAAAAAAATGGGGGGAGAGCCGCTCAAGCTTGGCTCCCGGTCACCTTACCCACTAAAGGGTCCGGTTCAGGAATACCAAGGGGCTCAAGGGAAAAAAAAAATAATAAAAAAAAAATAAAAAAAAATGGGGGGGAGAGCCGCTCAAGCTTGGCTCCCGGTCACCTTACCCACTCAAGGGTCCGGTTCAGGAAAACCAAGGGACTCAAAAAGAATAGAATAAAATAAAAAAAAAAAAAATAATAATAATAATAATAATAAAAAGGTGGGGGGAGAGCCACTCGAGCTTGGTTCCCGGTCGCCTTACCCACTCAAGGGTCCGGTTCAGGAATACCAAGGGGCTCCAAAATAAAAAATAAAAAAAAAAAAAATGGGGGGGGAGAGCCGCTCAAGCTTGGCTCCCGGTCACCTTACCCACTTAAGGGTCCGGTTCAGGAAAGCCAAGGGGCTCAAAAAAAAAAGAAGGCACCCTCGAGGAGGCGGACCCGAGGTCCTGAACAAGATACTGTAGCACTGACACCTCCCTGCACTAACCCAAATTAACCCGCAGAAGGGGAACAAAAAAGAGAGAGAGAATAGTTAATAAATAATAGTTAATTAATAATTAGTAAATTCAATTATGAATAATTTATGGAGAAGAAAAAAAAAAGTAAGATAAAATAAAATAAAATAATATAAAATAAAAATAAAAAGGGGTGCATGATCAAGATTCGAATGAGACACTACGGACGTAAGGTGGCTTGCGAGGCCCGATGCGAGGATTCAGCCTTTTGGATCCCTTCCTGGGATTCTGGAGTTATGGACTTCTTCTGTTCGGACCAAAGAGTGCTGATAGGTGAATCCAAAGCGGTGTGCTGAGCGGTAGTGCTAGCTTCTTGATCATACCATTCATACAAACTCATGATAAAAAAAAAATAAAAAAAAAGTTATTGTACTTAACTGAGATAAAGTAAAATAATTAATTAAATGTTAAATAAATGAAAAAAAAAAAAAAAAAAAAAAAAAGATATTTGGTTTAATAACCCATTTATGCGCGGTCATGAGCGTGGTGCGGACTTACAGACCAATTAAAACCGAGGACCGTTTACATTTATATGCACATTTTTTATACAATTTTTATTTTTTATAATTTTTTATACATTTTTATATTATAATAGTTTTTTATACATTTTTTATTTTTTTAATAATTTTTATTTTACAAAGATTTTTTAATATTAACATTTTTACTTTTACCGGGCCTCAAGTAATATCGATGCTAGCGTCATTACTTGAGGGGGCTTTAACGTCAGGGGCCTCGTTCATGACCTAAAATAAACAAAAAGTGGCGGTAGCGGTAGGAGCCTCTATTGGCTGGGAGGTCCTCTTCTTCCGGTTGTTTTGTTCCTTCTTTTCTTCTGAAGGTTGTAGTTTCTTGTAGGTGCTGACACTGCTTATTGTTATTGTGAAATGTCGTCTATGTTGTTCGTGAGCCATCTGACTATGTGTTTTGCCTTGTTTTGTACGTGTGTGTTTTGTGCTAGCTGTTTGTACCATAGTATTTCATTTGCTTGTGTTATTTGGGCCAGATGGTGTTGATCCGTTAGAGGGCAGGCTGTTAGGTAGTGTATTGTTGTGCCTAGTGCACCACAGGCGCAATCCGGGCTTCTCTTCTTCTTAATCCGATGGAGGTAAGCCGGAAAGGCCCCATGTCCTGTGTAGATTTGTGTCAAGAGCTTGCAGCTAACCAGTGTTTTAGTGTCCACTTTTGGGAAGTACCTGTGTGTTAGCCTACCCGTGTCCCCATAGTCCCACTCGAACTGCCATTGATCCATTGTTAACCCTCTAAGTCTTCTCTTTAAGTGGGAAATCGGTTTTTCTAGGTGGAAGTGATTGCGGTTTGTATTGTTTTCCGCTGCTGTTTTTGCCAGTTTATCTGCCTCTTCATTCCCATATATTCCTACGTGAGCTTTTACCCATTCTATTTTAAAGGTGTTATTAGATCTTCTGATTTCCGAGTGGATTTTATTAACCATATTATCTGTCGTGAATGGTTTGGAAAGGGCCTGTATGGCTGACATGCAGTCCGAGTGGATACTACAGTCGGTAATAAAAGTGTCCGAACACTAGCGAAAATTCCTGTATAAAAAAAGTAGAGTTAACACTGTTTTGTTCAATAAATCCTTGTCGAATCGTGTTCTTAGACTGACTAAAAACAGGATTCGACAAGGATTTATTTAACAAAACTGCATTTAGTGTACTTTTTTTACATAGGAATTTTTGCGAGTGTTCGGACACTTTTGTTACCGACTGTATATGAAATGCCCTTTGTATTTCCCCACTCTGCAGCTTTGAATATAGCCAGTAGTTCGGCCTGGAAGACACTGTTGCACTATCTTAGGGGCACTGACCATTCGTAGATTTTTTATATGTTTTCAAAGGCTACAAAGGCCGAGCCTGTAGCTCCTGATTCCAGCTTCGAACCATCCGTGTAAATTTGTATGTCGTTTGCTGAAGAGCCGATTTGTGGTTCTGGTGTGTCGGCTGGGTGCTTGCGCCAAATGTTTTGCTTTGTGACATAGTCAGTGTGGTTGAACATGTTGTTGTGTAGGTTATAGTTCTTGTGAAGTCTTGTGATTGAGCCATATGCTGCCTCGTATTGTACTTAGAGGTGTACTGGAATCAGGCCAGAGAGAACCAGAAGTGCCGATGTTGGGGCTGTTCTGTATGCCCTTACGATGGCCAGCGCAAAGTGCCTTTGGCAGCTGAGCAGTTTGTTTTTGTTCTGCTGCGTTAGGTTGTTCCCCCAGATCGGGAATGCATAGATCAGTGTCTTTTCCACTACTGTTTTGTACCAGGTTTTTACCAAGTTTGGCTTGAGTCCCCATCCCCTTGAGACCATACGTCCAAACAGATTGAAGGATTTATAGATTTTTTTTGTCTGATTCTCTATGTGGGGTTGCCATCTGAGGTTTTTGTGGATAGTTACTCCTAAATACTTCATTTTTTCTTGTGTCTCTAGCGCTGTCCCATTATAATGTATCCCTTCTAGTTTGTGGGAGCATGCAGTCGGGAGGTTTCCTAGTCGTGGTCTGTTTAGGTATAGCAGTTCCGTTTTACTCCAGTTAATAGTTAGGTCGTTTTCTTTTGCCCATGTGCCGAATTTTTGTAATGCTGTGTTTGCAGTATTTATGAGTGTTTCTGTGTTTTTTGCTGAAATTGTCAGTATAAAGTCATCTGCGAAGGCTTGGATCTTTGTGTTGTTCCCCCAGCTATGATTGAGCGCTGTCTCAGCTATTAATAGCCAAAGGAGGGGCCCTAGGCAGCTTCCTTGCGGACAGCCTCCGAAGGTTTGTTTTGTGATTATTATTCCGTTTTCCTCCAGTGTCACATACCTGTCTTCCAGAAAGCTTACTATCCAGTTAACGAGGTATGTTGGATAGCCGGAGTTTTTGAGGTTATTTATCAGAGTCGGCCAACGAATATTGTCAAAGGCACCTTTGATGTCTATTGAAATTAGCAGTGTTTGTTTCCTGTCTGTCCTGTCCTTGTTTATGTTGTCTATTAGTTTTTGTAGTGCATTTTCTGTGGAGGTGCTTTGTTTAAAGCCGAATTGATTTGGGTTCCAATAGTTTGTAATTGTCAGGTGATGGTTAATTCTGCCGTGAATAATTCTCTCTAGTATTTTGCTGATAGCTGGTAGGAGGCATATTGGCCTATAATTTTTTGGGTATTTGGGATCCTTGCCTTCTTTGTGGAACAGAACTACTATACCCTGTTTGAACTGTTTAGGGAAATGTTCCAGCTGGAGGCATTTATTGAAAAGTGTGAGGAGGAGGTTCTGACTCACGTGGTTGATTCTTTTGATCAATCTGTAGTCTACATAATCGTGACCCGGGGCTTTGTTTTGCTTTATGTGATTAATTATCCTGTTAAGTTCCTGCGAAGTAATTCTGCGCGGGCTGCCTTCGTCGAAGCGGGGGGGGGGGGGGGGGTAGCGTGCTTAACCTGTGCGGGGTGTGTTCATTCGTTAGGTACAACGAGTCTAAGAATTTATTTAATGTGCGATCTATTGTGACGTGATCGTTGTTTTCTAGTATGTTGCAGAGTTTAGCGGGGGCTGACATTTTGCCTGAGGCGATTTTGTATTGAGGGCCGTAGGTATCTTTGGCGCTCTCGCAGAAAGCTACCCATGCCTTCGACCTTTCCTTTTTTATTAGTTTTTTGTAAATTGCTCGCTCTCTCTTGTACAGGATGTGTTGTTGGCTTCTAATGCTAGGGTCTGGCTGGGATTGATACCTACGGCGGAACGCCCTCACCCTATTTCTGGCTGCCTTAATCTTGTCCGTCCACCATTTCGGATCTTTTTGTTCTGGGGTTTTTCGCTGCTTGTAGCAGGTGAAGGCTAGGGATTTCACTTCAATCATGAGATCCTCCGTTATTTTGTCTAGTGTGGTTCTATCTGTTGTGCTGTTAATTTGGCCGATATACCTTTCACTTAGTTTTAAATAATGCTAGGTTTAAAAATGACGCTTGCGAAGATTCTGAAGAAGCAACTTTTAAAAATACATTTTTCCATAAAATAATGTCATCATACACATGTCGTCATTTTTTCTTATTAGTTCATTGAACTGAGTCCGCCGAGTCCGCGTGCTTTTGTTCATTTTTAAATATTATTATTTTTTTTTTTATCCTCGCGTATTTTATTAATTTCACCACTATCGTATCATTTCGACAAAAAATAATTGTAACTGGTCCACGTTAGAGAAATATTATACAGATTTTTCTTTATAATTTATGAATTATTTTTAAACTGGAATTATTTTTTAATATAATCAAATTACATTTCTAAATGACTGCTAATATCAGTGCCGTATTTTAATATAATTCTAGAAAAACAAATGATATATTTATCATATATATATAATTTAAAAAAAATCGAAATTTTTCTCTTATATCTGTTAAATTTTTCTCACTTCAATCTCTTTTACGGTTCTTGTTGAAATTAGAACTTCCAAATTTTGGAAATCCTAATTTACTATTTTCGCCAAATTTGGCCACCGCGTTGACTAATTTAACACCAGGTTACCGCGTCTAAAATAAACAGTGTGGCAATCGCCTATAACCGTGATGTTAAAATGATGCTACAAAAATTAAGCTTACCCAGATGTCGCTGTGATCGAAGCTATTGCTCAAATCGAAGACCTGATTGGCTTTTCCCAGTTTCGTCAGTTTAATCACGTGATCTAAGCATATAATTAACCAATAGGGAGTCTCGGTTTTGTTGTCGTGACCCTAGCTTCGATTACAATGGCATCTGGTGACAGGCTTAATTTTTTTAGTACAATTTTATTCGCCGCTTTCCACACTGTTTATTCTAGACGCTGTAACCAGGTTGCCAATTTTATCGCCAAAGGATTCATATCGCGATAAGTCTTCATTTATGTTGGTGAAGAATTTAGCGACAAAATTGGCTGTTAATAGTTCAGGATTGCCAGAATCAGTAAGCAGTTTCTCAATTCTATCAGAGTTAAATTTTTGACACAATATAGCGTTTCTCGCCGCTAATTTTTGACAAAGAGTACAAAAGTAGGCCATCTACACACAAGTGAATTCTATTTAACACTAAGCTGTGCATTCGCCAATGAGAAATTATGTAATAAGCTGCAGAAGATTATTCCTGAACAAGCGAAAATCTTGCTCTGCGGCGTATATAAAATCCTATTCTGGTGAATTTTGTGTTCCTAGTAATAGTCTTCCTTTCTTGTTTTCGAGAATGTTCCTGAACTGGAATCCGACTAATTATTTACGAGCCACTTACAACTTTTAATTTTTTAAAGATTCGATAATTTTTTTTATATAACTAGCGGATTACTTCTTTTCCAATATTGCATTTTTTTTATAGCAATGTTCATTGAAGTAGGTTGTACATTTTTCTGCCACCTGTCTGCCAATCACAAAAGTTTATAAAATATAAAATGTATAAAAAAAAGTGTAAAAAGTAAAATAAAAATAAAAACTTAATATGTTAGTGTATGTATATCTATTGTTACTTGTCGTGATGGGAGATGGGCACTCCCAGTCATCTGTTTATTTAGGTTCCTTTTTTATTCTTTCTATATTCTCAGAAATATATGTTCCATACAAACAGTTTATCTATCTAGCTTTAAATTTCAGTATTTCTTCTTCCGCTGAGCAGTCAGTCTGATAGCCGTCCTGCACTCCAGTGGTAGTTTGCCCCTGTCCGGTGGGCGTGATGTGAAAAATCTCACAGCAGTTGTGGGAGGGTCAATGAGTCACCTTGGCTCCTCCCCTGGCCCGCTCTCCCAATGCGGGAAGCAGTTCGTCTGAATAAAGATGCTTGGTTAAATGAATAACTCTAATTGTCTTTTCTTATTATTATTTTACATTATGGATTATGTTAAGTTTTTTTTTCTCTTGTTTACCTCTGTCATTTTTTAATTCTAGTTACGTTTAGGTTATTTTTGTATTGTTTTATAATATCAAGTTCCCTTTATTTTATTTTCTCCTTGGTTTACCACTATTGTATGTTTATTATATAGTTTTATGTTAATATTATTTTATGTTCGTTCCGTTTGAAACCAAGGATCTTTGTTAATTTGTACTGATGTTATAAAATATATTTTCATATTAATTAAATTAAGATACTACATCATCTTCACAATAAAATGTCATCTTGATGTAATCACAATCAAATTTTCAATGTGAGTATTTTTCAAAAAGACTCGTTAGTACCATTAAAATGAATAGTTGAATCCGTAATGATTTAAAACAAAATGAACGTTCATTATTATTACTATTATTATTATTATTATTATTATTCCCCCATTAAAAAAAAATAAGTGGGCTGCTTTGATCAGATGTCGTTAATAGAGCAACAAATTTACTTTCGTTTTATATTTAGTGTACTTTTCTGAGATGAGAAACGGCTGACCTCATTATGAAAATAAATTTTGATAAAAAAAATTGTGCTGCATGAATTTGTATTGAAAAATATAGAAGAAATATGATGGAAAGATAAGAGAAATATACCGCAACATATTTTTACTTTCTCTTACCCATAAGGTAGAGAAAGTATTGTTTTTGGGTCAAATTTTCGAATGCGAGATTTTGTTATATTTACATGTTTTGAGGTCCCCTGAATACGAAAATCATGTTTTTAGCAAATGGTCTGTGTGTGTGTCTGTGTGTGTGTCTGTTATCAGCATATCTCAAAAACAAATTATGGCAGAAAGTTCAAACTTGGTATTCTAAATGTGTATCATATAGGGATGCTACAGTAAGCTTTTCGTTAAGATGAAGCAAATGGTTCGTGTACAGGGACAATCAAGAGAATTCTAATACATTACGTCTATGGGGGAAATTGCAGGTAAGTAGAGTTTAACGTCTATAGACTGCACTAAACCAAATGAAACGAATGTATATTTTTTGTATTATAATAGAGATAGTTAACTGGGGGGAAAAAATTATGCATGTAGGAGCCTCGCCTCCCCCTCGAGAGGAGTAAATTTTCATGATGGGTATCTTTCAAAAGAGCTCGCTAATACCTTTAAAACGAATGGTTGAACCATCGATCTGCGATAATTTAAAACAAAGTTATCGATTTTTTTTACTTTTAACGAAAAAAAAACTTAGAAAAAAAATCGTATTTTTTTTTTTTTTTTTTTTTTTAAATATTGTGAATAAAATGGACTTTTTTTGGATATTTGCTGTTATACTACTTCTCTAATATGGAAATCGTCTGCATTATCATAAAAGATAATTTTTTTAAATAATAATTTAAATAAATTATTTTTTAAAAGCAGAATTATTTTTTAATAACCTAATTAAATTCTATATAAATGTAGGTGCATTAATGAAACGGGGGGTTGAGGGGGGGGGGCGGTAGCCCCCCTCACACAGAACTAATTATCATATAAAACTCTTCCGAAGCCTCATTTGAATTGTTTAATATAGGTTTGCATGGCAGTACTCGTTATCTTACCTCTTAAACTCCAACCTGTATTTATAGTATTAATTTTCAGGGTAAGAGAAAGTCGTGTGAGTGACACACCAGATTATTTTGTATGAAATAAGAAAAATATTATTGAAAACTAATATGATGATTAATTTTCTCCTTCTTCAACTCGTTGGAAACTTACTCTCATATTCTCTTTAATTTTTTTATTTACATTTCCAGCATTCCAGTCCTTACTGGATCATATATTTCGTTGCTTTATTTTCTGAAAAATCCTTATCTTTAATGTTGTTAACTTCTTTCTCCCCCTCTCCCTTCTTCTTCTTATGTGTTATGTAAAATGAAGCCTACGCTCGTATACGCAAATATTTTGTTTGTACATCAGCGTAATCAGGTTACAATATCTTCGGGATTATCTCTGATATTTCAGAAAAAAACGTTTACTCTCATTCTCAAAATTTTTTTGCACTAAATATGTTCCTTGTTTTGATTTGCTTTACTAGGTGATAGTATGTGTTATATTTTATTTTGCTTCATTAAGAGATAAATAAATGTGGCGTGATATCTGAAGTGTAACGTGAAACGGTACTGGTGAAAAAAGAAAAAAAGAATAAGTGTTATGGGAGTTGCAAAAGCACATCTAAAAAGGAGTTTATGCAGCAAATTTGAAGAAAATCGTTAGAGTCGTTTTTGAGATACCGACTTTCGGTCTTCCTTCTGATTTTTACCAGAATTTGGGATAAACTCACCTATTTACAAATAACCAACAATTTCACACGAAAACTATACACTAAAGAGGAAGAGGAGTTAATAGAATTAAAATCTATAAAATTAACATACTTATACAGGGCGCTTATCATTTTTCCAGGAGTTACCAATTAATGTATACGAAAAGACATTTAAAACGAATTTATATAGCAATTTTGAAGAAAATCGTTTGAGCCGTTTTTTAGATACGGACTTATGATAATACTTCCGGATTTCTATGTCCTACTTCCGTATTTCTAATTTTCATCCAAAATTGGTAAAAAAAAATATATATACAGCAGAGCCGGTGTTTATTCTAAAGTTTCATTTTTCTATCACTTTTCGTTTTCGAGGTATGATATTCAGAAAAATTACTCCCCCACCCTCTGATAAAACACACACACTTATCATTTTTTCAAAAACTACTTTTTTGGATTCAGTATTCAAGAGACCTTAAATGTGTGAATGACGTGAAAACTCGACTTCGAAATTTTTAACTGAATATAATTCTTTATTTATGGCTGTCGGGGAATGGAAGTAAAAAATTCACGTTTGTAAAGAAGAAATTGAAGTTCATCGTATTGAAGCTAATTCCTTTTTCCATTGTTGATGCCAAAATAATAATAATAATAATAAGTAAAGTTATATCACTCCATTATTCTAATAACACTGCTCGGCATGAAAATTGTATCTGACACCATTACAGCATATTTTTATGTAAAATGACCTCCTGAATCCGAATATGACCATCATTTTGCCCCATCGCCCACCGTTTTCTTGTAACTCCCCCTCCCCCATTTTTATCATTGTTTGGTAATTTTATACCCATCAGTTTGATTTGGAAATGAACGATGATTATTTTAACCGTTAAATGTCTTCTGACCTGAGGAGCTACAGAGATAGAAAGGTCTAAAACACGAACATTTTTAGTAAAAAGGATATTTGAGGGGATTTGTGCCCAGAAAACAAAAAACAAAAATCAATAAAAACAATCAGCTTCTGTTTCTTTTTCTTTGCAATATTTCTCTTATTTTTTATATCTGTACAGATAAGTATAAAGGATTTAAGTCCAAAAATGTCGATTTTGAGTTAAGTACGTAGTCCGACTCAGAAAAAAATTCTCAATCGATTGGTATAAAGTATTTAAGTCTATGTCATTTAGTCTTTGAGAAAATTCATTGGTAAAAAAGTATTCAAGTCAGAAATTTACCATTAATGTATGGTATAAAATATTTAATTCAATTTTTTCTTGTTATTAAATGAAGGTTGACAATCACTGAATGATATAAAGGGTATAAGTCAACGAAATCCCTTTTTCCTAATCGATTCTTCTGATTTGTTTTTAATTAGTTTAACTTTATTTTTCGTCTCCTGAAAAATCAAGAATATGGACTTAAATCCTTTATACTTATCAGTACAAATATATTCCAGCTTCCAATTTGCCATTTTCTTACCAAAACACCCCAAATAATAAAAATTATACAGTGATTTTTTTTTTTTTTTTTTTTTTATGTTGATGAGTGGAGTAAGGGCAAGAAAGTTTGACTGATTCACTGTACGACGTTTGCTTTCAATAACTCCTACGTGAAATATTTTGGGCAGTAAAACCTCCAGCTTTGACACGTGTTAAATTTCATTGCTGTTATCATTGTAGTCGTCAGTCGTTATCTACCTTTAGTACACGTTTTGCGATAAGAGAGCGAACTTTATGGTGTTCTCGACGGTGGTGATCTTGTGTGGTGATCTTAACACGCGTCAAAGGAGGGTATTTTACTGTTCATGTTTTACTGCCCAAAACATTTAACATGGGTGTTACTGAAAGCAAACGTCGTACAGTGAATAAGTCATACTTTTTTTGCGAGGGCTTTGAGACTTTAACTCCACTCACCAACATTTTGAAATAAATTTCACTAAAAAAAAATTACATTGTTTTAAGTAATTACTGAAAAATTATTTGAAATTTATTTGATTTTTATTTATTACAGGATTATATCATTAAGGAATTTTAATGGATTTCGTTGAAACACGGTAAACATGACGAGTTTCTAAGCAGCGCGAGTGGCCTGACGGGGATTTCCTTAAGAATTCGCGTGGGGCTCAACGTATTAATAGATTCTAAGTTTATTTTATGCAGTTTTTTAGTTGCTTATTACATAACCTTATAAAGAAACTTAACAACAGGCAATTTTACGATTATTATTAGATTTTAGTTTTTTTTTTCTTATGCAGTTTTTGAATTGTTTATTGGATATATATATATATATATATATATATATATATATATATATATGTGTGTGTGTGTGTGTGTGTAAATGATATTAAACATTAAAGCTTTTGATGAAAGCAGATATATATATATCTCGCATTTGATGTAACACAACATACTGCAAAACATTTGATAAAACAACAAAGCATTTTGAAATAATACAGCAAAAATCTCTATTAAACTAACATTTTAATTTATGTTTCACATCTAAAAGAAACACACACATACACACCAAAAAAATAAATAAATAAATAAAATAATTATAAGATAAAAAACCTTTTATATATCATGTTTTTAAATTTTCTGTTGAATCATAGCTATAAAACTACATTAGCACTTTTTCAATGCGTATAGAATTTTTAAAGTGATAATGACGTCCATTTTTGTGAGATGCATAATTTAATTTTTTGCAATTTTTTAACGTTCACGTTTAATTAAATGTATTTATTTTTTTTGGCGAAAGAAAATGAACTCGTAAATTTATTTTGGCAACAATTAAATTATAGCTAATATTTTAATGGCTATTTTTAAAGCTATTAGGAGGTTACTGTTTTCATCTTTTAATTAATTTAAAGAAAACTAATCAAAAATTCGAAAATCGGGCTTCGAAGTATTGTGTTGTCATCGTGTTCTGAGCTATTCTGAGTTTCAAATGTCTAGCTAGTAGGGAGGTTAGTTACAATCAAGAATCGAAGTTAATAAAAACATGGTAAAAAAAATCCTCTCAAAATTTTCGAAGATTGAGAACCAGCTAATCGTTGAAAGCGGCTAACCAGACCTTCTAATTTCATTTGATAAATTTTTATTAACCTTTTTTTACTCCAATAGGATTCATACAATTAATTTATTCATTGATTTTTCGTTTTTGAATACAGATTTTAATTAATTTTTAATCAATTTAATCTACGACAAAGATAGCACTCGGAGAAAAAAAATTGACTAAAGCTGTAAAATGTGTTTTGTTAAGGTCATTTTGGTTGTTTTTAAACTTTTTTTTTTTTTTTTTAGAATTAAAAAACTTAGCAAATTTACAAAAGATTTTGTATTTCCTTGGATTAATATTTATTATTATTATTAGGACTCAGGGCCTATTAGTCTCAATCTGGGATTTTTGCGTTGTCGATTTCGATAGTTGGACATTTGTCGAAATCTAAAATTTATCGAAAATATAATTGAATAATTTGAAAGCGATGTTATAATTTGAAGAAAGAAAAAAAAAAAACTAATAGTCCTCCGTCCTAAACTAAATTCTGCTTTTGCCAGAATTTCATCAAAAAATTTTTTTATTATTATTATTATTGAAAGAAAAAGAAAAGAAAATTAATAATAATCAGTATCGTTATAAGCGATATCGAAAAAGTTTTTTTTAATAATTTTGAATTAGGAAATAAAAAGTGCGCGTGAAATAATATGAAATAAAAATAAGTAAAAAAATGAATTTAATGATTTAATGTTTTTGTTTTTCGGGGGCTGCTCATGCATATGAAAAATGCGTATTAAAACGAGTCGAAGAAGGAAGCGAAATAAGTATTGAGTTATATTACGATAAATACGATATATAATATGATACGATATATTAGACCTATCGTCCAGGGTTAGTAGGCATCTTCGTTGAAAGAAATAGCTTGTTCGTTCGATGCAACATGCACATTAGTCCCGTGAGGTACAACTTTCACATTAGTCCCTTGAGGTACAACTTTCACTTTAGTCCCGTCAGGTACAACTTGCACATTAGTCCCCTTTAAATATAGTGACCAGCGAAGCTGGCAAAGTATTCGTTGATTCACTACCTCAATTGATTTTTTTTCAAGTTTCTCTCAGTACCGGATCTGCATTTTTAAAAGGGACGATTTTTGAAATAAGTTAAAAAATTTTAATTAACAATCGTAAAACAACAATACACACTGGAAAAAAAATTCTGGGACTGACATCTAGAAATTAAATTGTGTAACTAGTAAATATAATTCCATATCATCCTTAAAAATTCTAGTCCCCTTAGCGAGTTCTAAAAACCCCTAGTAGAATTCTAGATCGTTTTCCCTATATTATCATGGGGTCAAATTTAATTAAAAACCACTGCAAATAAATGCAAACACAAGAGGGCAGTTTTAGTAACTATAATCTTGGTTTATGACCCGATTCTAGGAAAACAAACGAGACTTTCTCGATATACAAAGAATTCATAATATTCATAATGTTTCACCATCTAGAAAAGTATAGACTAGAAATTCTCGATCATTTCGTCTATTCAGGTTATCTGTTTACCTTATATGCATAGGACGGAAAACTAAATTTCTAGTTTTTTTTTTTTTTTTTTTACTGTGTATAGTACTTAGCAATGCGTACGTCAAATTTGGTTGGAATAGGTTTTTGTAATTTTGTGAGTACTCGAAAGGCCATTATGTGTCACACACACATATTTTCTTATTTATTTTATTTATTTAATTATTGTTTTGTTTAACATAGAGGTGGCCAACCCGCAGGTGTAATATTCTACGGCTCGCGACAGAAATCACGATAATTTCAATTTGACTTCTTTGCTTAACACATTAAAAATTAATAAAGTGATTCTGATTTTTTTAAATGAAATCATTGGTCATGGTAGCTAGAGAAACAAATATTGCATTGATTTTTTTTTTATTTTTTTTTCCCAAAAAAAATTTTTTTTTTCTTTTATGGCCTAATATGTAAGAAAGTTCAAGGTAGCCATTTTAAGTTGACTTTTGGTTTAGATCTTATTTGGAAGATTATGCAGAAAGGGATTGACCATACCGATTTTTAAATATTGTAGAATATTTTATAATGTGCCTATTGTTGCTGAAACAATTAAAAATAGTTCAATTAAAATCTTTTTTCTTAAAATTACATTGTTGCAATAATTCATTGTTGGAAATAATTAGTAATATAAATAATGCTTTTTCATTCTTGTTTTTTGACGAAATTGTTCAATACAAGTATCGTTAAAAAAGCTCTTTTAAAATATTTAATATTTTGCTATATTTCTTGCTCTTAAAAAGTGTTTTGAATTTGAATAAAGAAATATTTGATTTTTGTTTCTTTCTTGATATTTAATTATGGAATATTTGAGAAATATATTTTCCTATCTCACTGGTTCTAAAAAGAAAAAGGAGATTGCTAAACAAATGATATTGGAAGCAGAAAAAGCTGAGGCCGAAAAACTTTATTGGTTGATGGAATCATGCATTGAATTCGCAAAAAACATCAAAGAAAACTTGAATCTCCAAGCTGACAATCCTGTCGTATTAGGAGATGTGCACTTTTGGATAGATACTAAAGTTCAGATGATTAGAGCTGCATGGTGGCCTCGTAAAAATCCATCTTTGCCTGGAACATTCTGGCTTGCAAACGCATATACTCCTTATATAATAGAAAATCTTTCTGAATCTTCGCTTTCTGCTGTGAAATACTGGATGGCATTAGTCAAGTATACAAATAAAAAATTTATTGAATTTCGTCATCCAAGGCCTCCAGTTTCTCGAAGAAGAAATACATTCAAATGTTGCTTTGCCTCTTCTTCTGGATAAAATTCCAAAATTGGTTAATTCATTACAACCGTCAAACTTTGGCAATCTTACGTTACTCAAATAATTCTATGCTTTGTTCACAGTTGCTTCAAGTTATTCATTTTGAAACTTAATTTTGAAATTAAATATTTAAATCTTCCCATGTTCTTCTGAATAAAATACTGTCAAAATTATTGATGAGTGTGTATATTTAATAAATTTTAGTTAAATATTAGTTTAAGTTAATTTAAGTTTTTTAAATATTAGTTTCCTTATGAATATATAAGAACGCGAATATATTTTCTTCTAGTAAGTAGTTAGTTAGAGTCGGCAGCAAAAGTATCCGAGCACAAGCCAACAACTCCAATATAAAAAAAGTACACTTAATACTGTTTTGTTAAATAAATCCTTGTTGAATCATGTTCTTAGACTGACTAAATACTGGATTCGACAAGGACTTATTTAACAAATATTAAGTGTACTTTTTTTAGACAGGAATTATTGCTAGTACTCGGATAATTTTGCTGCCGACTGTACAGTAAGATGTCATCTGCGTATGCTGCAATGCTTTGCACAGGTGAATTTGCTTTCTGTACTTAGGGTTCTGTGGGCTTTCATTGTTCTATCTTGACAAATTGAATTGACTGGAGCATATTGAAAATTAAGTTACTCGCCAGTCGCCAATAAATTCTTTTAACTGACTCACCACTTTCCCGCAATTTTTTTTAGTGATTACCAAAATAAATACTTTTATCGTCAGAAATTTTTTGTAGAAACTCTTAAAATCGTTTGAATTTTGTGAAAGATCTGTTTTAAGTTTACCGATTTTTTATAGCGTCCGATTTAAGTACGTTGATTTTTGTGAAAGGGGTGGCTGACATGAGCTCAATGTGTTTGAACAGGGGAGCAGCCCCTGGCTCACCGCTCGAAGAGCGGTGTTGAGCTATGCTAGGACCGAAGTCCACGTGGGCTGTCCCGAGACGTTTATTGAAAAACGACAGATAAAAAAAAAAAAAAAAAAAATACAGAATATATCGCCTGGGGAAGACCCTTACTCGCGCTAAGGGGCGATTGCGAGTGCCAGGCTATTGCCTCACGCGACAGAGGGCACTCGGTGATTACATGATTTGTATGATACAGATTTACATACTTGATTTTCTTATAACATTAGGTCTTGGTTTGTACACTTGGAGGTCTTTAGAAGAGAGAGGGCAAATTTACCAGTATAAAGTTCCTTTGCTAAGTGACGACTGGCAAATGAATTTTTTCAGGTGAAGACGACAAGAGTGCATTGTTAAAACAGGAATAAACTACTACGTCAGAAACGCCAAAGAAAAATTATTGAGGTGCATACAGCTGTTTCGGTAGCCTAAAGCGGACCGTCATCAGTGCAAAAAAATAATACTGAATCTGGAGAAGTACTCGTATATATAGGAGAGGGACCGGATTTAGTTCAACCAATAGGATTACGGAAGAGGTGGGGAGTGTGGCCAATAGGAATTAAGGAATGTGTAGCTGTGTAAACAGTAGAAAAATTAAGGAAATGTGGACTGAATGTAAAATTTCCAACAATCAGACAAATAGGGAACAGCGAAATCACAATTTACAAGGTTTTTAAAATTTTTATAAATATGAAAAGCTTCAAAGAAATCGAGTTCATGAATGGATTTAGGTCTGCAATTATATATGGAGCCATTATATATGGAATAGAAAATAATGGCTCCCTTCCATTTCTTGACACCCTCGTCTCTCGCACTGTAAATGGATTTTCAACCACTGTCTATCGTAAAAATTTTGCAGTCTCCCTTCCTCCCCATGCGCGTTCATGTCACCCACCTAACCAAAAAATGGCTGCTTTCTATACTTTTGTAAACCGTGCCCTTAATAATTGTTCAAATCCTATTTTATTGAAATCTGAAATTAAATACCTGAAAGCCATCGCAATTGACAGAGGTTATGACCCTTCCATTATAGACAAAGCTATCCAAAAATTACAACTCCCTCGTATTTCGTCTACTAAATCCGTCACATCTAATATCAGTATTGTTTTACCCTATTTTTCTAAAACCAGTCAAACCATAGCTAAAATTCTCAAACAAATATGATTTTAAAATAATATTTTCGCCTTCCAATAAACTCACCTTTTCTCAGTTAAAAGATCCTATTGATATGCATAATTCTTGGGGCATTTATAGTATATCCTGTCAGTGTGGTTTATCATATATTGGCCAAACTAAACGCAGTCTTAAATTTCGTCTAAAAGAACATATGAATTACGTCCGCAAACAAGAAACCAATAAATCGGCTATTTCTAAACATTGCTGGGAGGAAAATCATAATTTTAAATTTAATTCAGCTAAAATAATTTGCAGACCTAAATCCACTCATGAACTCGATTTCTTTGAAGCTTTTCATATTTATAAAAATTTTAAAAACCTTGTAAATTGTGATTTCGCTGTTCCCTATTTGTCTGATTGTTGGAAATTTTACATTCAGTCCACATTTCCTTAATTTTTCTACTGTTTACACAGCTACACATTCCTTAATTCCTATTGGCCACACTCCCCACCTCTTCCGTAATCCAATTGGTTGAACTAAATCCGGTCCCTCTCCTATATATACGAGTACTTCTCCAGATTCAGTATTCTTTTTTTGCACTGATGACGGTACGCTTTAGGCTACCGAAACAGCTGTATGCACCTCAATAATTTTTCTTTGGCGTTTCTGACGTAGTAGTTTATTCCTGTTTTAATATTCCAACGCCAAGTCTCCTGCTATTATAAGAGTGCATTGTGACTGTTTTTGTCGATTCGACGTAAAATGATCTATTAGTTTCCCAAATGACCTATTAGTTTATCCTTGATAAAAAAAAAAAAAAAAAAAAAAAAAAAAAAATCTGCGATTCCATTTTATTGTTGTTAATTTTGTCGATTTATTATTATTATTTTTTTTTTTTTTTTACTAAGAAACAACTTTCTGCAAGAAAAGCTTTTTTTTTTTTTCTCTTTTTTAATTAAAAAAAAAAAAAAAATACTAGAATATTTTAAATCTTAAAAAAAAAAAAAAAAAAAAATATTCTTTTTCCCGAATTTTAATGAAAAATTTTGTTTCAAACTTACAAAAAAAAAAAAAAAAAATCAGCAAGTGTGTTAGAGAAATTATATTTGTCACTTTAATCACATTTATGTGCATTTATCACATCGCACCTCGGCAAGAAAAGTGACGCTAGTAAAAAAAAAAAAAAAAACTGAACAAAAAATGTCGTATCTCTTTCTCTGAAACTATTCACCTGAGAGGCAGCTTTGCTACTTTTATTTTAGGCTATATCTAATGCTTTATTGTAATTTTTATATTGATTTTTTTCAATTTCTACATTTTTTTAGTTGTGTCTCTTCTCTTGCCAGAGTGCGATATATATATATTATTATAATTATTTTTTCTGACGAACTGAAGCCGGCAACTCTGTTATTTTAAAATTAGAAAAAGAAAGGGAATTGAAATATTGAAAGCAATACAAATATTATTTTTCCTTTTTACTTCTGGGCCTACCAGCGGCGGAGTGGTTCGGCGTTCAAAGCTAATAGATGTTAAGTGCCGGGTTCGATCCCAGTTCCGCTCATCAACCTAGCCGTTCGAAGTTTTCCAACGTAAATACGGGCTAAGACCCTTTAGTAAGACCCACCACGGAGGGCATTCCACCTATAGGCCTAGGACACTAGCCTAACGTAGTCAATCGGCCTTAAACCCTACGACCAAACAACCGTTTTACTTCTTTATACAAAATAAAGGTAGCGTTGTGATAGCGAAAAATGAAATGTGTGCTGAATCTCGCATAATTCAAAGAAATTATTTAAAAAAATATTTTTCTTAGTTGGGAAAGGTTTAAATTTAGTATTTAGGACATGTATAATGTCTAATTGGCCACTTCCCGTTTTGATCATTATAAAAATCTTTTGCTTTAAATTTACAATTTGATTGGTGTATATGAAAATCCTGTTGTGTCCACACCCCCTTTTTTTGTTATCAGTTATCACAAAATATCTGTCGCGTCTAGATAGAGTAAGAGTAGAAAAAATGCGTCAAGAAACATAATCCTCTATATTACATATATCTCTTATAGATTACCTTGTTAGAATTACGTCATAAAATTTCTTTATCAAAATTTTCTGATAATATGGTGTTCAGATAGATAATATCTAGATGTTATCTTTTAAGTAGTTTTTGAAGGACGGTAGCAATTTTTTGTATAATAAGGATAACGCAGTGACCTTCCAAAGTTGAATACTCCTTTTCGTGATTATTATGTTTTTTTCATTAAAAAATAAAAATGTATGTCTGCATTTAAATAATTCTCTCGAACTGATGACAACACAATACTAGGAAAGCCGGATTTTCGAATTTTTGATTAGTTTTCTTAAAATTAATTAAAATATGAAAATAATAACCTCCTAATAGCTTTAACATATATATTTACATATTTACAACTTGAGGCTTATAGTTACAAAGACTTTTTCTCTCTAATGATCCTTGTGACAAAGTCACGCTAAATTTCCGTCGGCCTCCATCTTCGTAAAAAAATAATGGCGACCAATAGCTTTAAAAATAGCCATTAAAATATTAGCTATAATTTAATTGTTGCAAAAAAAAAAAAATAAATAAAATAAAATAAAAATACGAGTTCATTTTCTTTCGACATAAAAACAAATACATTTAATTAAACGGGAACGTTAAAAATTTTTGAAAAGTTAAATTATGCATCTCACAAAAATTGACGTCATTATCACTTTAAAAAATTTTATACACATTGATAAAGTGCTAATGTAGTTCTATAGCTATGATTCAACAGAAAATTTAAAAAACATAGTATATAAAAAGTTTTTTATCTTATAATTATTTTTAATTTAGTTTAACTTATTATTTATTTATTGGCGATTTTTATTGATGATTAACCGTGTGACATTTTTGTCGCATCTTCATGCTAATTATATTCTTTGTTATGAATTTAAAAATCACTATTTTTAATAACACATATGTTTACTCGATAAATTTACTATAACCGTCTTTCAAATACTATTTAATGGTTTAAAAAGGAATTCCCTTATATTGTATGTGTATAAAGGAGTAAAAATTTAATGAACTTATAATTTAATTGATAATGAGGAATTTGCACACATGGGGGATTTGAACAAAATCCTATTTTTCTGGTAGTTTTAGGCCTATAAATTTCAAAAAGTTTATTAAAAATGCATAAAAAGTTCTCATTAATTTTAAAAATAACTTTAAAATTAACCAAAAATCATGTGACTTCAAAACGCTGCCTGACTTCAATGTTTACATTTTGTTAGCTTAGTTAGCAAGCAGCAATTCGTTTTAACTTCCGTAATTATCAATCGTTTATGTGATTTCTGAGCATTTTTTTTTTTCATCTTATAATAATTGAACATCATTATCACCATTTTACATTACCATTATTTTCAATTGTTTTCTTTTCATGGCGGTTGTCCAAATGTTTTCGTTTAATAGGATCCTGTGGAACGCTTAAGAATAGCTTTTGAGAAGCATTTAGCCGTTGTATTAGTGCAGAGTGGTACAATACACTATTTATACTACGATTTTTTAATATCCGTCATTATTACAAAATACAAAACCTATTTTACTGGGTCAAGAAGCAAAGCAAAGCACGAAATCGAATGTAAACGACGATTACTCCCGTTTGTTGTCATAAAGAGTGACGTCACGCTACATTATACTGCGTTTTCTCGATAGAGTAAATAGTGCGATGTTAAAATTGTTATAAATCAGTCATTAGATTTCAAATAAAGAAAATGTATGTATGTATTTTCTTACCTTTTGATATTCTATTATAAGAATAAAATAAAAAAACGTGCAAATTCCTCATTGAGAAAAATGCAACCACGCCAGATCTGAGCTATAAATAATTATGTTATATGTGTATAGATGTGTAATGAACTAAAATATATGTTCTAAATTAATTAAAATGTAAGGTGATATTAATTAAAATATATGTTGTATAAAAACATGCATTTTAATTACTATAAAAGAAAGCCTCCACATCAGACCTTTGCTATAAATCATCAATTGTAATATTCATACTATTTTCAACTTAATTTTGCGTCTTTTATTAGAAAAAAAAAAAACTTTCTGTTTGAAAAATATTATATGTAGCGTAGCAAGATTAATAATGAAGGTATAAAAGTTAATAATAAGCGACTATAGAAAGCAACATTAATTAAAAATAAATAAATAAATAAATAACTTCAGATACATATCGAAATGTAGAAATAGAAGAATTCTCAAAAATTCTTTTAAAGACGTCTTTAGTCTTTAAAGAGAATTCGGCAAGTCAAAGGATTATGATAAATTCAATAAAATGCCCAACTAAAGAATAAAGCAGATGAAAGGTATCTCCTTAAATAACTCGACTGATATATTCTAAATAGTATCCAGCCAACCTGTACATTTATTATTATTGTTATTATTATTATTATTATTATTATTCAAGCCCTTTTTTTTTTTTTTTTTTCCAATAAAAACAATTTTTATTCTTGTATTATGCTCCCTTTAAAGGAAATATAGAAAGAAGGGAGCAAACATTTTTACATAAAAATTTTTGCTTAATTATATGTTCAAATCATAAAATTGTTAGAGTTGCTTAAACCTGGAAGAAATCTAAATAAAATAAGGAAAAGAGCATTTCGTATTATCAGTTATTATCTATAGACAAAACTTCAAATAAATTAATTCAAATGTTCTTATCATTTCCTCTTAGCCGTGTATGATGGGGAAAAATTTTTTTGTGAGTACAATTTTCCAAATTGAGTTTTTGCTTTATTCACACGTTTTGAGGTACTCTGAATCCGAAAATCAGGTTTTTATAGGTTGTTCTGTCTCTGTCTACCTATCTATCTGTGTCTGTCTGCGTAATAAGTCTACTATTGGTTAAACTGGAAAGCAAACACTATTAGGAAATACAAACTCGATATTCTAAATCTATAGCATACGATGATGCTACTTGAAAATTTTTACTCTAATCAAACAAATAATAATTGACATTCAGGGTTATACAAAATTATTCAAATACATTACGGCTAAGTGCTGAATTTTTGGTAGGCTCGGTTTAACGTCTTTAGACTGCATTAAACTAGATGAAATCGATAAATAAATTTTACATGCTAAAAAAAGGAATGTTTCATATATAAATTATGGTATGAAAAGCATTTATCCTTCATTTACAGGGGTACACAAAAATATTCTAATATATTAATGGCATGCTTGGTAGGGACTCAAAATGCATTTCAAGTTAAGTCAAGCTTTTTTTTTTTTTTTTTTTTTTTCTGTGTAAATTTAAAAGCACTGTTTGGTACGTATGTAATGTAGAGGTAATATAGAGGGTTGTTTCGAATTAGTCAATATGTTTCAAAAAGTAGTGTGGCGTCAAACTTCTGAATACTTTGAAATAAATGTAAAAAAAAAGAAGAAAAATCGCAATTATTTCATGAATGTGGACAATATTTAACGAGTGTGGACGGGTGGGTTGAGAGAGGCGATAGCTTCCATAACACTCAGACTTGTGCCAAATAAAATTGTTCCTACTTCCTAGAACTAATTTCAAGTGTTCTGGATATTTTCAGTTATAGGACCAAATATGTTACATTTTAAACAGTAATAATATCTATATAGTAATGTAGGGTAAGAGAAAATACTGTGAGAATCCTACCAGATTATTAATCACTCTAAAACAAAAACTTCCAGAGAAAATACACATTTTATACACTGTTAAAAATTTCTGTAAATTTAATGTAAATATTTATCCAGAGTCTCTGTAAATTTACAGTAATTCTTAGTTAAAAGTGAATTATCGAGATTCTCAATCTTTATTCTGTATTTTTACCTAATTTTATTATTTAATTTTTTTAATTAAAATTAAAAATGACTGTTTCTACTTTAGATAAAGCATTCCAAGTCCGAAATATATTCTCACCAATAATTAATTAAATTAATATTAGTTATTAAAATGAATGTATAAAATAAGTTTTTTAACATCTCCGTTTATTTTTCTCTGTAATTTTACGTAAGACTTAAGACAATAGATTGCATAGAGCTTTCTGTAGAAATTTTTAACAGTGTATGCTGCAGTTATTTACTAGTGGAGAAACTGATATCTGTTTCTTTTACAAGATAAATTATTATATAATTTTCATCGCAAACGAAAAAGCAAAGAATATTTTTAACAATACTATTAATGAATATCGTTATACATATCGCATCATGATAAGAAAAGTAACACAATTCAGACAACGGCAATTTTGAATTTGTTTCATTGAAAAATGTGTATAAAGTGCCTCACAAAAACACAAAGAGTATCACATCTCTCTCTTACTCTCTCTCTCTTTTTTTAATTATTCACCTAAGAGAAATTGTGTCAGTTTTATTATAATGCTTGCCAATGCATTCTCATTATCCGTAAGTTGATTTTTCCCAGATACTGCTTTTTTTTAGTACGTTAGATCGTACTATATTCCTTTCAGATAGCGTCGTTACCAAATTTTACCTTGGGTAACCGTGCAGACAATTTTGTTTCTATCCAAATATACAGAGCTGAGAGTTTGTCATTGTATCCGTCCGGATTTTTAGTCCGCATTATTAGATTTTTATCAAAAGTTGGTACACTTACTAATCAGGACAAAATCAAGCTAACGTCGTATTTTTTAGTTCAATCGGATAATTGGTTTGAAAGATATTAAATAAATTCTCCATTTTAAGTTTAAATTTTTTAAAAAGAAAAGCAACTCTAGCAACACACTTGTCCAAAATACATCTTAAAATGTCCGTAGGATGTCTGTAGATGTCCTTTTTCATACATATGAGGACATCCTGAGGATGTCATTTGGAGAAGATGTACTGTTAGGGAAATCGAGGCCAAAAATAAATAAACAAGTATATTTCTTATTTCTTTTTTATGTCGAGAATATATATATATATATATATATTCTTTGACAGAATTTAGCTTAGGACTAATTTATATATTGCAATCTTGTAACTAAAAAAAAAAAAAAAAATGTTATTAGATACCCGAGCTAATAACAAGGTCGCCATTTCTCACATAATAACCATTGGCAAGGTCACCGTATCTGCAAACGCAGATGTAACGGTTATTATGTCAGAAATGGCGAGCTGGTTATCAGCCAGGATCGCTCAGTGAAAGAGCATTCGCACATTAAGCGAAGGACCTGGGTTCGATTCCCGGGTCTGGCATTTTTCACATAGTTGGTATTAAAAAAAATCAACCTTATACTCCAAACTACTTTAAACGAATTTTCAAGATTGTAGAGTTTATCAATAAAATTTCTAAATAATTTAAGATAGTTTAAGAAATAAAATGGTAAAAATGGATATTGGCAGGCATCCTGGCATACTGGAAGTGTGACAACGCAAAATTGCTGTTTGAAAGAAATAGTCCTGTCGTACTTTAAAAAAAAAAAAAAAAAAAAAAAAAAATGAACATGCAAAGATTTTATTTCAAATAATTAAAATAAAATTTAGAAAAATATCTTGCTAAAAAAGTAGAACAGCTTCAATATAGAACCCTTTGGCGAAATTCGAAATTTCGCACCGAAGTAACTCGAACGTTTCTCGCCAAGATTTTTATTTACACAATTGAGATAGCCATTTTAATTTATTGCCAAACTGGCAACAAAAATTTAAAAGCTGCCAAGGGGCTTCTATGTTAAAACTATGACAAAGATATTTTAAGAAATGAATGCAGTTAGAGATGCTATGCTAGGGAATGAAAAATGGTTACTGAATGCCTTTATATGGATGAAAAGATTAAAATAAGTCCTCTCGTACTAAATTAAATTATGTTTTGTGCAGAATTTTATATCTATTAATCAGAAAACAAAAATAGGCTTAGAGGTTTTTTTTTTTTTTTTTTTTTTGTCATTTTGTCTTGCCTGAGGGCGATATATAAATATATCGTTTCGTTATTAGTTTTTATAACTAGAGACAACGTTTAAAATTACACACACACGCACAAAAGAAAAAGAAAAAAGTCAGAAAAAAATACTATACTACTACTATACTGTACTATAATACTTATACTACTGCATACTTCAACGGGGCATCTACAGGCGACCTTTTTTTATATTCTTATCGTACCACTATTTCCAAAAAGTTAAATTCCTAATATATTTTCTCAGATGCATCTGCACTTTGCCTGCATAAATTTATTATAAATTTTATGTTATGGAAATAGTTGTGCGTAAATAATAATAATAATAATAAGTTGCCTGTTGCAGCCCTGCTTCAAGAATCAAATAAAAAATATGAAATAGCATCAAATCCAAAATTTTTCCTCCCTCGGAGATGAGTTTATTAACTCAGGAGCATCATGGAGTTCCGGTGATGGAAGGGTTGCATTTCTGGACGATTTCTAAGCAGAAGATCAGAATTATTTGGTCAGAAATTGATTTGGTTTTACTTGGGTTGTGGCTCTAAGGTTCATTTTTTGCACGTTAAAACTCATTAGACTCAGATCTACGGCTAAATTGGATTCGCATATCTACGAATATCCATACTTAGTCTGGCACGTGACAACGGAAGGCCGCTGAATTTGGTTACAGAAGAGAATGTCTTCCCCAAGTCATCTCTGGAATTCATCTCTGCAAGGTTCCGAGCTTTTGCAGAGAAACTTCTCAATTCAGAATTTTAGATACAACTGAAGAGCTTAGTGTACGCAGTGCCTGATTTAAGGCAGGGCATTCGGGGCACGTGCCCTGGGCCCTCACAGTGAAGGGGCCTCCAAGAAATTCCATCATACATTTAAAAAATAGTTAAAATGAAAAATTTCTAAATTTTGCTATAATGATCGTTGTTTTTTGTTTTTCGTCAATGGATGGAGAAATTACTGCGCTGTTTTATAAATCGCCGTGATGATCTTTCAAGGAAACTATCAACTCATCGGAAAAATTGCAATATTTTCGCTAAACGCAAATACAACTGCATACTACCGATACTTGCATTCCAAAATTTTACTAAAGCTAACTAAATCCGAGGCATGCCCCGCAATGCAGATACACGGGGGCGACGTACGTTGATCCGATAGACAAGCGACGGATATTGTTTAGCCTTACTCTTGCCAACAAAATGGAAAGTGAAGTGAATTTTTAGACGGTTGAATCGAAATAAGAGGTTTGCTTTGTTTGTTATAATATTAAAGTACGAGAAAAGGGGGCCCATTGAACACGAATGCCCTGGGCCTCCAAGTGAGTAAATCGGTCCCTGAGTGTACGTATATTTTAAGTGATATTTTTGAAAAAACTGAGATTTCTAGTTGAAGAGTTTGTTATAGTCTTTCTTAAGGTTATGCATCAGTCAGATTCCCTCTTTTTTTCTTCCCATGTAATCCAGTGAGATTTTCGTTGCTTCGTTTCATAAAAATATTTCATTCAAAAATAAAAAAAAATTTAATTCTGTTTTTTTTTTTTTTTTTAATTAATCTTTGAATATGTCGCCTTTTAGCTTACGGAGCAATTTTTTGAAAAAATTAATTTAAATATTTCGTTTAGAGATCGGAACTTAGGAGTCCTAAATTTACTTAATAAAATAAAACATTTTAATTATTATTTCTTTTTTAAAATTGCTCACTAAGCTAAAAGGCGACCTGCTCATAGAGTAATATTCAAAAACCTTCATTTTTGAATGAGATATCCTCATAAAATGAAGCAACAAAAATCCCATAGGGTAACACAGGGCCTGAATATCGCATGGGCACCTGGGGCTCGTGCCCTGGGCACGAAATTTCTGAGGGGCACAAAATTTTACTAATGATTAAAATATATGGTCTAAATCTTCCTTTTTCTTTTTTTTTTTTTCTTTTGTTTTCTCTCTCAACTGTGTTTCACTTACATGAATAAAATTTTAAAATAAAGTCTATCGTTAGGTTGACTGGGGGTAATTTTATTTGTCTTTAGATCCCAAAACAGAGGCAGATAATTTTTTTGACCAAATAACTCTTTTCGGTTTGTTTCTTCGTTGGCTATAAATTGTAGTACGTTAATAATCTTTATTTTTATTTTATTTTATTTATTTATTTATTTATTTTGGAAGGGGGGGGGGTGCACGAAAAATTTAAAAGTGCCCTGGGCTCAAAAAGTTGTTAGTCGGGCCCTGGAACATGAAAAGGAAAAAAACTAAGTCATCCAACCAAAGTGGTTTAGCATTAGCATTCACTTAGTGCACGACCTTCCACCGGATTAAACACCAAACATTCATTGGTTTTGGTAACTCTTTCGATAGAAAAAGTTGTTATGTAAATGAGTTTCAACTATTCCATTTCTTCTTGTGATTTTTTTTTTTTTTTTTTTTTTTTTCAATTTTTCTAAATTGTCACATAACATGTTTCATTAAGCTCTTCAGTTATTTGTTTTAAAACACCGTATCTCATCTCCGGCCGAGTTACTAACTTAGTTAGCTTAACTATTTTTACACAATGGAATTAAAAACATGAAAGATCATACCTGTGTTGTAATGCTATAAGTCCCAAATAAATAATATGTGCAACGTCTAAATTCGTTGGCCATTCTCCATTAGGTATGCACCCAAATATACCACAAGCTTCTCGCAGTTCTTCACTTTCTTCATTTTCCAAAAATTCAAGCTCTGTTTCCATATTTTTACTTCCGTAACTGATGAAAGCTAAAGAATTAATGTGAGAGTGAGAGAAAAACTATTTCACAAACCTGCCTGAACTTTCGCTTATCTGAATTCGCTGCTGTTACCCTGAAAAAACAAACACGTGATTTTATCTTGTATGCTTTGAAGATTTGTTATCGATATTCTTTTTGAAAAGTATTTTATTGCTCGCACTCTTAAGGTGGCAAAGATTTTGAATGCCTGCGTTACATTCCGGTATCAACCCCCTTTCTATCTGATTTATGAAAAAAACGTCATAATATTAACATCTATTCGTAAATGGATAGGTTTTACGTCACACCACACTAGTGTTACGCTAAGCTTATTCGTAAAATGATTTATTATTTTTAACATTATTGCAACTATTTCTCATGTATAAATATCATTTCAAGATAATTCTGCCAATTTTTAATTGTTGATTTTTTATACACATCTTTTTTATTGACTAATATCTTATAAAACATGCATTATTATTCTTGTTATATTGAACGCTGTATTCTACAGTTCACTACTTAATCTCAGGCATTCATTTATGAGTTGTAGTGTGTTGGGTGAATTGATTTAATTGAATAAAAAAGATTTTTTTTTTTTTTTTTTTTTTTTTTTTGAGGTGAAAACTTTTTTAGGCGCATTGAGCATTTTTGGGTGAACAAAAATCATGAAACTCGCGTCATCGTCAGCGAAGGCTTTCCATTTGAAATGAAAACATTTTTAGGCGCGTTGAGCACTTTTGGGTAAACAAAAATCATGAAACTCGCGTCATCGTCAGCGAAGGCTTTCCATGAGAAGAAACATATTTTTTACCAATTTACATTATCGAAAGTGGAATTCGAGATTTCAGCTGATTTACACGTTTTGAGGTTTCCTGAATGGGTTTTCTTTTGTATCTCCGCTACTAATTAAAATAATTTCATAAGTAATACATCATTTGAAAGCTTTGTTGAGTTGGAATCGAGCAGTAGCTTACAGAAATTTCTACCACCAGATGGCGCTGTAATATTTTAAAATTTCAATTTCAAATTATGATTAAATTATTTTTAATACATCATTCGTAAGATATTTTAAAGTTCTTTTATATTATCGAAAGGGGAATTCGAGATTTCACCTGTTTTACACGTTTTGAGATGTCCTGAATGAGTTTTCTTTTGTATCTCAGCTACTAATTAAAATAATTTCATAAGTAATACATCATTAGAAAGCTTTGTTGATTTGGAATCGAACAGTAGATTACAGAAATTTCTACCGCCAGATGGCGCTGTAATATTTTAAAATTTCAAAATTTGAAATTCTAATTATGATTAAATTATTTTTAATACATCATTCGAAAAATATTTTAAAGTTCTTTTATATTATCGAAAGGGGAATTCGAGATTTCACCTGATTCACACGTTTTGAGGTGTCCTGAATCGGTTTTCTTTTGTATCTCAGCTACTAATTAAAATGATTTCATAAGTAATCAATATTTTTACCTAATATAAGGCTTAGTTCATTCAATATGGGTAGCCACAAATATTGTGCCGAATCATATAATACAGATCATAAACACTTCTTTACAAACCAAAAATAATTTGAAAATAATAATCTAATAGCTCGACGATACAATTCACAAGTTACTTAGTTTTCATTTCTATCGTCAGTCCCCAAAGAGTGCTTTGATTTATATATATAAAGGCGGTGGGGTGGAGACAAACATTCTAAGTCTGACGATGGTAAACTGGAGTTCAATGAGAGATAAAAATTTTACCCGTGATAAATTCTATATGGAATAATAGTTGTATGGTTTGCTTATTTTGAAAAACTGGTCACAGGTTTTGTTTATATATTGGTTTGATATAAGTATATGAAATATCATATATGATATGATATCATATACTTATGTGAAATGATATAAATACATAAATAAAGAATATATATATGTGTAATATAATTAAAGTCATAAAACATATGTAATATGCGATAAATTTATGTTGCTAAAGATTAATAAAAATTTAATTTATAATTTTCTAGTTTGTAGTGGTAATACCAGTAATACGTATTTAACAATGATTTTCGTGAACAAGGAACAGTTTAATACCCTTCTACTTTTAAACAAGTACATCTCTTCTTCATTAGATAGCTCTATCAATCCACTCTTGTCTTGCGGGTATTTGAGGGTAATTTTATAGGTGTCGGAGGGTAAAAAGCAAAATTCAGGGAGGCATACTATTGTAACAATCGCAGCTATCGTAGATCACAAGTCTGATCGTACACTCCGCAGCAAAAGTATCCGAGCACTAGCAATAATCCCCGTGTTAAAAAAGTACACTTAATACTGCTTTGTTAAATAAATCCTTGTCGAATCACAGTCTTAGACAGACTAAGAACATGATTCGACAAGGATTTATTTAACAAAGCAGTATTAAGAGCGGACAATACCTAATCTCGCCGGCAGCCTTCGCCCATGTTATTCTATGGGAAAATTTGTTTACACAATTACTCATTACCTAATGAATATTTTTCAATTCTCAGAGATGCCAACTTCTAACAAAAAAAAGCAGGAAATTTTTTAACAGAAATCATGAGACTTTTCCAACAAGAAAGTTTGCAAGAAAAAATGAGTAAAATAATGCAAATTTAATTTTAAGTAAAGCTTTATAAGCTTAGGAAGTAAGTATTTACAAAGCATCAGTATTAAAATTAAATGAATAATATGTTTCTTGCAGTAAAACAAACTATCTAAAAAAAAAAAAAACTCAGACATACAGTTATTTAAAATTTGAGTCAAAATAGACAGATTTGATCATTCTGCGCCTAATATAAAACAATAAGAATCTTAATTATCTTTGTAAAAGAAAAGGTAATAAAAAAAAAAAAAAAAAAAAAAAAATGAAAATATCAGCTATATTCTAATGAAATTTGAATTCTTTAAGTTTTCAATAGTTATGGTATTTAAAAAAAAAAAGAAAAAAAAAATCTTTTGATAATAAGACATTTTTCATTATGCAAAAATTAAAGTTAAAAATTTATTCTTAGCAAAAATTAGTTTCAAAGCATTGTATAGTAATTCACATTCAAACTGAACTTGATAAATTGCAGGGCAAGATAAACTTAAATTTTCTTTCAAATTTTTTTACCCAATCCCACAAATTTTAAGCATAAATTATGGTAAGAGGGATAGAAAAGATATTACATCAGAAAAGCAGGAGAAATGAGTGGAAAAGCAGGAGCATAGAAAAACAAGCAAAAAGCAGGAGACTCCTGCCAAAAGCAGGAGACTTGGCATGTCTGAATTCTGTTTTCACATTTAGAAAATTCATAAGCGTTAAATTAGTACTTGTTTTCCAAAAATTGATTTTTTTAAATTTTAGTACAGTAGACTCTCGATTAACCGGGATGGTCGGGAAATGCCTCATCCCGGATAAGCGAATATCTCGGATAATCGAATTTATACAAATTTTGATGGAACATTAAGAAAAAATCGTGAGAAAATATAAAATTATTATACAATAGGACATTAAGGATTTTATTATTATAAAAGGAAGCGAATGAACATAAATGTTAATGCTATTTAGATTTACAATTAGAATAATTTACAAAAAAGAAAAAAAAAAAAATTAGTTTACCTCACATTTTTGTGAAGAATGAAGTTATAGAAGTCTGTTTTTGTTTCTCATTTACTCTTCGACGAATTTTGCTAAGCAAATTTTTCAACATCATTTTTTCAGCAGGTGTGCTTTCATCTTCTTGCTCCAAGTAATTAAGTAAAGCCTCAGTGTGTACTAATGCGTCACCGTGACTTAATTTTTGATGAGTTACAAGATTTTCTTCATCGCTTTCAGAACATTCTTCGTAATTCCTTGTTTTATCTGAATCAGAAGCAACACGTAACACAATATCATCGTCACTTAAAACTTCGTAACATTCTATTTTAGAATCTTCGTTAATCCATTGCTGCACTGCTTCTTCGTCAACATTTTCAGAACTGTCTAACTTTTTCAATTCTTTTAAGATTTTTCTCTGCAAATCTGTACTATCATCGTCTTCTATAGGAATTTCCTTTTCTTTATCCGGTAAAATTGCCTTCCATGATTTTATAACCGTGGTGCTTTTTATTGATTTCCAAGCATCAGCAACATAATAAATTGCATCCAAAACTGTTAGATTTTTCCAAAAAGAAAGCAAATTATCGTATCCTTCCTCTACCAACTTAAGCAGCAAATTTCTACGGTATACTGTTTTAAGGTTGTGAATAACACCCTGATCCATAGGTTGGATGTGAGCTGTCACATTTGGGGGCAGATATTTCACGAAAATATTCCCATCTTCTGATTTTTAAATTTCTTCATTTGGGTGACTAGGTGCATTGTCCAGCAGAAGAACAGCTTTTTGAGGAAGACCGGCACTTTCCAAATGTTTTCGTACTGCAGGAACGAACTTAGTTTTAAACCAGTCAGAAAATATTTCTGCAGTCATCCAAGCTGTTTTATTACTGTAATAACTTACAGGCAAACTTGAATCTTTCTTCATTTTTGAAAAAGCTCTTGGTTTTCTTGCAGTTCCAATAACACACAAATCTAAAAAATGTGAGCCGGAGGCATTAGCACAACACAATACTGTTATGCGCTGTTTCTGCTTCTTGTGTCCTGATGCAATTTTTTCTGTTTCATATGCTAATGTCTTTTGTGGCAAACACTTCCAATATAAACCAGTTTCGTCCGCATTGTATATTTGTTCGGCACTCAAATTTTCTTCACATGCGAAATTTTGGAATTCTAAAACAAAATTTTCAGATGCAGATTTGTCACTACTGAGTTTTTCACTTTGCACAGTTATTTGGCGAATACCATGTCTCTGTTTGAATCTCGTTAACCAGCCACTCGAAGCATTGAAATCACCGGGTATTTCAAGCTCTTTAAAAAAATGTTTTGCTTTAGCCGTACAGACAGCACCTGATACAGGAATTCCGGCAGCTCTCTGTTGGTTAAACCACACAACCATGGCTTTATCTAAATCTTCATATGTTGAGGTTTTCATTGTTTTTCTCTTACACATTCCTTTTGGACTATCTGAATTTCCAGCAAATTCGAGTAATTTTTGTTTCTTTTTAGTTTGATCACCAATCTCATAATCACGCATTAAAGATTTCACTGTATGTCCATTTTCTGATTTATTAATTATTTCCAGCTTTTGATTTATACTAAGAACGACCCTTTTGCGTTTTCACATCTTAATACTACGAACAGAATATATAGCACGTGTGAAACTAATAATCTAAACAGTACTAATACTGCAACGGTGGGTGAATCATCTCCTGACTCCGCATTCCAGAACGGGAGAAACACCTGCTGGCTAGGCTCAATGTCAACTGGACGAGTCCATTACAGAATGAAGGGTTGAGAAGAAAGCGGTCTTCCAGCACATTTCCGCATTCGTTTTTTTTTTTTTTTTTTTTTTTTGAGCCGTCCCGGATAATCCGCAACCCGGATAATCCGATCCCGGTTAATCGGGAGTCTACTGTATTTCCTTTTGCGATTAGAAAATGAGAAAAATGCATTTTGTGAAAAATCGCACTTTTGAACTCAAAATTAAAATGTAAAAATTAAAAAAAATGAATTTTTCAAAAATGAGTGCTCATTTAACGGTTATGAATTTTCTGACTGCGAAAACAGAATTTAAAAATATTCATTAGGTAATGTGTAATTGTAGCAATAAATTTTCCCATAGAATAACATGGGCGAAGGCTGCCGGCGAGATTAGGTAATGTCCCCTCTTAAGGGTACTTTTTTCAGACAGGGATTATTGGTAGCGCTCGGATACTTTTGCTGCGGAGTGTACGATCCGACTTGTGATCTACGATAGCTCCGATTGTTATAATAGTATGCCTCCCTCAATCTGGCAACACTGACAATGATGGAAGAGTACGCGTCAGACGTTACAGGGGTGAATGTCTGCTCCCCCAATGTGTTATCCAGCGTCATGCTGCACAAACGCCTTGCATCATGGTGTGGGGAGCTGTTGGGTATAATTGTCGATCCCATCTAGTGAACATTGCGGTCAACCTCAACAATGTTCACGACATAATGGAAGTTATGGAGCCAGAGGTCCTTCCCATTCCTCGACGCATTCCGGGTACTGTATTTCAGCAGGATAATGCCCGTGCACATTTTTCTCAGACTGCACAACAGGTTTCTCTTCTTCCATGGCCTGCTTATTCCCCGGATATGTCGCTCATCAAGCATGTCTGGGATTTCATTGGTCGGCGACTCACTCGTACAACTGGTGGGACGCACAGTAAGATTGAACTTTGGCATTAAGTCAAAACCATCTGAAATGCCATTCGCAAGTTCACAATACCTACATAGTTCGTCCATAATGATGAAATAATCTTTTCTGATTGGACGCGAAGATGCGATGCAGCAGCAAATCAACATTAGACATCATTTTTTATTTATTTTTTGGTCGATATTTAAAGAAAAAATTTACAAACATTTTCCCATATACATTTTTAGTGTTATACATCATCTGCATAAAAAGATTAATGATCAAAATCTTTCATTGGCTATTTGTTCATAAATAAGATGACATGTATTATTATTATTATTATTATTTATTTATTTATTTTTTTGCATCCTCCCCCCCCCCCCACTTAAAATATAGTGATTTTTTTTTTTTAAATAATAATAATAATAATTTATAAAAGTGAATATTTTTATGATTAAAATAGGTAAGATTGTCAGAAATGCTTCTATTTATCTGAAAAAAAAAAAAAAAAAAAAGCATTTACACTAATTTTAGATAATATCAGGAGGTACGAGTAGATTTATGTTTGGTGTCACCATCTACTGGCGATATTATGAATTATAAACGTGAAATTAAAATTGAATAAACACATACATATATATATATATATATTGTGGGGGGCGGGGAAGCAGGAAGGGCAGCAATATATTTTTAATTAAATGTAGGACAAGCTATCCGATAATGGGAAAAAAAAAAGAATAGTAATGTAAAATAATAAAATTAATAGGTTCTTTTTTGAGAATTGTACAAAAAATAAGCCCTCATTTTTTTTTTTTTTTTTTTTTTTTTTAATCAATCAGAAAGCACTGAAGAATAAAATGACACTCCTTAAATTCAGTGCGAGTAATACATATTAAAATCATAAAAAGGAGGGTATTAAATTTGGAGATAAGTTGATTAAAATTGATTGGCATTGGTATTTGAATGCTTCAAGTATGGGAGTGCATTCCTAATTAGTTCTATTTACAAAACAAAAAGTATTTCTATCTATCGTTCTTCTTTTTCTATTTTATTCCTATTAAAATCTATCCAGATATAACTTTAGAAAAATTATATATTAGATGAAAAATGATATAACTTTAAAAGTTAATAATTATGTGTAACACATTGATAGTTTTTAATGAGAAAATATCGAACATTATCACCATCATCATTAAAATTGCATTTAAAAAAAATCAACTAATATATATATATATATATATTTTTTTTTAAGTAAAATTTGTTAAATGTAATACCCTATCTGTTTATTATATTTAAAAAAATGTTACTTTGATTTGACTAAATGAAGATATTAAATAATAATTAACTATATTAATCAATTGTATAAAGATCTATTAAAAATTGCTTTTAAATTACTAAATATATATTGATTTAATTAATTGTTTTTATTAATGCATAGAAATCTAGGTAGAAAATAGAAATCATTTCTCAAATTAAAATATTTAGCAAGAGTATTATCAGCTTGATTTCAACAAAATATGTGTATGGGGGGGGGGTGTTTATTTATTTTTGTTGTATTTCATTTTATTTATTTATTTATTGTGCTTTAGAAATAGGTGCAAATAAATATTATTTGAGGGAGAACTCGTAAGGATTTACTACATAGACAGACAATGAGATTTATTTTTTAAATACAATTTCATTGATGAAAGTGAAAATGCATGTTAGAAATTTTCACATTAAAAGCTAAAATGTGTTATCCATAAAAGTTCACTTTTAAAGAAATAACTTTGTTTCTTTATCCTATCTGAATTTTAATATGCATTAAAATAAATAAATAAAAAATACTTTTAATGTTCTGTAAGTAAAACAAATAATGACTGTACACTCTTACTTGAAGTATTCATAATTTTAACTTGTCTCAAAATTAAAATTATGGTTTTCTCTCTTTTTATGATTTTAATATCTACAACTCGAACTAAATTTAAGTAATGTAATTTCTTTCTTAACACGTTCAGATTGATTTCAAAAGATAAGGTACTTTGTACAATTCATAAAAAAAAAAAAAAAATACTTTTTAGCATTAATATTTTTTTCTTCATTTATCAATATCTGATAGATTGTCATATATTTAATTAAAAAAATATTACTATTCCCACTCTTAATGTATACATATATATTAAATTTCGATTTCATGTCTATCATGTATATCTCAGTAGATGACAATACTATTCATACATTTATCTTCTGAAATTTTAGATTATCATATCCGATTTTACACTGAAAGTAGTATAAATCCTACTTTTTTACAGATAAAATAGAAAAAAAAAAAATGTTAGTCTTACAAATTTTAATTTTATAAATATTTACTCTTGCAAATTTTGTTTTAAAAAGATCACTAATTTGTATATGTGGAATAAAGAAAAAAAAAATGAATATATATCATGTTAAATATAAACAAATAGCTAGTTTAAAAAAAAAAAAAAAAATTGACCTTTAATAAATTATGCAAATTATCTATAACGCTAAAAATGTATTTCAGAAAATACTTAAAAATTTTCGTTAAATTTTATTATGAAATGTAGACCAAAAAATTATTCTGAAACCCTGTCGTTGATTTGCTACTCCGCATCCAATCACAAGGAATTATTCTATCATTATGGACGAACTGTGTAGGTATTGTGAACTTGCATGCCATTCCCCAGGATTACATTTAAGAACCAGGTATGATTCAATGCCAAGACGTGTGCAGGCTCTCGTCGTTCAGCGTGGCGGACACACAAAGTACTACTTTCAGACGTTCTTTTCGCTTTTTAGTCTTGTACATTTGATCGTTTATTTGTACCGCTATCAGTAATATGTGAAATAAATTTCATTAGTTTCTGGCAATTCTTTCATGGTGTTGCTATTTTCACAAACATGAGCGTAATTACTGAGTTTTAACCGTTTTAAGCCCCTCTAATGGCTGATGTCGAAACACAAATAAAGGAAACCCAACCCAATGGACTACTAAAAATTCACCGTACGAATGAATCCCATGGTTTCGCATGAACCAATGAACCATTCCTTCGCACTTATTTTTATTATTGTTATGGTGGACTCGCTGTCGGCGCAAATTTTGACTTTGGATAAGATTTATTAAAGAAATCTTTGTCTTGTATAACTTAAAATTTAATAATAATTCTGATTCATATCCTATATAAAATTTTATACAAAATTAATTTACTGAGAACTTTGTAGAATAATATATTTTAATCTTTAAAATATCTTATCTGTCGTGTTATCTTATCCCAATGAACTTCTGCGTAAGTATTTTCATTTTTCAAGTTTCTTATCTTTCTGATATATGCGTTATCTCAATTGTCTTTATCAATGTCTGTTGCAAGTGTTTTTTTCTAATTCTTATAAATTTTTCACAGACTGCTGTATGATTTAACATCGTTGAAGAAATCCCCATTGTTTCACTGTTTTATTAATTGAGGAAGTAATTAAAAAAAGAAAGAAAAATCATGCCCTGTAAGTTAATTAATTTCTTTTCTTTTAATTATATTTAGCTAGTACGCCTATAGAGCTAAACGTTTTAGCTATAATAATATGATAAATAAATATTGTTTAAAATTGATTTTTTTAATGTTATTTAATTACTGATTTTCTTATAAAAGTACAATTTTAAGGTATGTTTATAAATTTATTTCAAGATGAATGTCTTAAAAATTATTGTATTGAATTAAAATGTAAGATGTTATATTTAATTTAAATGTAAAGAAGTTAAAATATTTGAGTTCAGGGATTGATCCAGGTAAAAACTGGGACCCATTTGCTGCCCCTTCACAAAATTTAAATCTCTAAAATGGGCTCCTTCACAAAATTCAAATCCGTAAAATGGGTTCCTTCATAAAATTCATTCATAACAACAGCCCTTTCATGAGATTTTTTTTTTTTTTAAATGATTTTGTAAAAATTTTCCACATTAACAGTATTATTTTTAATGAGTGTCTATACTTGGTTTAATAATATGCTGTTAACTTGGTATTAAACATTACATAAAGTAACTGCTAAAGTGAAAGGTTATGTGCAATAATTCTTTTTATCACAAAAAGAAATAAATTTTCACAAAATTATTTTGTTTTGCTCAAAAATGGGCTCCAAAAATTAAAACCTGGATCAACTCTTGAGTTTGAATTTCTTGTGAAATTACTAGAAATTAACTTATTTTAAATATTTTGAGCTATTTTTAATGCTTAATGGTCTATTATAATATTTCTTATATTAAATTCTTATTTTCTGAAAAATAATATGTTTATTTATTTTTTAATCTTTTGGGAAAAGTGTAGTTTAAAATATAAAAGCTGCAAATTGAAAAAAAAAAAAAAAAAAAAAACTGAAGATTACATTTCCATTAAAATGATAGTTTATAATTTTATACGCATCTCCTGTTTGTTGATTTTTTTTTTTTTTTTTTTTTCTTTCTCACCCCCAACCTTTCAATTTTCAGCTTTGACAGCAGGATCGTTAGTTATTGAAGGCAAGACAAAGAAAATTCTAGAAATTATTGGGGATTCAGAAAATGTCCTTATGGTATCAAAAGATCGAATCACAGCTGGTGATGGAGCAAAAGCTCATGACATGGAAGGCAAATCTGTTATTTCCACTGCAACCACTGCTAAAATTTTTGAATATCTCAATGAAGTTGGTATGTACATCTTAAGCATATTTCTTTCTTTTTTTCTTTTTTTTAATATTATATATCTATATCAGAATCCCAGTGGCAGAAAGTTTTATAGCTGTCTGTGACAGGCTTTTAAAATTTCATAATCTGTCTACAAAATTTGCATGTAATCAGGGGTGAAAATGGCTTACACTCAAAAAGCCTGAAAGCTGATAGGGGGGGGGGGAGGTTAACATCAGTGGTGATCTCGTGTAACAGTACACAAGTACAATTTTACTACAGAACAATATAGTATAAACAATTGTGTTTTCATTCAATTAAATATTTAATAGCAATGTTTGACACAACACAATATAAATAATTATAAATAATAAAAGTATTAGTTTTAGTTTTGATACAGAAATTTTTATAAGTGAATTGTTATCCGAAAGTTGCAGACAAAAACTGTCTGCAAGCCGTTTTTCTGTGTCCGCGACTATGTCGCCGTGTTTCTGCCACTGGGATCAGAATTAACTTTAGAAGAAAGAAAAAAGACTGCTGAGCAGAAATTTTTTAAAAATGCTTGGGTCCCCGATTCCAGTTAAAAATTTGTTTTTGAACTTTAATCCACATGGAAGTCAAATCAGTTATTTCCGCTGCAACCACAGCTAAAAATTTTGAATATCTCAATGAAGTTGATATGTATATCTTATGCATAAAATCTCTTTTATGTATATCTATATTAGAGTTGACTGTAGGTTAAAAAAAAAGAAGACTCCCATGGGTCAGGGAGAACAGGGAAAAACCTGGAAAAGTCAGGGAATTTGAAATTACTGAGAAAAGTCAAGGAAATATCAGGGAAAATTGTAAATATTGCTCAAAAACCTGGAAAAATGATGATATAAACCTGGAAAATGCTTTTTGAACATTCAATTTATATCACAAGTCACGTTACTATGTTGTCTTTTATGTTGTGAGCTATGTTTTGTTTTATACCGTGAGCTATTTTTTATGTCACGAACCAAATTTTGTGACTGGAATTTTCTAAAATAGACCTGGAAAGTCAAGGAATTTTATTTTTGAAATTGAGTGGGAACCCTGTAGAGAGTAGGAAAAGGGCACATTGTTTTACCTTGTTAAAGAAAAAAAAAGTACTTTGATCCTCCCCACCCCACCCCAATTCTACTTCAAAACTTGTTTTTGAACTTTAACCCACTTCTTAGCATCCGATTGAACTGAATTTTTACACACATATATATATTATCCACATCTGCTGAATTAGAATTTTTAATGCTTTTTTTTTTTTTTTTTTTTTTTAAAGCATGTTAATTTTTTTAAATTCATGTCTCATTATCATGTGTAAATGACCTTTTATTTTTTATTAAAAATTCCTTTAGGTATTGTAACCCACTATATAAAACAACATGATGAAAAATCATTAATTGTGAAAAAATGTGCCATGATTCCAATTGAATGGGTTGCCCGTCGTCATGCTACTGGTTCTTTCCTTAAAAGAAATCCTGGTGTAAAAGAAGGTTATCGTTTCTGTCCTTTGAAATTAGAAACTTTTTATAAAGTAAGTTCAGTTTAAAAAATTGTGATATATTTTATTAGTATTTATTTTCCTCTTTAGCTCAATAGGTTTTCACTGTCAGTGACCGTTCAAGTAGCAGGGTGGCAAGCAATCTGGAAATTAGGGAAAAGTCAGAGAATTTTTCAACACTGGAAATGTCAGAAAATTTAATTGAAATCTGTAAAAGTCATAGAATTTTGATTAAATCTTGGAGAAATAAAATTGTGAATCTTTGATTGCATTTAATAATTTTCAGAGAAAAACGTCAATTTATAAAATGCTGCACCAAATTGTAGAAAATGATCTGGAAAAGTCAGGGAAAATTAACAGTATCCACCCTGAAGTGGTTTTTTTTTAATAAATCTTCCAACTCATATTAGATGATAAGTCTTAATAAAGATTATCACAATTTTATACAATAAATTCTAAGATATAGTCTATCGTAAATCACAGAAAATGTCTAAAAGCCATGCCACCTGCCAGTCAGTATACAATTCAAATTAAATCAGCATAGTTTTTTATAAGCCATTTCATTTATCAAGTTTGATGCTGTTTTGTGCTACTGAAACTGAGATGTAGCCTTTCCATAAACAGGGAAAGTTGCAGTATTCCAGTGCCACCTGTCAGCTAATTTATGTCCAGATTAAATACCAACTATAGATTTTCATAATGGTCCTCTAATTTATAAGTCTTCTGCTCCTATATACTTAAGAAGCTGAAATATAATCTTCCCATAAATGAAAGAAATTACTAGAGACAAAAATATTGTGTCATTAAATTAATTAATTAGACTGGCAAACGGACTTATTTTAGAAATATTGACTTGGAGTAAAAGTATATTTGTGCATTAGACAATTAAAAAAAAAAAAAAAACTGAATTCTGCTGAATTTATGTCACAAACCTACCAGGGAAAGGACTTTATCATTATTATTATTATCATCATTTTATTAAACTTTAAATGTGCTATAAAATATCAGATATTTTGTATTAAAATAATAATTTTATCTTAAAATAGTTTAAAAAATCAGTTATTTAATTTTCCTATTTTAAAGTACTCTTAGGCCTAAGGCTGCAAAGTTGGCAGCTAAGGCGTAGCAAATAATACTGCACTATTTTAATATTCCTTACTACTGGTGATGCAGTGATGTGCAACAATGAATTAATTACTTTGCCAAAAATCAACATAATTCTTGTTTTTTTTTTTTTTTTTTTTTTGAGTCTGATTGCCAAAATAATGCAATGTCATTGCGACGGAATTACGGCATTCTAATTAGATTTTACTACTGTTTAAAAATATATAAAAATATTTGTAACTAATAGCTGAATAATGTAATTTTTTCAGTAAATTGAGATTTTAGTACATTTTGAAAATAATAATATATATATGCACCTTTAAAATTTTTAAAGTTATGTGTTATTTCAAAGTTTATTTTTGAGGTATGTCATTACTTTGCCAAAAACTAAAAAAAATTGTACTAGATAAGAATGGATAAGGTTCTTATAATTTTTTTTTATCATAATTTAATATTTCTTTCATATGCATTCATTTTTCTCTTTTAAAAATAAATGTATAACATATGCCATATACAGTTGAAGATCTTTAATCCGCACACCTTGGTTCTAGAACTTGTGCGGATTATAGATTTTTGCAAATTATAGATCAATGATACCATTTCCTCACTTTATGAATTAGTATAAGGTACATAAAACAATAAATTTTATTTAATGAAGCTAGAATTAGAATTGTTTGTTTTTATATAATGTAATGAAGGTAATAAAGTAGAAGCAATGTATAATTTAAACCCTTAAAAGAGTAATTCATAAAAATAAAAAATAAAAGTACTCCTACTTCTGGACTGTGATTAATAGTATGCAGTCAGATACTTGCAATGCAATTAGTTTGATGCAGTTTTTAATGACTGCATTGTAGATCTTATCTTCAAAACAAATGCTGGTATAAATTTTTCCTTAAATAGTTTTGAGTATATTTGAAATACCACCCTAAAAAGAACATTTACACTAATGATCCTTAAACATCTGTGAAAATATACAATCCCACCAATGCATATGATGTCATTTTTTTCAACCAATGAGCAATGCGGTTACTGGCAGGAGTTAGAAAACTGTACTTTCATGTGTTTTATTTGATCACTAATTGAATATTATTCAGACGATGTTCAGATTCGCTAAAAAAGTATAAGGCAATAAAAGTAAAAATTTTTTTTTTCTTTTAAAATTAATTACGTATATCTAAATTAAATTTTACACTCTTTTTTTTTTTTTTTTTTTTTTCATTTTAATATGTGAATTAACATCATATTTTCTCATATACATTCAAAATATTGGATTTTCGTTACTGCAAAATCTTTTGTTTATATTTGCAAAGTGAGTGTGGATTATAGACAATTGCGAATTATGGGTATGCGGATTATAGATCCTCAACTGTATACACTTATACATGTAACATAACATACACAACTTAATGTTGCTATAATTTTATACTCTGCATATGTTCAGCTTTTTTTACCAATTTTCACTTTTGTGTCTGTGTTGAATAATAATGGTGAATGAAACATTGTGAGCTAACATCATAAATTACAAAAATACACAACAATGGTTTTGTGTTGAAATAATTAAGCTTCAAACACACCCTCTTCACTCACCGCCGCCGGAAGCCGAAGCTAATGTTATTCTATGGGAAATTTTTCTGTACAAATAACTTATTAACTAATACATGTTTTTAAATTCTGTTTTCTTATTCTGGAAATTCCCATCTGTTAAACGGATGGACCTTTTTTATAAAAATATTTTTTTAATTTTTTATATTTTATTTTGAAGCTGCAAAATACGAATTTTCAATATGCGAAATTTTTTCATTTTGCAGTTTCAAAATAAAATATTAAAAATAAAAAAAATACATTTTTGAAAAAGGTCCGTCCATTTAACAGTTGGGAATTTTCTGAATGTGAAAACAGAATTTAAAAATATGTATTAGTTAATAAGTTATTTGTAAAGAAAATTTCCCCATAGAATAACATTGGATCGGGCTTCCGGCGACGGTAAGTGAAGAGGGCCATTAAGCAAAAAATAAATAAATAAATAAATAAATAAGAGTTCCCATTTTATGTTGCACATACCTTTTTCAACCTGGTAAAGACTTGTGCTCAATTATTTTGATCCAAAGCTATTGTTGAGTGTTTATTATTATTATTATTACTATTTATGGCATACTTACAAAATTTTCATTTATCAAACTATTTACTTTGCCTTTTAGGACGATGCCAATCATGATCCTCAATGGTCAGATGAACAACTGATTTGTGCAGAACTAGTCATTGGTGGTATAAAAATTGGAAGAACAGAAGTCGAGATAATGCACAAAACAACTGCCTGCGTTTTTGAAGTCTTAGAAAAAGCTTGGGCTTCTTTGAACTGCAGCTTGATTGATATGAAAGTTGAATATGGAGTGACACAGAAAGGTATTTTATCTTTGGTGTTTTATATATTTTTACTTTTGCTATGAAAGGAAAGTATTATAATCAGAAAAAAATTCATCTAAGAGATTTTGGGGTATTTAAATTTCATTTTTGATATTTTGATACTGATGATTGTAGAAGTGTATGTCAGTGAGTACAGAGTTTCTCACAGACAGTTTCAGGAGGACGTCACCCTGCTTGCCCTTAGGTTAAAAAAAAAGTGCACTTTTTGCCCCTAATCTCCCCACACACACACACACAAAAAAAAAAAAAAAAAAAAGCACCCTTCATTCTCCTTATCTAAAAAAAAAAAAAGTTGCACTGTTATTACCTCCTTGTATTAGAGCACAAATTTAAGAGAAAACAACCTACAAAATAAAAAATAATGATGTACTGAAGTTATATATATATATATATATACATACAAGTAAAAATTGTATATATCCTTCAACATTTATTAGTATAACAGAACTATTTCTTTCAGACGACAATTTTGTGTTGTTACCATTTTGTGACATTCCATTTCCAATATGCCTGCCAATATGCAATTTCACCATTTAATTTCTTAAACTATCTTAAAATATTTAGAAATTTTATTGATCAACTCATCAACTGGGAAAATTCATTTTAAGTAGTTTGGAGTATAAGGTTGATTTTTTTTTATACCAACTATGTGAAAAATGCCAAACCTGGGAATTGAACTCAGGCCCTTCACTTAACATGTGGTTGTTTTTCCACTGAGCCACCAGGGGTCGATCCAGGCAAAATTTGGGTCCCTTTTGGGCGTCTTCACAAAATTCCACATCGTAGAATAGGACCCATCAAAAAATTCAAATTCATAAAAAGGGACCTTTCACAAAATTCAAATTTATAAAATGACCCCTTTCACAAGATTTTGTTTTATAAAAATGATTTTTTTAATAAAATGTTTCCATGTTTTCAATATTACTTTTAACTAATACCTTAATTGAACCGCTTTATTTTAAAAGGGGAATTCTGCCGTTTTTGTAATTTTACAGGAGAGTCAAAAAACTTCCTAACTTGTGGTTTCATTTATCTTAATGTATAAATTTTTGCCAGCTAATAGTACTCATTGATATACATATTTTAATGTATAAAAACCAAATTTATGGTCAATACTTTTTCCAAAAAAAGAAATTATTTATGCAGCAGAAGTCCGTTTTTAAAATAAAATGCAGAAATGTCATTCAATTTTTAAGAAAAAAATAAAAAAATAAAGTGTAGTGAATTATCTTATATCAAATATTCCAGATAAATTGCGAATGCATAAGAAAGTAATTAAATACAAAGTAAATTCACCAGAATGTGTAATTTACAAATCAGTTTCATTTTCAGCCGTAGGATATTCTGTAATAATTGTATTGTATTCCAAAAAGGCAGATGCTCCTGAGAAATGAATTTAAGAGTTTTTTTGATATCATCTACTTTACTTTTCAGTATGGGTCTTCGAGGAACGTTCCCTTTACCAGGCAAAGACAAGTTATTTTGCGTGTTTCTTAGTCTAAATTTGTGCTGAGTTAAACCCACAATAAAGTTTTTGGTGGCAAGTATCTCAGGGTTAGAATCTTCACATTTCAGATAGTGATATGATGATATTCTAAAAGATACCTTTTCTGATTTTGGTACAGTTTTACCATAGGATTCTTCACTGAGGCATGTCTTTTTGTAAAATTCTGGATACCAGCTGTTAAAATCCAAAACATCACGATGTGTAGGTTGGACAATTGTAAATTTCTGCAATTTATTCGAAGCCTTTTTTATCAAGTCAACATATTCATCCATTGTATAAATTCCTTCAGTTTTTCTAACAATCCTTCTATTCTAATAATAGAAAAATCCCTATCATAGGGCGTGAAAGAGTGCTGCAGAAGTCCCCTTTTAAAATAAAATGCAAATTTCAAAGCGTTTCTGTAGACATGCTTATAAGCCAAAAAGTCTCGTTTCTTCATTAAATAATAGATCTATGTCCCTTTTACTGAAAAAGGCGAAAAAGCAAAATTCGATGAAAATGGTAGAAGTCCCCTTTTAAAATAAAGCGGTTCAATTTGGCTCAGCAGAACTCTATTACTAAATTCTATTATTAACTCGATATTAAACATTAAATACAATGAATGGAAAAATGGGAAATTTTACACAATATTTTATTTTTTCACAAAAAAGGGACCCAAAAATTAAAACTTGGATCGACACCCTGGCTGATAACCAGCTCGATCTTTCTCACATAATAACAGTTATATCTGTGTTTGCAGGTATTGTGACCTTGCAAATGGTTATGTGAGAAAAGTGTCAAGCTGGTTATCAGCCAGGGTGGTGCAGTAGAAGAGAATCTGCACGTTAAGCAGATGTTTGATTCCCGGCTCTGACTTGTTTCACATAGTTGGTATAAAAAATCAACCTTATACTCCAAACTACTTAAAATATCTTAAAATATTGTGTCAAATACGTAAAAACTTTACACTAGAAACCTACTCTTAAGCTAGAGATTCTTCCCTGGTCACATGTAGAAACCAATTGCTTATCTTGGTATTCAAGACCATCAATATTCATAAATTGGATGGTTTCTGAACATTTGTTGGCTTTATCTTCCAAATATATATTGATGATGGTTTCTGGATATTGTTGGTGATATCTTCTGTTCTATGAAATTAAATTCTGTTTTGTACAGAATTTTATATCTATTACTTTGAAAACAAAAGCAGGTTTCACTTTCTTCTATCGTATTGTATAATATCTTTTATTTAATCGTATATTTATTTATTTATTTATTTATTTTCAATAGGAGAAATTGTGTTAGCTGATGTTATTGACAGTGACTCCTGGCGTTTGTGGCCATCTGGAGATAAGAGACTAATGGTAGACAAGCAAGTTTATAGAAATTTAGCCACTGTAACTGCTCAAGATTTAGAAACAGTAAAGAAAAACTTCCAGTGGGTTGCAGAGCAAATAAAAGTAAGCATAAATTAAGTGATAAGTAAATATACAGGGTGACCAAAAATTCCCCTCTCACTTTAAACTTTAGTTGTGGCATATCCATATGAGAGTAGGATTTGCACTACACTGATCCTTACTCTGAAAAGTTTAGTTTAAGCAATTAATAATTTAAGTAAAACAGATAGATCCATATTTTACTCATAGATGGCTCTGTACCTTTTGTTTTATTAATATAGTGTTTACTATAATTTTGATAAGGCTACCTCAATCCCCAGACTTAAATTCTTTTGATTTCTTCTTGTTAGATTATGTTTTTTGCACACTCTCACTTTTTAAAATTTCTTCTTTTCTCTGTTACTCCTTTTATGATATTTAGTGAACTGAAACTCTTTTTTCCAAGAACTATTTTGAAATTAAGACTTACAAAATGCTAAATCAATTTGATATTTTTGAATAGATGAAAAAAAAAAAAAAATAGCTTGGCAAACAATTGCAATCAGTAAACCTTTGCATACTGATAATAATAAAAAATTTTCAGAATGGATTGCACAGCTTTGTTGAAAATATCCCCCCTTACCCGATGATGTTTTTAAAGCATTGCAAAGCAAAATATATTGTGAAAAAAAAAACCTTTCTAAAGAAAGAACTTGGACAAAATCAATAGAATTTTCTTTTAATCAATACAGTAGGGAGCCAGAAATCCACCGAAGTCCGAAATCCGCGCAGCTTGTCAGATATAAACAATGAAATTTACTATTATTAGGTCACATAACTGCAAATCAGAATTTTTGAAAAAAATCTTGAATGCAGATTCTGTACTTGTATTTTATGATTACAATAATAATAGTATGAAAGACTGCTATAATCAAGTTACTGATAATATAATTATTGCTAATATATTAAATCCATCAAAAGAAAATGATAATGATGATGATATCAGTGAGGTATACAAACTAATTTTTTTAAATGCTATTTGATGAAAGCATAACTGCAAGGAAGAACTCATTTAAATTCTTAGAACAATAAAATTGTGTTAAGTGTTACAAAACAAGAACTGGTGACTATCTACAATCGAGAAAATAAATAAATAAAAATAAAGATGCATGTATGCAGGTTTAAATACAGTTTAAAACAAAACTACATGTGAACATATCAAAAATAGACACATATTTATTGTTTTTGCTATATAAATTTGTAATGTTCAGTGCTAATCTTATATATACTGAATAATTTAATAGTCTAGTAAAATTATGTTATTATTCACTAGCATGTGTTTAGTTTGAATAATATTTTGCTTTTATTATTCAAAGTGAAAATCATCTTTTATGGGCCCCAAAATCCACCAAATCCTAAAATCCCCACAACCTCTGGTCCCGAGCTGTGCGGATTTTTGACTCTCTACTGTATATATATATTGTAAGAATGCAGTTTCATATACATGACACTTTTAACAAAAAATTATAATTTTATATATAAAAGTAATGGATTAGTATATTTCTAACCATTAAAGTTTATTTTTATTTATTTGTTTTACAGAAAAATTACAATTAATCAGTAAAATGTATAATTTTCAGGGGGTGAAACTTTTCAGGGGCTATCCCTGGATTCAGGGTTTTTGAGGATTTTGCTTTCTCTGCATTTCATGATAAAATATTTTGTTTTTATAGAAATTTCTCATTTGTAATGTTTAATTTGCCTTATAATGTATTAAGAATTCTCCAAATATCACTTGTTATCGGTAGCAATGTAGTACATTAATAACTCTCCCCTATCTGCATGTAAGGAAGTTTCACCCCTGAATTTAGTACATTTTTACATCATTTTTATTCCTCATGAATTTAAAATTTTCTGATGTGATATCCTACAAAGGATTATAAAAAAGAAATATTATTAAATGAATTTAGTATGTAACAAATGTTTTTGCTAGATTTAGTAACTTTATTAAAAGGAAATCAGACTGTATTTCTGTGACTTTTTTGAAGTAGAATCTGCTACTTTACTATTTCATTATTATATAATGACCAGAATTTGTCATTTCTGTGAAAGTTAAATCTGTTTTATTTCATCCAATTTCAGAATTTTTTGCCACCACCCAAAATTCAAGTTGTAATTTTAATGGGCTCACCTTCTGATTTAGATTTCTGTAAGAAAATTCAAGATGCTTGTCAAAAACTAGGAATTCCTACGTCTATGAGAATTACTTCGGCTCATAAAGGTCCAGATGAAACACTCAATATTATTGCTCAGTATGAAGGTATAAATTTCTGATGTGCAGACATTTAATAATTTGTAAATTTAACAAAACTCTTTATCATAGAACTAAAGTAGAGTTTAGTTATATATATACATTTTACATTTTTATATGCATTATGTGTAAATACATTTCAGGCCTTCCTTCCTGGTGTTTGATCATTGTAGTGATGAATTATTTTTTTGTAACTCATACCTCTGCAATAGATATTTTTATCTATCTGCCTTGGGATTAGATCCTTGGTTACATAATAAAATCTTTAATTGACAATGTAAGATATGTATGCATTTCCCTCATATTTTGTAAAAATAATATAGATAATTACAGATAATAATTTTATTCTTTTTTCAAATATCACATTAATGTGGAAATTTAATTTTTTGGTCTGTGACTATTTGGGCTCAGAATTCATCAAATATTAATTTAAACTCAAAAACACATTATTATATTAAATTGTTATCATTTATTTTCATCATACTTTTAATTAAAATGTCATTGCTTTGTAAATGTTAGTTTTTCTTGTGTAATTTAATACTCACAGTTCACATTAAAGTGCGACCTTGAGAATTTTTAGATTTATTATTTAAGTTTTCAAAAACTTTCAGAAAAAAAAAATAATAATAACAATCAAACATTGAAAAACAGGAAAATTGCCTAATTATTTTTAGTAAATTATCACATATTTTGAGAATCGGCTTTGAAAGAATTACAAATTTTGTCAATTTGTAAGAAATGTAAAATGTGAGTCTTCTTTCACTTTCAGTTAAAAAAGGTCATTATTTCACCATTAATTAACAAAATTTGAGCATTTCTCTGAACTGATTTCTGAAATGTGTTATTTTGCTGCAACTTAACAAAAATTTGCCTTTTTGCCAGTTGCAGAAATGTTCAGTATATATATCTGTATATATGTGTGTGTATTTCTGAAATACAGGATCATTTTATCATAGTCTGATTTAGTTTAAGTTTAAATATAGCTAATTGTAGAAATGCATATTTTTTTAGAGATTACCTGCCAAAATACACAATCAACATTTGATAAAATTTATGCTTCTAATGAAGGTTAAAGGAAGCAAAAGTTGGATAGTATATATATTTTTACTTTCTTCTATATGTAATATAGAGAAAGTATTGGATTCGTAAAAATTTTCGACCTCGGGTTTTTGATGGATTTACACGTTTTGAGAGCTGTAGAACACGAATTGACCATTTTTAGAAAATGTCTGTCTGTCTGTCTGTGTGTGTGTGTGTGTGTGTGTGACAAAATTTTGTGGCAACTGTATCTCAGGAACTACTATACAGAATTTCATACAAATTGGTGTGTAGTTGCACCTTGACATAAATTTGTGCCTATCAACTTTTGGTAAAAATTGTCTTCCAGGTTACGTTGCCATCCCGCTTTTTCTAAATTTTTAACATGGTGATATAGGACAAAATTTTGTATAAATGTGCATAAAGAGAATTATATTTTAGTAATCATTATGAAATTTACAAGAATTATTTATAATAGAGATAGTCAACTGGGAAAAATTTTTTGTATGCGTAGGAGCCTCGCCACCCCCCCCTGGGGGGGAAGTCACCCCTCGAGGGGAGTAAATTTTCAAGATGGGTATCTTTCGAAAGGTCTCGTCAATACCTTTAAAACGAATGGTTGAACTATAAATCTGTGATAATTTAAAACAAAGTTATCGATTTTTTTTTACTTTTAACGAAAAAAAAAACAGAAAAAAAAATCTTTTTTTTTTTTTTTTTAAACGAAATTTAACCAGACTTGGTATTTAGTTGGCCCCTGACATAAATTGTGGCTGATTAGATTTGGGGATCAATTGCTCAACAGGTGGCGCTGTGATCGTATTTTTTCTAAATTTTTAACATGGACAAAAGTAGTACAAAATTTCGTATAAATGTACATAATGAGAGTTATTCTTAACCTGCGATTGTGAAATTAATATGAATTATTGATAATAGTAGTAGTTAATTAGGAAAAAAATTTGGGGCATCGCTTCCCTCCCCCCCCCCCCTAGGGGGAAGTACCCCCCGGGGGGGGTAACTTTTCAAGATCGGTATCTTTCGAAAGGTCTCGTCAATACCTTTAAAACGAATGGTTGAACTATAAATATGTGATAATTTAAAACAAAGTTATCGATTTTTTTTTACTTTTAACGAAAAAAAACTTTGGAAAAAAATCATATATATATATTTTTTAAATATTGTTACTGCGTGAATTTGTATAAGAAAATATAGAAGAAAGTCTTGTGGTGGCCACAACATACTAGTTTTAAGTTGGCATTTTTATTTGTTTATTCATGAATTTTTTCAAGTCTAATCTCAACTGTATAATATTTGCTCAATGCCTATATTTTATCCTACTCTTTCACTTTGAAAAGACAAAAAAAAAAAAAAGGAAAGGGGGGGGGGGGGAAGCAAAAATATTTTATTCATTAATTTGAAGATTTATCTTTTTTTTTTTTTTTTTTAGTTTTTCAAATTGCACTTGTGATCTATGTTTTTTCTCAGCTTCGTCTTTCCCTCCCTCCCTCTCTCTCTCTCTCTCCTTGCTTTCTTCCCTTCAGTTCAAATAGGTCATTGATGTGCTAATCCCATCCAAATAGCATACTTTCCAACTTTTCCGGTTTTTTAACGTGTCTTCCGGACAGATGATGAAATCTTCCGTTTTTAAAAAGTCACGGATATCCTTCGTTTTAAAAATTAAACCCAAATGTTCTACGAAAACTCCTGATTCGTAATCTTTCTCCATCCATAACATAAATGTCAATTTCAAACTTATTAATTTCAAACTTGCTTTATAAGATTCTAGAACATGTAAAGAAATAGAATTGTTAAATATTTCTTGATGATGTAATTATTTTTTGCCCCCCCCCCCTTTCATTTATCTCCAACTAGTGATCAGCAATCAAATGTTCTGCAGAAGTCTTTTATTTCCTAATCTTTATCCATCTGCAACATAAATGATAATATTAATTTTAAACTTCTTTCATTAGATTCTAGAAGTAGAGTTGAAAGAGTTTAATATTTCTTACTCTGTAATTATTTTTGTATTCTCCTTCCCCGGATTGTGATCAATGATCAATTCTAAAAACAATAAAGCAATGGAAGTGCTCAATATTTCTCATGTATGTAATTATTTTTAGATCTTTATTGCTAAATTTAATAAATCTGTTTATTTTTCCTCAATTAAATTAAATATTTGTATGTCATATTTATACCAAATGTGTAAACATGGGAAAAAAATGAAGAATAATTTTTCAGGTAGGAAAATTTTTTCCAAATCAATTTAAGAAAATTAATACTCAGTTGTTTTTATGCACGTTTGAAACTGATATGTGTGATTAATGTACATACACAAAAATCATATTCTATTTATTTAAAACATTAGTTATACTGTAACTTAACTAAGTTTTTTGTCTATTGTTAAATAAATTTCTTACAGATTCTGTTTTGTAGATATTTATATGTTGAAGAGGAATAATTTCATTTAAAACTTTTATATATTTAGTATAATCAATCTATAGTAAAACGTTTTTATAGATTGCTTCTAAATATTAAAATTGTAAAACTGTATTGTTTATTACGTCAAAGAGGGAAAAAAAAAGTTAAAAAAAAAAAAATCTTCCCTTTTTTTATTAAATTGGTTGGCAAGTCTGAAATAGCAACACATTGTGAGTGAATTGAAGAGAGAAGAAAGGAGAGAGGAGGAAAGATGAATCCAAGGAAAAACACAAATCACAAGTGCACTGATGATGGCTGCGACTAACAGCCAAAATATATATGTGCATAAACAAAAAAGGTTTTTTTTTTTTTTTTTTTTGTAAGCTAATTGAAAATTTTCTATAGAGTTATACAAAAGTTATTAAAAAAAATTATACAAAATTTGTTTTCTCTTACACTACATGTTTTCTTATTTTCTTGATCTTGACCAATCAACCAACCTATTTTCTTGAAAGTACAAATTTGTGTGAAATATTAAAAATTTACTCCCAATTTAGAAAATAATTCTAAGAGTTTCATTTTTTAGGATCTGGACAACCAACTGTATTCATTGCTGTAGCAGGAAGAAGCAATGGACTTGGTCCTGTAACCTCTGGCAATTCAGCTTTCCCTGTCATTAATTGCCCACCAGTTAAGCCTGACTGGGGTAGTGAGGATATTTGGTCATCTTTAAGGTTGCCTTCAGGTTAGTGTACTTTTAATAATTTTTTGCTGTATTATGTCGGCGTAAGGAATAATGTATTTATGAATTGAATACATATTTTATATGCTGATTTAATAAAGTAATTGAATTTTTTAAATCATGTTTGGATTGTTACGAATTTTTAAATAATAATAGTTCTTTTTATGTAATTTCATCGAAAGAGAGTAATCAGGTTATAAATGTTCATTTTCTGCATTTCTACCTTATTTTGGCATTAAAATGGCTGAATTGCCTTTTAAAATGCATTAAAAATCTTCACCACGGCAGATAATGGTCTTGACGTCGAATTTGGCAACTTTGGTGAGGAAATCCTTATTAGCGATATATCAATTATCCAAGCTCTAAATCTAATATTTCATGAGATACTGTAAAATTTTGGAAATATAGGAAGCTATATAAAGGTATCACTTTCTGATCATCCAGTTAAGTTTTATGCCATGCCATTGTGGTATAAAGAAGCCCCCTTGACGAGGCATCTTCTAATGATTTACAACTTAAATGCTGTGTAATTTATGCTTTGATTTTTATGTTGTCAGCTGTTATTTAAGCTGTGTTTTCTGGTGAAACTGAAGTTGATGCTTGTTTAACAGACCTATAATCGTCTGGAATGTTCTGAAATAAACTTTTCAGTCTCTGCAAAACCTGTCATTCATAATGAATGACTGTCTGTGAATGAGACAATTCATGAACCCCGAGTATACAACAGTATGTACTTGCTCTTAGGTTTAGCATACCATCCTTTGTAGTATACAGTACGAAGCTGAAAATCCGGACTCCTAATATCCGGAATCACCAAAAATCCGGACAATTTCGGCGGCGTTAATCATCATCATCAACAGCGATTTTTTTTTTTTTAAGCATAAATATATCTAAATAAAGAACCGAAAAAGTATTTTTTTTTTCCTTAGTAATCTTCAAAACCATTTGCAATGTCTGAAAGAGGAGGGAGAAGAAGATTATAATAATAGTACCAGTTCTTAAACATTTATTTAATTGAGAACTAAATTCTATATTCTTTTTCAATTATGCTCAAACTTTTAATTAAAAAACCTAAAGTACTTTAAAAAAATCACAAAAATCTTTTAAAAATGGCATGTTTTTCTTTCTTTTCTTTTTTTTTTTTTTTTTATTATTATAACCTGTACTAATTTTTGTTTGCTAATATTTCATTAAATCTGTTTTATTTTTCAAGTTATTTTTAATTTAATTTATTTTTATTTATGTATTGTGAAAGTTGATAAAAGGAATATTACAGAATATGTTTAAAAATCATAATATATTATTTTTTTATTTGGATTTGCATATTATCCCAGTACTTAAACCATAATATTATATTTTTTAGGCATGACCAAAAATCCGGAAAATCTGAAAATCCAGAATCGCCGCGGTCCCGACGATTCCGGATTTTCGGCTTCGTACTGTATCAATTAATTGTCATTAAAATCTTGAGGAAGGAAGGGGGTAGACCAATTCTATAGAAGTTACCATTATTTAGATTTCTAATGTACATATTAAAATATTATGTAATAATTTAACATTATGTAATTAATATGCTATATTGAAAAACCTTATAAAATCTGGTTAAAAAAAAAAAAAAAAAAAAAAAAAAAAAAAGGTTTTACTATTAAAAAATACATTTGAGTCTCTCTACAATGAATTTCTTGCTATAATGAAATTTCCAAGGTGAATACAAAACTAAAACTTTATTAGAAACTTAAAGCTTCAAATAAATTATATATTAAGTTAATATATGCTGGTGTTTCTAATTATATATAAATTAGAAAATACTATACTTTTGAAGTAGCGGAAGCTTCTCAGCCAGAGCTTCAACCTTCCTCAATGCTTTGACAATTATCTCTGACTTTAACTTAATATTTTCTTCTGTTGTTGACTTCGGATGGAGAAGGCAGTGCTTATCTCACATCCATAAATAACATGGTTGGGTTCGTCGCAGTTAACAGCGCTTGGCTAAAATTTCAGCTGTTTCTCTGTTTATAGCGTATGTGTAATTCTCATAATTAGCGAGTTTTTTAGTGCTTTTAAATTCTTTTTTGATATTTTCTTCTTTCTTAATTTTGTTTAATACTGTTGTGGTGGTATTATTATATTGGATTATTTAAAAAAAAAAAAGTTTTGTTTGAATTTATATTGTATTCTTACAACACTGCTCTTCTTTAAAAAAAAAAAAAAAAAAAAAAAAAAAAAAAAAAAAATTCAAGCTATTTAGAATAAAACAGAAAGTACTTCAACATCCTCCACAGTAGGTAACATAAATATTCATATTTGATCAGTATTTCATCATAATTTGCTATTTATACCAATTTGCCAAAAAGTCTTTTTTTTTCCCTGTAAAGTTACTACAATATTTTTTATTTTTCCTGATTATTCTCTGTAAAAACTCCAATGTACACAAAATTCTACCAAACTTTCCTGAAAGTTTGAAATATTTCTTTTGTTGATTAATCTGTCTAGTTGTTCTTTAATCCCATAAATCATGACCATATAATATGAAACATAAAAATCGTTTTCTATCGTCATAAAGATATTATTATGTAAATTTCACTCTCCAGGAAATATATATATATTCTGAATTTTTTGAGTTGAGGAGGTGTTTCAAAAAATTTCTTTAAAACATCTCATTATTGTTGTATTGGTAAAATTCTTTTGTAATTGATACACAAAAATGTAGAACTGTCACATGTATTTCCTTCCTTTTTTTCTTCTCATTATTATTATTAAACTTTATTTATGAATAAAATTTTTATCTCCAAAAATGTTTTAATTTATACAGTATAGGATCTGTTATCCAGAAAGCTTGGGACCTGGGATATTCTGAATAAGGGGTTTTTCTGTAATTCGGAACACTTTATTGTATGTATAAAAATGGTACAAAATAATTTCATGAATAGCAGTGATAAACATGAATAATATATATGTAAACACTTTGCCTATTAATAATGAATTCATTTAATAAATTATTTCCACAACATAAAAAAACATTCTTAATTAGAATTTAAAACTATAAATAACAATAGTAATAATAAATGAAAAATAAATAAAAATATATAAAATTTAATTTTGGACCTGAGAATAACATCCTTTCATTTGGATTTTGCAAAAATTTCTGATATTTTTTTGCTTATAGTGTGTGTCTGCTCTGATACTAATAGTTCATAAATGTTTCAAATATTTTTAGCACATAATGCTAAATATTTTATGACATGAATTCTAAAAATAATGGAAATCAATAAAAACTATTTAAAAATTTTATAACAATTAGGACTTCATGCATGCGACCTGAGTTCAAGGATAAAATTCATCTGCTATTGGGCACTTTAAGAAGTATGTGTTATTAATGTTTATCTATTAAAAAATACAATAAAAAATTCATTTTCTAACCTAAATTTGCAAAATTTTCAGTAATTATTTGGACAATTTTGTGCTCACCCTATTTCCTCAGAATAGCACCGTAGCATTAAATAAAGTAGGTTATAAAACTATAATTCTGATCGCTGTTACTGTATAACTTTAATTCTTAAATTTTACGAAAATTAAAAATTTTGGTACTTGGCATTTTGCATTCTGGATAACGGGTTTCCGGATAACGGATCCTATACTGTACTAATAAAAATTTGGACATTCTTTATGCACAATTCTATATTTTAAAGGTTTACTTATTAAAGGGAAAAAAAAAATTATATTTAGGTCTTGGATGCACAACAGTTCTTTCAACGGATGGTGCTGCTTTAGCTGCTGCCCAGATTTTGGCTTTAACAGATCACGTCATTTGGTCTCGCCTAAAAGCTCAGCAGCTGAATCGATGGATTGACCTTAAGAAAGCAGATGCAAAAATTGTTGCTTGAGATGATTCTGTGTTTTTCAATGAAAAACTGATATCAGAGTAATATTTTTTTTTCATGTTAACTAATTTTAATTGAGACATATGTTAAACAATGTAACTGAAACTTTTATACTATTTTTATATGAAGTTATTTTTAATTAAAGTTACTTTTTAACACATCTTGTGTGTGTTTTGAATTTATTGTGTCTACATTTGATACTTTTGATTGCAATAAATTGTTTCTTTTATTTAAATATATATATATAACTCAAAAGTATTTTTGAGATTTAATGAAATAACATAATAATGTATAGGCAGTTTATTTATAATTTTACTATCAGACAAGGTTGTTTTGCTAGGAAAAACCTGTATAAGTTGAAGAATTTGAAAGTTTAACTAAAAAATCAGAGGGATTTTGGTATTTTTCCCAAAATCTGTAAAAGTAAAGAAATTTTATAAGTTATTGCAGTGATGGCTTACCAAATGAACTTCACACTAAAGTTGGAGTATATGTAAATGAGATGTCATACTGTTAAGAAAATTGTATGGATTATTTCTAATCAGATTATGTTTTAGAATATACCGGGGGGGGGGGGGGATTTTCTAGGAATGAAAAAAAGAATTCTGTTTCTCCCAAAATTTATTTCTAGATTTTTTTTTTTTTTTTTTTTTTTGACAGTAAAATTTCATAAAATAAGATTTTTTTATTTTCCTCAGACGTTTTGACTATTTTTGAGATCAATGGAAATCCAATGAGAATTTGTTATCTAAAATTATGAACGGAAGGGTATGAAAGAGAAGCAAATTATCTAACCTATTCTTAGATTCCTTAATAATGGTGATGATGTGATGCATTCCAATCTATTGCTAATCGTAGTGATTTTGTCATAATTCATTATTGATACACCTGATGATCATTTGACTGAAAATAAAAATAATTCCAGTTTCTTGATATCTAATTGCAATACTTTTGTGGCAAATTACCAAATTACAGTGTCATGTCACTACTGTTTGAAGAAAATATTACATTTAATTGCAGCTAATAGTTGAATTGCTATTTTTATTTTTTATTCCTCTGCAGATTCTTCAACAACTGCCATAGATCAGATTATTTTCTGGTTGACTGCCAAAGTACAAGATAATTTCTCTGTTGTTCGGAGGGAGAAAATGTGTTTGATAGCAGCTAATTAATTTACAGACGATTACTTTTGCCTCTAATTGACAAAACACAGACTATTTTCAAAGCTGAATTCCAAAACATGCAATTATTTTGCCATGAATCAATAAAATTATTATTTATTATTATTATTATGATTGTGTGTGTATCTGATTTTCAAAACATGCCGTATTTTTGCTATTGATGGCCAAAATACAAGATAGTTTCATTGTCTGGTGATTGTTGAGATGTGAGCCCTACACTTCCTGCTCCCTTGTGGTCTTCCTCTTAACTATTTACTGCACTTTTTTTTATCATCGTTAATTAATTTTCTTGTTTCTTTCTTTTTCCCCCTCCCCCATACTCGGGATTGCACATTTATTAGTTTCCCATCATACCACAGGTATGAGGAACTTCGGTAATTGTGAAAATTTTCGACTTCGTTTTTTTTTTACTTTTTTACACGTTTTCAGGCGTGAGGAATCCAAAAATATCAAAATGGGTATGGGGTCCATCTGTAGGGTGTCAGTTTGTTAGTTTGTGTATACGATAAATCACGAACAAATCATCGCCGAATCAGACCAGTTTAAAAATATTATTTATAGCACTGGCAAGAACCCTATTACAACGTAAGATGTAAGAACAGCTTTTAAATATCAGTTTTGATGCCGGGATGAACATTATTAAATATAAACATGCTACTTTGAAAATTTTGCAAATTATTCAAAATTTACGAATTTCTTAACATTGCAGAATACTACAAAATTTCGCATAAATGTCTCTTTTGAGGGATATTTTCATTGTAAAGTTGTCAGACTACTTTTAAAATATTATATAAGATACTGGTATAAACATCCTTGACTATAAATTTTCCAATTTAAAGATTTCGTAAGTCATTGGAAATTTACGATTTACTTAACCCAAGAGTTGTCACATCATTTTTTGTAATGCTAGTATGTAGTTGCGTTTCAGTCTATTCTCTGCCGGCCCGTAGTGTTGAGGGAAAGCTAAAAGAAAGCTAGTAGAGAACATGCATCTTTTTGATGCAAAGTTTTTCCAGCAATACACTACTGACCTGTCTGAAAAACCGGAAAAGGGGGGGAAATGAATCAATGTTACTGGTCGTGTCGCAATCAAATAGATCGATTTTAGTAGTAAAATGTTATAAATTGCTTAAAAAATAGTAGAAATGACTTGAAAATATACTATGTTAGAGGACACCCATCCAAGGTCAGCTACACAGAGTTTCCCCACTTTATCATTAAGGGGCAATCTGTAGGATGAATTAATAAGTGATGGGCGGGGAAAAGACCAATATGCGACTATTAACAGGTTAATATGGCAGAATAGGGCAAAATTTCACATAAACATCCATTTTTAGGGATATTTTCATCGTAAAGATGTCAGAACACTTTTAAAATATCATTTAGGATACTGGCATGAATATCCCTGACTATGAATTTTTTAATTTAAAAATTTCGTAAGTTATTTAGAATTTACGATTTACTTAACATGGCAGAATAGATGAGCATAAACGTCCATTTTGAAGATCATAAATACATCAGATAACTTCAAAATAGCATTTATAATACTTGTTGAACATGATTGACTACAAATATTCTAATAGGAAAATTTGGTAAGTTATTCGTAATTTAAGATTTTATCTACATACCATAGAAAATTTGGGCGGTATTTGATATAAATATGCATTTTGAGAATTGTTGCATTGGAAATAGTAATATGAAAACTAAACTACGAAATTGACCCTAATAAAACAAATTAATAGATTAGAATAAGATAAATATATCAAAGTGAACAGTGGATAGCCTATTAGGCAGAGATTTCATTCTGTCACTGTGTCAAGTGTTTGGTCAAATTCATTTCTCTTAACGTGATTATAATATGTCTTGCACTAGAAATTTATGAGAACATATATTTGATGGGGAACTGAGCAATGTCCACCTATGCCAACTAGTTTTCCATGTCAAGCTGCAGAAATGGTGTAAAATTGCACTATCACAAATGTGAAAAAAAAAAAAAAAAAAAAAAAAATCAACTGACACTAGTTAAAATAGGTAGGAAAAATAGCTGAGAGAAAGACATTGAAGAGCAGGAAATATATGGCTCAAAGCTCTAGGACAGGGCTGCCAACAACTACGCAATTGATGTAGTAACTACGATTTAGCCTGCTTCTGCTACACTCTATGCATCACATATTTAAAGCTACGCTTTTCCTTTCCCCATCGTTATCTTGTTTACAATGAGCGAACTCAGATTTTGCACTGTATCTGCAAATCATGGTTACGGATGAAGTAGCTTGAAAACTCCGGAGGTTGGTAGGTTGTTTCGTTTCCTTCTCATAAACTATGACGATAGCGTAACTGCATACGCGCACATTAGTAACGAGCGGTGATTGGATGTTTGGAGAAGTCCTTTTTTATCGCTAGAGGTCTAATCTGTTTACTTTCGTTTTTCAGTATCGTGTATTTGTTATCGGCTGGACTCGCATTTCTGCATTTATTTATTTTTTTACTTAAAAGTGGACAAATTTGTTTAGTTTTTTATTTAATAGTATTTTAAGTTAAAATGAACGATGATAATCCAAAGAAGAAAAAAGTTCCTGATCAAAAATTTCTATCGAAGTATTCTGCTAAATGGCTATGTTTGCAACCTGTAGATTCATCATCCCATCAGGCGTATTGTACAATATGTAACAGCAATTTTCGTGTAAATCATGGTGGACTTTATGATTGTTTGTGTCATATTGCAACAAGCCGATGTATTACTTTTGTATGTTGGATTATTAAAATTCAATAAATTTCAGAAAGTAAGTTTTAATGTAAACAGATTTTATGCTTATTTATATTTTAAGCATTTTCTTATTTTTTAGCAACTACACTTTGTAGCTTAAAACTACACTTTTTCTTGTTTTTTAACTACACTTTAGCACTCCCAGAGTTTGGCAGCCCTGCTAGGATCATTAATTTGACTAGCTACTTCCTAAGTTCATTATTACTATTGCCAAAGCTGCGAGAGTGAACATTATTACCTTCAAGTAATGAATGTCAGAATGTCAAGGATTACTGCTGTATATTTCCAGCAGCTAAAGAGAATAAGAGAGGGTATTTTTAAAAATGCTTGATAAGTTTTTTTTTTTTTTTTTTTTCAAATCGGTTTTCAAATAAATTCTATACATCATTCATATTTCAAAATAATATAAGATTTAATTAGCGACTTGATAAAAAATATAACAACAAAAATTATGAAGTTTTTTTTTTTTTTTTTTTAGTTTGTTTGCTTGCTTGCTTTAGCAAGCTAATATGCAAATGAAGAAAACAAGTTATTGCTCAACTTTTAAAAACTTATGTACAATAAATTGCAAAACTGTATCAAATAAGACATAGAATTTTGGAAAATAAATCAAAAATTTCAAAGAGTTTTATTATGATGAATTACAAAAATGGAAATTTTGTAAGGTACCCATGTAAACAGATTTATGAGTTAAAGTGGCCCGTACACTGATAAATGGGTATAAAAAAAATATCTATGTTGTATCATAAAAAGTTTGAGAGATATAATGCAAAAAAAAAGGGGGGGGGAGGCAAAATCCACTTAAACCATTTACTATTGCTTCAGTTGATGTTCTGAAAGCATGTCCCTAGATCATATTTCAGCAGTCATAAATAAATTTGTTCTGAAAACAATGATGATATAACAAATAATAATACTTAAATAAATAATGGTTTATATGTTTAATATTCAGTATGAATAAATTGACATAAATAAGGGATTTTAAATTTCAATATGTGAATAATTCATCTACAATTTTGTGCATTATCTTAATAGAGTGCGGAGTAAATTTCACTCACTGGAAATCTGTGCGGCTGTACAAAAACTTTAATTTTGTAATTATTGAAAATGAATCCCATTCTGTTTTTGTCACGACAGATCATACTCTTTCTTTCAATCCATGATTTTTAAATGCTGTCCTCCTTTATGTCCCACCTGAATATAGAGTAAGTGCACCAGTGATTGACACTTTTAGAGCAATCTCTGTTGTTTTTAATGTTCTAGTCATCAGAAAATATTTTTAGAAATCTTAAGTTAGTACATATGGTATGAAAGATATTCAGACCCACATATATGTTAAAATATATACATTTGATAACAATTATTTTTATTTTTTAATGAATTTTTATTTGACACCCACTCAATGTTCCAGTGTTTGACACTGCCAGTTTTTCATTTTATCAGTAATTGGCCCCTATGTTCCAGTGTTTGACACTGCTAGTGATTCATTTTACCAGTTATTAGCACCCTATGCTCCAGTGTTTGGCATAAAATGTTAAAATTCTTATATGTAAAATATATGATTTTATATTTAAATTTTTGACCTCCTTTTTTTTACTTTTTTACACGTTTTCAGGTGTGAGGAATCCAAAAATATCAAAATGGGTATGGTGTCCATCTGTAGGGTGTCTGTTAGTATGTTAGTTTGTGAACAAATCATCGCCGAATCAGACCAGTTTTAAAATATTATTTATGGCACTGGCAAGAACGCTATTCATTTCCAACGTAAGATGTAAGAACAGCTTTTAAATATCAGTTTTGATGCCGGGATGAACATCATTAACTATAAACATGCTACTTTGAAAATTTTGCAAATTATTCGAAATTTACGAATTTTCTTAACATTGCAGAATACTACAAAATTTTGCATAAATGTCTCTTTTGAGGGATATTTTCATTGTAAAGTTGTCAGACTACTTTTAAAATATTATATAAGATACTAGTATAAACATCCTTGACTATGAATTTTCCAATTTAAAAATTTCGTAAGTCATCGAAAATTTACAATTTACTTAACCCCCAAGAGTTGTCACATCATTTTTTGTAATGCTAGTGGTTATGTTTCAGTCTATTCTCCGCCGGCCCATAGTGGGGGAAATAAATCAATGTTACTGGTCGTGTTGCAGTCAAATAGATCGATTTTAGTAGTAAAATGTTATAAATTGCTTCAGAAATAGTAGGAATGACTTGAAAATATCTATGTTGGAGGACACCCATCCAAGGTCAGGTACACAGTTTCCCCACTTTTCTTTAAGGGGTGATCCATAGGATGAATTAATAAGTGATGGGTGGGGAAAAGACCAATATGCGACTATTAACAGGTTAATATGGCAGAATAATGCAAAATTTTGCAGAAACATCCATTTTGAGGGATATTTTCATTGTAAAGATGTCAGATCACTTTTAAAATATCATTTAGGATACTGGCATGAATATCCCTGACTATGAATTTTTTAATTTAAAAATTTTGTAAGTTATTTGGAATTTATAAATTACTTAACATGGCAGAATAGAGTAAAATTGAGCATAAACGTCCATTTTGAGGATCATAAATATATGAGACAACTTCAAAATAACATTTATGATACTTGTTTGAACATGATTGACTACAAATATTCTAATAGGAAAATATGGTAAGTTATACATAATTTTATTTACAAAGAATTAAAATTCATTAAAAACAATAAAAATTTACCTTACATTAAATCCTTTTAAAAATGAAGAGCTAATATATTTCGGCCCCGACCAGAGCCATCATCAGATCTCGATGACAATAAAATGCTTGGTGGCTCAATCTTTTATCTCTTTGTCTCCGCCCGTCAATTCTTCACTTCTTTTCTTGAATTAAAAAACTGTTTCCATTCAAGTGGGATCAGACTGTGTTCGACATCATTTACTACGTGACTGGTGGTCATAATCTCAAGTGCTTCTCTTTTAAGTGCGTATTTATGTGAGTTGAAAAGAGCAATTTTACGAAAATTAATTGAGTCAATATTAATGGGTTTAGTGTTATTAGTTCCTGAAAAAAACGCTTAATTAAACCACTGGCATATACAAAATTGATTTTCAAGACCATGATAAAAATAAAGCTAGCTATATCAGTATGACTAAGCGCAAAATTAAAGACAGGATTTTTGAACACCTTCCCGACCTTAAACACAACAAACCGTCCATTGCTTTTTAGAACTAATAACACTAAACTCATTAATATTGACTCAATTAATTTTTCTAAAATTGCTCCTTTCAACTCACATAAATACACACTTAAAAAAGAAGCACTTGAGATTTCTGACCACCAGTGACGCAGTAAATGACGCCGAACACTGTCTGATCCCACCTGAATGGAAACAGTTTTTTAGATACAAGAAAAGAAGTGAAGAATTGACAGGCGGAGACAAAGAGATAAAAGATTGAGCCACCACGCATTTTGTAGTCGTCGAGCTCTGATGATGTCTCCGGTCGGGGCTGAAATATATTAGCTCTTCATTTTTAAAAGGATTTAATGTAAGGTAAATTTTAATTTGGTAAGTTATTTGTAATTTAAGATTTTATCAACATAGCAAATTTGGGCGATATTCCATATAAATAAAAAGCACGTGCAAAATGAAATAAATAATTTGGTACGTCACTCCCACAACTTTCTCTTAACCTCCATTTCAATACTATAATGATAAATTATGCATATTAAGTCTTAAGATCAATAATGTAAGATAATAAAGTTCAATGTACTTTAAAAAATAATCCAAAACAGGTTTAGAGACAGTTTTACTTGGTATATATTTCTGTATAATTATAGTATCTATAATTAGTAAAAAAAAAAAAAAAAAAAAAAGGCTGTTGTTAATGTGCCTTCATACTTGCCAATCTTGATCAAATTTTTGAGTTGCAAACAAATTTCAAACCAAATTCTAATTTCCTGCAGTTATTAGTTTAAGTTATGCTTATAACAGATATGCATACAGATCAACAATTAAAAATTGGACTTTTGTAATCAGGGCACCCGAAAACATGATATTATGCAAAAGACTAGATTTGAAAACTGAATTGCAAAAAATACTTTGTTTAGAGTATGAGTATGAAAAATTAATTTTCTTTTCTGAGCAGTGTTCGTCAACATAGTAAAATGTAGCAAAGCACTTCTATCAATTACATTCAATAGAAATGAACGTTATTCATAATTTGGGTAGCTTTGTATATTGTCTGTAAACTATGTGCACATCACATTGTGTCCTTAAATTTATATATAATTTTATATGAAAAACAACTAATACAAAATGAAATACACTTCTGGCCCCGGGAGCAGAATTATATCCGATGTTCTGCAACGAGACATTAAAATTTGCAGATGTTCTGCAGGTATTTTGTCCAAATTTGTCAAAGCACAGTAAAATGCAAAATAAGCATAAAAATAATACTTATTAGTAAAATATTTATTACACATTTATAATAAAACATGATTTAAAATTTTTATAATCTAAAACGGAGGAATACACCCAGAATTTGCAATTTTTTCAATGGCTTTTGGCATTAATATTGTCACATTAATGTGGATATACTACTTACAAAATGTTTATAAATTTTGTCTATACATTGAAACAATGACTGTTTCCAGCAATTTTCTAGTATGCTAACAGATTTACAGGTCAGTTGAACATATCTAGGTTTTATTAATTTTAGAATGTTAGCTGTATCAACATCATCCAGTTAGGGTATAGATGAAATGTTCTGCAAAAGCCTCAATTGTTCTGCGACATGCGTCGCAGTTTTAAGCACTTTCTGCTCCTGGGCTTCTGGCAATTTCCATGTGTAGTCCTAACTTATCTAAATACTTCCGGCAGCCCTGTAAACGAATGATGAATGGTTTCCATACCACAGTCTACACAAAAAAGCTTTTATGCATATTAAAAAAAAAAAAAAATGTTAATTCCATTTTTTTTAGGGCAGTCTATGGTTGAAGACCTTTTAAATTGAAATCTAAGTTTGATGTTAATTATTTCTCTTTTTTTTCCTTTTCGCAAGAAGCTAAAAAATATTTTTAATAAGATTGAAAAAAATTATACCAAAGAAATGGCACAGCATTGGGGAATCCGTTAGTGAAATTAAAAATTTGGCTCCAGAGTAGCTTGGACGTTTCTTGCTAAGATCAATATTTACACATTTGGGATAGCCGATTAAATTCCTTGCTAAAATGATAACAAAAATTTAAAAGCTGCTAAGGGGGTCCTATAATAAAGCTGTACACAAGAAATTTTAAAAAACGAATACAGTGAACATTGCACAAAATACAGTTATTGCATGCCTTTATATGGAAGAATATATTTAAAAGAAAAAAAAAAAAATCTTCTTTTCTTTCTTTCTTTTTATTTATTTTTTAAACATCTTTCTATATTATGTATATATATGTTTAGTATTTAAAAAATTAAAGTTGAAAAGAAGATTTTTCAAACACTCTTTATGTCAAGTATATTTCAGCTTTTGATAAAACTTTTTTTTATTCAGAGTGTCTCAAAAATAATTTTTTTTATTTGGAAAACTTAAGATTTTGCCTTAATTCCAAAAATTAAAAAATCTTTCAAAGGAAATCATATCTGAAGATTCTAATAGGCGTGTATGAAATGTAGAAATATGGCATATTTTAAAAGTAGCTAAAATGAATTGCTTCATTTAAAGAACACAGAAAAACTTATTTAAAGAGAAACATGCAGCTGACTTATGGATTTACAGATCAGGAGCATCTGTATTACAATTGTATTACTCATTACTCAGAATTCTCTGCAGCTTTTCTAATGTTTCCCATAATAATAATATAACAAGATATCTTTCTGCATAAGAAGGCTACTGCATCTCCAATTCCACCAAAAATATATATTCAATAATTAACATGCATAATATAATAACATAATGGAATTCTTTTTTGTAGCCTTAAAAACCATTTTTTCCTTTTTATGTGCACTATTTAATTTGCTCAATAAAATGTGCTGAGCATTTTAATAAGGTATATTAATTTAAAATATTGAATTCTTTAAAACAGTGTTAAAATGTACTTTTTTTAAAATGCCATCCGTAGACCATAATGTATCAAAAATCTTTTGCTTACTCTGTATACTAGCCATAAACAACACTTTATCAACAAAAACTGTAAATATGCATCCAGTAGCTACCATACATGATGTATAGGTATCAAAATTCTTTTATGGAGTCCTGCAGACTAATTGTTAATTCTAGGAACACCATTTTCTACAGAAAATATGCTTTTAAGCTTCTTAATAATGTATTTTAATTTCATTATATTGATTTTAACACAACATTGTTAATTATGCTTAAAAAAGGTTATAATGTACCAAAATTCTTTTGTGTCCTTGTACACGGCTTACATACATTAAAATCTTAAAAGCTAATAATTCCATCAGGGTTCATACTCATCAGGGAAAATCTGTTTTACTCAGAGAATTTAGATTTTGTTAAAAAAAAAAAAAAAAGTAATATAAAAGAAAATTTTTTAAAGTCAATTCCTACTTACAAACACTATCAAAAAAGTTTTTTTTAGTAATTTTGAATTAGGAAATAAGAAGCATGCGTGCAAAATTAAATAAAAATAATTATAAGATAAAAAAAACTTTTTATATACCATGTTTTAAATTTTCTGATGAATCGTAGAGCTCTTATCAATGTGCATAACATTTTTAAAGTGATAATGATGTCAATTTTTGTGAGATGCATAATTTAACTTTTTATAATTTTTTAATGTTCACATTTAATTAAATGTATTTATTTTTATGTCGAAAGAAAATGAACTCGTAAATCTTTTTTTGGCAACCATTTATAGCTAATATTTTAATGGCTATTTTAATGCTATTAGGATGTTATTACTTTCATATTTTAATTAATTATAAGAAAACTAATCAAAAATTCGAAAATCGGACTTCGAAGTATTGTGTTATCACAGTGTTCTGAGCAATCCTGAAAGTTTCAAATTTAAAGTTATGCATTTTAAATTTTTACATGACCCATCCATACAAATTTTCTGAATTAGGAGATTTTTATTTTTCATCCAACAAACAAATAGGAAAAAACACATTACTTTATTTTTAACCCTTTAAGCGTTAAGCCTGTCTTTTTCTGTTATGCATAGTCGAAATAAAAGGCTGATGCAACTAAATTTTGAAATAAATATTGACTTTTTCAGGAAAACAAGATTTATAAATATCTGTAGTATACAGTACCAAATTCTCATATTTATACATTGCATAATATTAATCTTATAAGTCATTAAACAGATATAATGAAAAACGGCTAACACTGAAAGGGTTAGAGAAAAAGGTTATTTATGCCATTTTTTCTATATCACTCACCCCAAAAAATAGTAAATAAATGCACTTAATTATAGCCTTATAAACAAAGATGAACAGTAATTTGCCAGTATTAACTGCAAGTCGCATACAACCCTCAATTTTATTTTATGTGGTCTCAAAACTGGGTTAGATAATTTTAAAAAATATGCATAAAAATAGATACAGTAACCGCCGCTTAATAAAATCACTGGTTAATAAAATCAGCCACTTAATCTGATCAAATCGCCAAAACCGTAATTAAATCAATACAAACTACTTTTAAAGCTGCCACTTAATAAAATCAGCATTGCCAGTTAATAAACTCAAAAATATCTCCTCAGCAACCAAAAATATCATTTATGCACACTAAAATTTTTTTTAAATTTACTTTGTGATTTTTTTTTTTAATAGAAAAAGAAACTAAAGCACAACAAACCCTCCGTTATCGCTCGTTGTTCAAGATTTTATACTTGCTGCACAGTTACAAATCAAACAACTTATCTCCGTAACAATTTCAAGGAACATATTTTTCAAAGTGCAGTAATAAAATACAAATTTGATTTGAAATGATTTTTTTCTAATTATTAGAAGGCAAATTCTAGTTCTTATTTTGAAATTACTATAATTCATGAGGTTTAAACAGAAGGATTTTAAATTTATAAGAACAGCATGAACTTTTAGTAAAGTAATGATGATTTTCCTCTAACGAAAGTGCACGGGAACTTACAATCCGTTTAATTTACTTACATCGAAGAAACAATTAGTTAATTATCTACCAAAAATTAATTAATATTGTTTGCTAATTAAATTATTCGTTACCTTTTGAAGTTTCTTTCGAAATTCAGGGAAGTAATACCTTTTCCTTAAGTGCAGCAACGTTCGCCGGATATAAAAATTAGCCGCTTAATAAAATCACTTTGGCTCATAACGAATGTGATTTTAATAAGCGGCAGGAACTGTATTTTATATTAAAAAAAAAAAAAAAACTTGATTGCTTTTAAGGTCTGATACAAATAATAATAATAAAATCATACATAGTATTATAATTTTAGAACTAAAATATGTTTTGAATTCAGCATATTATGAAAAATTATTTTTGAAACTTTTTAATTCAAAAATTTCATCTTTAAAATAATAAAAATTAAATACAGATCTCTGAAGACAGATGAAAATCTTCAAAATTGTTAAGATTAATTTACGTTGTTCTATGAGATTCATTTTGCCATAATTATGCTTTCTCATTATTTACATTTATTAAGTATTTCACCACTAATAAGCACATTTAAAATTATTAGAAAATTCCTGCTATACTAAAATATTAACATTGTTTAAAATTAATAATTATGAAATTAATGTTTAATATACATTATAGTTTATTTTATAATTGTTCTTAATCGTTTCATCATCTGATAAACAAATATTTGGGAAATTCCAGATAAATTCGGATTTTGCCTTCCTAATTCTACAGTAGTTTTTGTGTTACTTTTTTTAATATACTGAGTAAATTATTGCTTATTCAAATAGCTCTTCACCCATAATTCTCTAGTTATGTTCTAAATTCAACAGTATATCACTAAATGATTTCTAATCTTTGTTTTGATAAGTACAAGAAACGTTTCATTTAATTGTAGTAAAGGAAAAAGTTCCAGGCCAAACTAAATAAACAGAAAAAAGAAATCCAGACATGCCAAGTCTCCTGCTTTTGGCAGGAGTCTCCTGCTTTTTGCTTGTTTTTCTATGCCCCTGATTTTCCACTCATTTCTCCTGCTTTTTCTATGTATTTTTTATCTATCCCTCTTAGCATAATTTATGCTTAAAATTTCTGGGATTGGGTAAAAAAATTTGGAAGAAAATTGAAGTTTATCTTGCCCTGCAATTTATCAAGTTCAGTTTAAATGGGAATTACTATACAATGCTTTGAAACTAATTTTTGCTAAGAATAAATTTTTAACTTTCATTTTTGCATAATGAAAAATGTCTTATTATCAAAAGATTTTTTTTTAATACCATAACTATTGAAAACTTAAAGAATTCAAATTTCATTAGGATATAGCTGACATTTTCATTTCTTTATTACCTTTTCTTTTACAAAGATAATTAAGATTCTTATTGTTTTATATTAGGAGCAGAATGATCAAATCTGTCTATTTTGACTTAAATTATAAACAACTGTATGTCTGAAGGTTTTTTTTTTTTTTTTTTTTTTTTTTTTTTTTTTTTTTGATAGTTTGTTTTACTGCAAGAAACATATTATTCATTTAATTTTAATACTGATGCTTATCCCTCCTAAGCTTATAAAGCTTTACTTAAAATTAAATTTGCATTATTTTACTCATTTTTCTTACAAACTTTCTTGTTGGAAAAAGTCTCGTGATTTCTGTTAAAAAATCTCCTGCTGTTTTGCCATTAGAAGTTGGCATCTCTGGAAATCTTATGCATTTCATTATGCAGTTTTTTAAAGTTATAGTATTAATATAAATATTTGAAATGGCAACATTGCAATTAAATGTAAGAAAAAAAAGTTTGTGAGTTATTTTATTACAGCTTTGTTTCGAAAATATGTGAGAAATTTATTAAAATATTAAAAAGGAGACTTGGTGCTGGATTATTAAAACCAAGTAAAAACTATAACGTCCTGAACGCCAAAGAGAAAAACCTGGGAAGTAGACAGCTGTTTCTGTAGCATTTAGCATACCGTCTTCAGTGCATAAAGAAATGAGAGAGAAGTGCTCTTATATATAGGAAAAGGATCGAATTCCAAATATTAAAAATATCGAATTATCAGAATTCGATCCTTTTTTTATATATAAGAGCACTTCTCTCTCATTTCTTTATGCACTGAAGACAGTATGCTAAATGCTACAGAAACTAAACAGCTGTCTACTTCCCAGTTTTTTCTCTTTGGCATTCAAGACGTTATAGTTTTTACTTGGTTTTATGTGAGAAATTATTTGAAAATAAATGACATATTTGCATACATTTATTTTATTTTTTTTAAATAAGAAATATCAATCTTGATGTTTAAAAAAAATCAACTGAAAAAATATATAACATTAAACTTGCAAAAATTATTTTAATGTAAATACTTATCATGCATTTTTTTTTTTTTTTTTTTTTTTTTTTTTCCTTTTTATGCTATGTTACAAATTTACATTTCTATTATAGCATTCAATTTTCAGTTAAGTAAAACTCACTGAATTTTAAAGATACAGATATACGCTTTTAATATATGTGTATGTGAGTAACATTTTTGAAAATAACAGGAAGAGATTTTTATTAACAAGGTCACATTTTCGACCTTATTTTGAACACTTTTGCAATTTACATTGCCCACTTATCAGCATATATAGTTACGCTCATCACTGACTGACTGACTCTGTCACACTTAAAAAGGCTAAGAGATTTCCTTGGACTCTGTCTGTGTGTGTGAATGCAAGTTGCCACCTAATTTTCATACTTTAGTTAATTTTTAAAAATCTAATTGTCCGATCGATAAGCTGTTAAATCCGACGGATTCAGAAAAATCGCCCCTTTCATTTGGTACTTTATTTGTAACGAATTTTTGATTAGATTTTTAAAAAGTAATTAAAATATAAAAATAGACATTTAAATTTTTAATTGTTGCTAATTTTTTTTTTTTTTTTTCCCCAGCATAAAATGAAATATGCTTTCACGTGAAAAAAAAAATTATAAAATATTAAATTTGCTCATGCATATGAAAAAATGGCGTCTATAAAATAATAATAATAATTTTAAATTTTCAAGGTAACAAAGAGATAAATAAAGTGCGAAAATTTTGCACAGGCTTGCTAGCAAATGAATTATTTGAAGTGAGAAATAAATAAAATGAAATGATGATTTTTCAACGGGCACCTTAGTCGCCCTACGACTAACTAGTGTCCAATAAACAAAGAATTAAATTGCATTTTAGTAAAAAATTTTTGAATTAAAAAAAATAAAAAAAAATTGACAATATAGCAATTAATACAACTTATTATGAATTTATTTGTATTGATACAATAAATATACTCAGACACAATTAAAAGAAGTAGCACATTTATTAATGATTTCCAAATATGACAGTTATTTATACATAATAAATAAGTAATGATTTATGAAATGAATGGAAAAGTAGTCAAAGAATATTATATACAGATGAAAATTATTAATTTAAAGTGATGCAATTGTGTTACAGAAATTAAAACGTATATACACGTTAAAAATATATATTATCTCCTCGAAGTGAATTTTGAACAATAACAGGAGCTATTCAAATAAGGAAGTACAGAAAAATAAATTTCAAATATGTATTTTTAACATAAGTAACTATCTCCTCGTGTGCATAAAATAAATTAAAATAAAAAAATATTTTTCAATATATATGCCAAACAAAAATATGGAGAAGCTTGAATTACAGGCTCAATATAATCGGAAATAATAGAAAGATTTTTAAGTTTATTTTTAAAATCAAGGTATTATTTATATAAACACAATCACAAAATCAAGTCTTCTGTGCAGTTTCATTGTAAAATGCAAAAGATTCATTGCAGATAAATCCAATTTCAGATATGATCTTATGGTATGATATTATTGTATATCATAAGACTATTTCTGAACTTCATGAAGATAAAAATAAATAAAAACCCTTTAGAATTTTTTTATTCATGAATTCATCAACCGTGAATATTCATTTTAAGTAAATTGGAGTGTAAAGATTGATATTTTTTTATATACCAACTATGTGAAAAATACCAGAGTCGGGAATCAAACCTGGACCCTCCGCTTAATCCACGGATGCTTTACCACCCAGTGGCGGATCCAGAACTTGACTTTTTTTTTTTTTTTGGGGGGGGGGGGGGGTAAGATTTTTCAAAGTGTTATTCTAGACCAATAAAAAATTTACAATTGCAATATTCAATTGTGAATTTCAGTGTTTTTGGTGGGGGGGGCACCAAAACATTCAGCCCCCTAGCCCCTCCCTTAAATCCGCCACTGCTACCACCGAGTTACCCTGGCTGATAACCAGCTTGGCATTTCTCACATATGTGGGAAATGCCAAGCTGGTTATCAGCCAGGGTAACTTAGTGGTAGAGCATCCGTGCATTAAGCAGACAGCCTGGGTTTTATTCCCAGCTCTGGTATTTTTCACATAGTTGGTATATAAAAAAAATATCAACCTTTACACTCCAATTTACTTAAAAAAAAATAATAATAATAATAATAATAATAAATAAAAACCCTTTTTTGTCATAAAAATTTAATAGCACAATACTCCTACTTTTTTTGTCTGAGAACACACTACCCTACTACTAGAATGGGTCACAGTTGAATATGACACACGGTCACCATTTACCTACACTACCTAACAATAAGTATTTAGACTCTTTTGACTTTAGATGCTTTGTCAAATATTTAGAAAAATTCTTTAGGAACCATCTTGAAAGTTTGGGAGTATAAAGAACATGTTGCACCTCATATATTTCAGCAAAAGTTTTTTTCCCAAGAAGAAAAAGGGGACCAGTAAAAAATTGAAGAAAAATCAAAATGTTTTGCATCACCCTGTAAAAAGTAATCCTTGAAAAGTGTTTTGGCTGTAGCATGTGATTATAAAGATTTTTCTAATTATCTGTATAAATATTTATGATGCTGCCACAAATATTAATGTAGATATAATGGTTTCTTTAAAAAATTGCAAAAGAAATTGCCACTTTTTGAATTATAACACGTAGGGTATTAGACCCAGTGCAAATCCATTTTCAGGAAACTTGACATTTTAGACACAGCATACTTCAATCAGAATGCAAATATGAGCACTTCTATATGAGCACTTTCTATATGAGCACTTTTACTAAATATTGTTTAACTACGCATGCACAAGCTTTATAAAAATTTCATTTGCATAATTTAATAGCCAAAAGTATTGAGCTGCTTATATGAAAACCTCAAACAAATATTGTGTAAATTCAAACAGTTTTGAATTATAGTATGAACAGAATTTCAGTTTCTCTCAAAATAACAGATGAACTATAAGGGGTTTTAATCACATTTTTATATTGATTCAGCCAATGCCCAATGGTAATACAGTATTCGCTGATTGTAAATAAATATTGGTAAAGCCCCCTATCATCTTCCTTTTATTTTGAGAGAAACTGAAATTCTGTTCATTCTATAACTCATAACTGTTTGAATTTACGCAATATTTGTTTGGGGTTTTTATATAAGCAGCTCAATATTTTTGGCTTTAAAATTATGCAAATGACATTTTTTTTTTATAAAACTTGTGCATGTGTAGTTAAAAATTATTTAGTAAAAATGCTTATATTTCATAACAAATTTAACATTTTTGCATTCTGATTGCAGTATGCTGTGTCTAACGTAGTTTGCCAAGTTTCTTAAAAATGGCTTTGCTCTGGGTCTAATACCCTATGTGTTATAATTAAAAAAGTGGCAATTTTATTTGCAATTTTTTAAAGAAACCATTATATCTCCATGAATACATGTGGTAGCCTCATAAAAATTTATGCAGATAATTAGAAAGATCCTCATAATCACATGCTGCAGCCAAAATGTATTTCAAGCATTACTTTTTACAGGATGATGCAAAACACTTTGATTTTTCTTTAATTTTTTGCTGGTCCCCTTTTCTTCTTCAAGAGAAGACTTTTGCTGAAATATATGAGGTGTAACATGTTCTTTATACTCCCAAATTTTCAAGATGATTCCTACAGAATTTTTCTAGATATTTAACGAAACGTCTATATTCGAGTGTCTAAATACTATGGTAGGTAGTGTATGATACCATAACAATCCAGCAGTGTGTTTATAATATTCTTCATACACTTATATAACATTTTGTTCTATTTAGAAAAACCTTTCTTGGTGCACAAATTTTTCTGGCACTGAGTTTATTTTAATTAAAATACAGCTTAACAGTAATTGTAATTAACAATTTTAAATGGAAATTTTAGGAGACTTTTGCTTTAAACTCATATTTCATTATGACGTGAAATTCTAAAAAATTAGAAAGATTACTCCTAATATAATTCAAATTTTAATATTATAGTTTAAATGATTAACAGTATTCCTTTTACATTCAAAGAAATTTTGAAAAGTTGCAAAATCGGAAAGATTACTTTAAAATTATGCAGCAGTTTGTACATGATATATATTGGCACAGATGTACAGTGCCGGCAAAAAAAAATCTTTACACTTGAGCAGAAAAAAAAAACTTTACAAGTCAATTGCAGTTCCCGCCATAAAAATGTGTCGAACCCCCAGTGATGACACGTAGTGTTAGTCGATCACAGACGACCTTTCCCTATCCTATCAACACTGTTCGCCTCATGGACTTTTAGAGTAAGGCTGTATGCTCTTAGCTCCTGCCAGCCAGTATTTTGTTCATTTGTTAAAAGTTTGAGAACCTACATCAGTATTCCCACTCCACACGATGGGTCGGATTAAGCTCAAAATGAAAGAGAAATCTCATGCCTTGACTCTGCTAGAGAAGGGAATATCTGTGACTGATGTAGCCAGAAATCTGGCAAATCATTCTAGATGTAACCAGTTGTAACCGTCTGGCAAATGTAGCCAGAGATCCGAGCCTAAACAGCTGCAGTTGATAATAAAATGTAAAGATGAGATGACAAAATACTGACTTCAATGTGATATTTACAATAAACGACTAGAATGTTAAGATTTTGTTTTAAATGTTTACATTTTAATGGGCTTGTAAAGATTTTCTACATCTACAATGATCTGCCAGATCTCTAACTAAATCAATCACAGAGATTCCCCTCTCTAGCAGAGTCAAGGCATGAGATTTCTCTTCCATTTTAAGCTTTTTCTCACCCATTGTATGGAGTGGGAGGTTCTTAAACTTTTGACAAATAAACGAAATATTGGCCGGTGGGAGCAAAGAGCGTACAGCCTCACTCTAAAAGTCCACAAGGCGAACTGAGTGTTGATAGGATAGGGAAAGGTCGTCTGTGATCGACTAACACCACGTGTCATCACTGGGGTTCGACACATTTTTATGGCGGAAACGGCAATTGTCATGTAAAGTTTTTTTTTTTTTTTTTTTTTTTTTTTTTTTGCCACTTAAGTGTGTAGATTTTTTTTTTTTTTTTTTTTTTTTTTTCCGGTACTGTATTATTAAAAAGCAGGTAAAAATTTTATTTTAAAAAACGCAACTGCAAAATTTAAACGATAAAACTGTGTGCTTATTGCAATCCAACTGAGATGATTAATGTAGAGGAGGGGTGACAAGATAACATATAACAGTGAAAGTATTTTGCACCAAAGAAGTAATGACAATGAAATGGTGCTGATAAATCTTTCATAAACCTATTTTAAGTAATAGTGGAAACTAAGAAAACCCACATAATTTTGCTTTCCCCCTTTTTTTAAGGAGAAAATAACCTTTAGCTTTGCTTTTTGTAGTAAGTTGTTTTGTTTTACAAATATTAAATAAAATGTGTAATTTAATTTTTTTTTCTCTTCTTGTTCAAAATTCGTTAAAACATGCATGCAACAATTCTTTAACAAATACACTTGTTTAAATAGCAGAAAACGATGTTTAATGAGGGAAAATCTTTGTGAACAATCACCATGAAATTCAAAAACATTCAGCAATTGTTTTTGATCAAAATTAAGCATAATTCTTCATCAGACGAACAAATGTAGGAGACTACTATAACATAAAAGCAGCAACTATCAGTTATGTACTTTTCCTATTGAGAGGTAGCACTTAATTATTTCAACCTGAAATAGTTGTTGAGTTTTTTCAATTTATGGTGATTGTTTTCAAAGATTTCATTTATCAAAGTTCTTCTAAGAACTACTAAACGACTTGAGTAGTTAAGGCTCGCTATGATAGAGTGACAAGGTTAATGAGATTCCATATTAATCTATGAAGAAAATATCCCATTTTTCTTCAATACATAATACATGTTCTAAAATTCCTCTTCCACATTCAGAAAATTCATGATCGTTAAATTAGTCCTTGTTTTCCAAAAGTTGATTTTTAAATTTTTATTTTTAAGTGGTAAAATGCAAATTTTTACTTACTTAGCAAAATTTTGTAACTATAAAACAAATTGCCCCCCCCCCCCCCCCTCCAAAAAAAAAAAAAAAAGACTCATTTAACAGCTATAAATTTTCTGAATGTGAAAACGGAATTTAAAAATATGTAGTATATAATGAATAATGTGCAAATTATAGGTCAGCATGGGTTTTGACTAATCATGACGCTATCTAATAGCGAGCCTTAAGCACAGGGCCCAATTATTACAGGGGCATGTGTCCCAGCCCTGAGTAGCAGGAGACCCTAAATGTCATTACTTGTATATGTGATTCAACAAATTCTGCTTTAAATGCACAAATATCGTAGCTGAAAATTTTATTTAACACGTTGAGTGCTATGTCAGCCATTCTAGATTCTAGACATTTTGTCATATATCTCTAAGTACTGAAGGAATCATCTTGAAACTTTACATGTTATACTTCAAACATTTCAGTGAAAGTTTTACCCTGAGAGTAAAAGCAGTACCAATAAAAAATTAAAACGTTGCGCGCCCTGTCAGCCATCGGTGGCTGACAGTGTTAAATATGATATAAATCCGCGTCAACCATCGGTGGCGTATATAAAATAGGATATAAAACTAAAAATATTACATTTAATGGTTGAAAAATTATTAAAAATTCGTTTAATTTTTATTTATTACAGGAGAAATTATTATGGATTTTAAAAAATTTGCGTGATGCTCAACGTGTTAAGTGTGAGGAAGGGTTTGGTTGCGTCCCAAGAAAACATGTGTACCCCGGGCCTCGCATGAAATTAAGTGGGCCCTGCTTAAGCAGTATGTAAAGCGTAAAGCAAATCATTAAAACTCTTGTACATTAAGTATATCAAGAATGACCCATTTCTTCAGCTTCTTCCAGCAGCCTTATCTCTGCCTCATAAACAAGATTACAAAGTTCTTTTTTTATTCTGGCCTGATCGACAGGACGAAGTCTTTTCACAGTCTCTGACATGCTCAGGAAAAACATCTCTGTCTCATCAAATCTCTGCTCCATTCTTTTTCTAGAAGAGGATGGCATGTCTCTCGAAAACTCGTCTTCTTCCGAATACCTCCGCTTACGGCCTGTCATCATGCTCGAAGGTTCAGGAATAATCATTTCTGGGCTCACACAGCGTGAAGACATTTGTTCATAATTGTTCATCTCATCGTTCATAGTTTCGCTGTAACCATTCGCCATGTTCAAGTTTGGAGAATCTTGCATGAGTTCTATGCTGAGTTGAGAACTAAAAAAGAAAATAAATGTACTGGGAAATCTTTTTAAATACAGCATTTATTTCAAAGTAGCAGTTATATCCGTTCATCGCACTGGAAAAAAATTATAAAGTAATTTGACCTGATGGCAAAAGATCGTTTATTCTGAGTTCTGATGAAAATCAAAGTTTTGTTCAAATCTATTAAAAAACTATTGGAAACCATTGAGATTTTCCACGTGCGAAAAACGGGTAAAAATAGTCTAGCTAGATTCTTGTTTTTCTTAATCAGGATTAAGGGGACTCTCTACCTATCGTCTCCGAAAGCTGAAGCCAATGTTATTCTATGGGAAATTTTGCCCCATTATAATTCATTAACTAATACATATTTTTAAATTCCATTTTCACTTTCTGAAAATTCGCAACTATTAAACAATTTATTGCTTTCTAAAAACTGTTTTTTTTTTTTTTTTTTTTTTTTTTTTTTTTAAGATATTATTTTTAAGCTCAAAAATGAAAAATTTCACATTGTGAAAATTCGCATTTTACAACCTCAAAATAAAATACTAAAAATTTTTAAAAATAATTTTTAGAAAGCGATAAATTGTTTAATAGTTGCGAAGTTTCTGAATGTGAAAACGGAATTTAAATATATATATATATTAATTAATAAGTTATAATGGGGCGAAATTCTCCATAGAATAACATTGGCTCTGGTTTCTGGGGACGATAAGTGGAGAGGCCTCTTAACTCCTTGTGGCGCGCTGTCCTCGCTGCGAGGACGCAAAATTTAAGATCCAGCTGCAAAAACTCATCCCGGAATTTTTTTTGCAAAATACGTTTATAACATAGTAGAGGCCGATTTTTTTAACCTTAAAATTTAAAATTTCTTTTAGTTTAATTTAGTTCATGAATTCCGGTAGCAGTATAATTTAAATCATCCGAATTGTCTTGCGCCGCAAAGGGTTAAGAGGAGCCATTTTGCTGTATTTCAAGCTTCAACAGGAAACCACTGCGAGTTTCTAAGTGCGAAGAACAGGTAGTGTCATCACTTCCTTAACCCCTTAACTGCCCGGAAGTTTATACACGACTTTCAGAAGTGCGATCCTTTGTGTTGCGCTGCTATTAGTGAAACTAGTCCCATGGTTTTGAAATGCAATAAAATGATCTCAAATGTGATCTTGATAGTTTTTACGATGGATTTACTTATTTCAGGGAAGAGGGGAGTGGAAAGAATCTGAAAAGGAATGTTTAAAAACGCGTCTGTGAAAAAAACGGTGGCACTGCACGTATATTTTCCTCGGCAGGTAAGGTGTTAATGGTTAAATTTCGGGATTCTCCTCTTTTACCTTAATCTGGACCTAAGAGGAGCCATTTTGCTAAATTTCAAGCTAACCACTGCAAAAATCCGGGGAAAAAGTTAAACAACTCCGATACTCACTTTCAAACTCTAAATGGTTAAATTTTCTTAAATCCGATCTTAATGAGCCGTCATGAAAGGTACTTGCTGTCCAAACGACATGTTTTTATCTCGAGAGTTTTCGACACGCCATTAATAGATGAATCAATGAATGAATGAGTGAGTCTGGTATTTCGCCTTTTTTATAAAGTATATAGATATGTGCACAGAACTTTATAAAATCAATTAATAATTTCTGAGGATTCAATTTCAATAATTATAAAACTTGGATTTTCAAACCGACCATTCCAGAAAATGAATAAATAAACAAATAAAATTTTTTTTCTGGTTAATAGAAGTGTCCCATGCACCAATAAAGTAATGCACAAAATTTCAGCATTGCATCATAAAAAGTCTCAGATGTATGGCAAGACATAAATTTTCTTAAAGGAAAAATATTGGCGACAGGCAATGTTTTAGAGGTTTTATACAATTTATGAGTAAAATCAACAATAATAATAAATTAAATAAGTAATTTTCACTTTAATTCTGCAGTAAACCTTCAGCATTTTCGTTTAAAATCTAGAACTTTCTATGATAGAATCTGACTGTATAAAGCACATTTTACACATAAAGTTTTTGTATAAAATTTAAATTTTGTGATTCTTGAAATTGTTTTTGATCGACTTGATAGAGTTCTATATGCCTTTTTTGCATATTTGTAATTTGTTATATGTGTCTAAGACAAATATTTAAAGAAGTAAATCCGAAATCAATATCTTTCTAATTCCCTGTATATAAGCAAAGGTGTTGATGAGTGAATTAAGACCAAATGTCAATTTTTGGACCAAGGACTAAGTGCCATCCGTTTAGACCAGGAAGAGGAGGGGTCCTTCTAAGAAGTTTTTAGTCCAAAATTTTGGAAGATTCAGAACTGCTAGATCAACCAGCGCAACCTGAGCTCGAACCCACATCAACTTCCGTCTATCAGCTTCCTTATTACTGTGTTAAAAAATTCTTTCATTTATAATCGAAACAAAAAATCTTCATATTTGCACAGATAATGCAACAAATTTTGTTGGAATCAGTTCAGAATTCTATTGATTACATAATACTACTGAATATCCAACAAAAAGTATAGTTCATTATTTGACTGTGGAAGAAATATCCTTGGTGTTTATACAACTGAAGAGGGGGGTCTTTAGGAGGCAGGGGTATATTCTAAGCCCTTCTCTGCCTCTTACAGTTTTCCTATCTCCGATCAACAAATTCTATGTAACTCTCTGTAAAAATTTTGCCTTTTTTGCTGCCAGAAATTCTGTGTAATTTGAGAAAATACGTACTGAGTACGTAATTTTTTCGTAAATTACGCGTATTTTCTCAAATTACAGAGAATTTCTGGCAGCAAAAAAGGCAAGTTTTATACAGTGTATGGAGGAATTTGTTTATAGAATGACTCATTGTCATTACCATTACCTAATATATATATTAATTCCGTTTTCACATTTAGAAAAATCACAACCGTTAAATTAGAACTAATTTTCTAAAAATTGATTTTTTAAATTTTTAATATTTCATTTTACAGCTAAAAAATGAGAAAAAAATACATTCAGTTTATTTTTCCCTTTTTTAAATTCAAAATTAAATTTTTAATAAACTACTTTTTAGAAAACGAGTACTAGTTTGACAGTTGCGAATTTTCCGAATGGGAAAACGGAATTTAAAAAATAGGTAATGTGTAATTGTGTTAACAAATTTATCCATTGAATAACATGGTTTTTGTCTTTCGGCGGCGATAAGGAGAGAGTCCTCTTAAACTCATTTGAGGAGATCACTAGCTATTTCTTAAGTAACATTTACAGCAATTTATAACTTTTTCTTTATAAACTATGCAGATGAGTTTTTAATAATTAATTATCCTTTTAAAGGGCAGCGGAATATATATTATTCCTACCTAATTTTAATTCTCAACTGCAAAAGTTCATTCCGGAATTTTTCAACAGAATTTTATTTTATAAATTACTAAGCAGATTACGCCTGCTTTGCTGGTCACTAAATTTAAATGAATTTTCAAAAGAATTGAATCACTATTTATTTTTTAATATCACATTTTGGGCTGTGTAACATAATTCAAAATTCCTTTTAAGGTCAAAAAGTCAAAATAACATATTACAAATTAAATTAAATTAAATATTTCTTCCGTTTTGCACTCGTTTTGCAGCAATGCTCTGTGGTCTTATGCGAATGATTCTCAGGAATGAATCAAGAATTGTTTTCAAATTTAATGGATTATGTATGGGAAATAAGTACGCTGTAATTTAAAAGTTGCAGATCTTAGAACTTCAAAACTGATAATTTTAAAAAAGTTATTCATTATTCTTTAATATTAGACTCTTATTTTAAGATAAAAGCAATCGAATGATATCGCGTTGTGAAACTTTGCAACGTGATATCTTTAAATCTAAAAACTTGATGTATATATAGTATCTTCACAAAAAAAATGAACAGTTTTTAGAGTTCTTTTAAAAAAGTATAACATCTATGCAGTATCTTTTAAAAAAATTCATCAGTTTTTACTAAAAAAATGACCGACCTTCATCAAAAGCAATTGAATGATATCTCGTTGTGAAACTTTGCAACATAATATCTTTAAATGTAATAACTTGATGTATATATAATATTCATAGTGTCCTCACAAAAAATTAACAGTTTTTAGAGTTCTTTTAAAAAAGTATAATATCTATGCAGTATCTTTTAAAAAAATTCATCAGTTTTTACTAAAAAAAATGGCCGACTTTCATCCCCAAAGTTAAATCTAGACCAATCAAAAACAGGAGTGGTCCGCCCGGATATGTTCCGCCGACAAACTCTTTGCTTTATTTATATAGACTAGAAAAAATTCATTAATGTATATCATCTAATTTTGTTCGTAAATTTTTGTGCTTTCGACAGATATTAAACGAACGCAATTGAATTCTTGATGAAAGGGTTAATATAATCTTAAAGATACTTACTTTCGTATTTCTATGAAAGGCTTTAAGAATTCCATTTCATTCTCATATCTCCACTTAGGAATATTGGAATTCTTGTTCTGCCGCCGATTAACGGCATTCAAGTAACAGTTGCGCAATTTTCGCCATTTTTCTTTGCACTGATCAGCTGAAAAGAAAAAATACAGCATTTTAGCTTTAAGCTTTATTTAAAAGAAAAAGAAACTTATCGTAGAAAAAATAGAGAGAGAGAAAAAAAAAGTTTTGCTTCATAATTTTTTTCACCAACTTCTACGATTCAATGTTCGTGAGAAATGATGTTGATTAAAGTCTCTCTGTAGTTCTTAAGCAGAGCGAACACACACACACAAAAGAAAAAGTCTCTGCTTACGAATAACTATTTTTGGAACTTCGTTTTCAATGAAAGAAAACGTTTTTCACTTAAATGTAATATTAGTATGTTATATGTTATATCATGTATGTTATCTTTAATTATAATTTTCATATGAAATCACTTAAAAAGAAAATGCTGTAATTACTATCTGTGAGTGTTTAATATTTGAAAAACATTTCGATGATGTTACGGGTTGGGTTGGGGGTTTTAACGTTGCACAAGAACGGCATAAAGCGCTATTGACGGCAGTCTAGAGACCAGTGTCTCCATCTGTGGAATGTTTTATTCAATAATCCCCAACAATTTTGAGAAGTGATATTTGACATACATAATAAGCTATCAACCTTCGAAGTGATTAGGCAAACGTTACAATTAAAAATTATTGGTCATTATTGAATAAAAAATCCGCCGGATCTGGCAACACTGCTGGAGACATGCCATCACTAATTTGATCTAGATCTTCCACTTAATGGATTGCTTCTCCACCTCGGTAACTCTTAAAGGTAAGTATTGATTTACGAAACATAGAGGCCATTGCAGTTACAAAGGATTGCGTGTGCACTGCTCTACCACTATTGTACAAGACAAGCTTTGGCTAACCCTAGATTTGAATCCACAAATCTCCGATTACGAAATCGACGTTTTCCTAACTTTGCTATCGCGGCCCCTCAAGGATGTTATGATTATTTAATTTGAATGTAATTTTATTATTATTGAAAAATGTCAAAGATGACAGATGAAACTAACACACTTGTTTATAAGGATTTTCTTTTAATGGTAGTCTTAAATTATTTTTGTTTCCCTGCTCCTTAACATCGAACACTCATAAAAAATCGATTAATTGTAGTCTACGAGAATAAATACTTAAAGTGTGTTTTAAAACAGGCCCGTCCAACCCAAAACTCTTGGCGGGCCGCATTGGAAGGAAATCTATTTTACACAGGTGGGCCGCATTAGAAATCTGTTTTCATGCGTTGTATAAATGCACGAACCATATACATATAGTAATTCTTTTTCCGGTGGGCTTGTGAGGATTTAAAACAGAAAATATGTATATTAAATATATTTTTATTCCGAAAATAACTATCAAAAACTTTAGTCAAAAACTTATAATTATACATTAATATGTATAATAGTACGAATCAGTTATTGATATGATAATGTTTTATTAACATCAACGAGCACGATATATGTCTTTTTAGCTACCTTAATCGGTATATTCATTAAAAAACATCAGAAACAATTTTTTAATTTTAGATGTTTTAACCGAAGATGTCAAACTAAAAATTTCTCGAACAGGCCGCAGAACCTTACACGCCAGGCCACATGCGGGCCGCGGGTTGGCCTGCCCTGTTTTAAAACATTGATTGAAAGAGCGTTTTAATTTAATAGTGATGAAATTGGTACATACTGATGTTCACTTTAGCAAATTCTTCCATAAAATTGGTGGTGAAATATTCATAGTTATTTTAAGTGTTGCGCAGAAGGATTCATTATCATTAACAAAAGTCTAATTATTATAATTGAACTTTCAATTGCGTTACCAGTTTCCAGATAAAATACATTTTAACATACTATCCAAGAGAGCACGAAATCTATATTTTTTAAGCAGGTTCACTCAAAAGAATCGTAATGCCTTACTATGACGATTTTATATGTATATCATCAAAAGAATGTAATTGTTAGAATTGTACTTTCAATTGCGTTATCAATTTTCAGCTAAACTACATTTTAACATATTATTCAGAGCCTATGAAATATATATATTTCTTAAGCATATTCACGCAAAAGAATCTGAATGTATTACTATGACGATTTACATATATATATTATTATATTCTAAGTTCATAAATGCATTTTTAATGGTGTACTTTCTTTCTTTTTTTTTTTTTTTTTTTTTTTAGATAATCCTACTTATTCTATATGATATTAACCATTAAGCTGATAAATAATTTAAATACCTTTAATACAAAATAATATGAATACCGTAATAGTATATATTGTGACGATTGTTGATTGAAATTGATGTCCCTGATGTTAAATTTTTTATCAGCTGAACGAAAATTTATTTTTAGTACAAAACCCCAAAGATGACATAATAAGGAACTAATGTGTGTATTTACAGTATTCTTTTCATCGCGTCAAAGGATAAATATTTCATATTTTTTCCGTGTTGGAAACTGTTTAATAATCAATGAATGAAGCATGATATTCATTTCTTTCAAATATCGTTATAATATTCAGTTATTTCATGTTTTGAGATGCATATTGGTATGTATATGTAGGTACGTTTTAACAACACACACTATATCATGACAATACAGATTTAATAGGGAGCGTGAAATTTTTTCTTTGCCTAGGGGTGCAAAACAATCTCGTACTAGCCTTGGCTGAAAATAATAGTAGTGGCATGTCAACTATTTGTAGTTATGATTTGAGATATTGTTGCTTTGTAATGAACACCCAAGTTAAGCCAACATTCTTCTTCATAATGATCATCTTACATATCAAGTTTAGAGAGTTTCCTCGTCCGATAAGTAAGCCACAGTTTCCACATACAGGGCCAGATTATGGCATGGGCATACGGGGCACTGGCCCAGGGCCTCCAAATTTAGGGGGCCTCATTTCCAAAAATTGAGAAGTAAAAGTACAATTTTTTTCATTATATGTCTATTAAAAGCAAAATTTATTACATTTTTTTCTATATTTTATTAGAGAGCTTAAACAATTATCACATTTTGTGACTAATTTCCTAAACATTGGCTGATCAATGTGCTTCAGTTTTCATTTGTGTTGGTAAATCATAGGTTGCTATAAAAATGAGGAAATAGAAGGTATAATAGAAGGAAAAATTAAAAAAAAAAAAAAAAAGCACTATTTTTATTTATTTATTTTTGTTTTTGAGAATGGGTCCTTTTGGCGAGATCTTTAGAGGGGACCTTCAAATAGCATCAGTGCCCCGGGTCTTCAAAAAGTATAGTCGGGCCCTGTCCACATATCTCGAAGACCCTAAAATTTGTGTAAAGTTACATCAATGACTACATTAGCTAATAGAGTCAAATTAGACCAACTCCTAAAAATGGCAGAAATCAATAATATTCAAGTGATAGCTATACAGAAAAACAAATTAATGATGAACACAACTTTGAAATTAGAGGATATAATATCTATATAGAAAAGATAGATCTGCCAAGGGTGGAGGAAGTTTAGCCTTCTTTATCAAGGATGTCAACTACCAAAGCATAGTTACGCTCTCTGCACAAAATGCCACCAACACCAGGCTTCTGCGGCTCACATCTTGGACTATTTGAGTCTTCTTTGAGAGAAAGTTTATTCTTCTCCCCTTCTCGTCATCGACTTTTTAAGTGTCATCGAATTCTTGAATAGGTCTAACTCCGTCAAACTTGGCTGGAGATTAGAAACAACAACAACACAATATCAAGTTTAGTTTAGTACATTTACATGCTATAGAAGCTGAAATGTAGCGTTCTGGTACATGAAAAAAATTGCAGCATACAACGCCACCTGTCGACCGATATGCACCTAAATTGAATCAATATAGTTTTTCGTAATGGCTCTTCCGCATTTTAAGTTTTATGTAATTATACTCTAAAGGAGCTGAGATATTGCCTTTCTATAAACGAGAGAAATTACAGCATAGCTGCATTAACTGTCGGGTGATACGCACTAAAAGTTAATAAACTTCAACTTATGTATGTCATCGTTCAACAAAATATAAATTTTCATGAAAATCTGTGTATTAGCTCTTGATCTACAGCTGCCATAAATTTTTTATCACACACACAAAAACAGACATTTTCTAAAAGTGGCCAGTTTGTGTTCAGGACATTTGAAGACATATAAATCCATCTAAAATCTTAAATTAAAAATTTTTACGAATACAATATTTTCTTCTATGAAACAGAGAAAAATAAAAATGCAAAAAATGAATCTTCAGTAATGTTACGCGTGGGATTTTTTAAAGTTATTTGTATTTATTGATAAAACTGTGTAAGTAACTATTTAAATTCGTAAAAGTCATGTTGTTTTATTATTAGCATAAAAATATTTCAAACATTAAATATATATATAGGCTACTATGCTTTTTTCTAGTTTTCTCTCTGGATTCCATGAAGAATTAATTTAATAATTTATTTAATTTCTCATTCAATATGGTTTTGCTGCTTCGATCGGGGCTGGAACAATATAAATTGCTATGATTAGCTATATTGTTTTACGAAATCGATGCAGCTTTCACAGCTTTATGAAGTACATGCCTCCTGATGAGTATTTACTTCTAATTTTAAACATTTTTATCCAATTTTATTTCTGTGGTCATTTATTTTTTTTCTCTGTCATTAAGTTTAATGGTCCTTTTTTTTATGTCGGCAGAAGTAATTTAAATTGTTTTTGTCTCTTATTGGTTCTTAATCTGTATCGCAACATTTTTCTGTCAGTCTTACCTATATGTTACAACAATCAGTTCTATTTTTTTGTGTTGGCATTATTTTGTATCTATTAATTGCTAAATTTTAAGATTAAATTTTATTACGATATCTATCATATATATATATATATATATATATATACTAGCAGACCCGGCCACGCGTTGCTGTGACTAAGTTATACGTTGAATTATACGGCTGTAAACTATTTAGTACAGTCAAATTATTATTTACGAACAAAGACGAAAACGTTGTAGCCGATGTAAAAACCCACAGGGTTGAGATTTGAAACTTAGGTCAAAATTTGGAAGCGATTGATAAAAACTTTCGTAGTGTTGATATTAAGCACAAATTAATTTTATTGTAGGGTCCTATAAATTTTAATGGAGAAGTGATATATGTTATTTCTAATGCTACTTTGGATAAAATTGCTAAAATGACTAATATATAAATTAAATTCTATTAAAATTCTATTAAAATAAAAGTATAAAAGAAACAGACGATTTTAAAATCAGTTTTTATGGAGGAGTGAAATATAATATATGCTATAATGGATAATTTTACTATAAAATGACCTCATCATTTTAAATATTTTAAAGAGGGCAACAGCTGTAGTTACAAAAAGGAAAACAATAAGGCTAAACCAGAAAAATAAGTAAATTTGATAAATATTTTAAAACTTTAAAATTGGAAATCTTATGAAATATTGGACATTTAAAGTAAATACATGTATCATTTTAAATAGAAAAAGATTTTGGAAAAGTTTAGTGTATTTTAACGAAGTGATGAGAAGTTTTTGAGTATGTTAAAATTTTAATAGTAAATTCAAGTTAATAAAGATGGGAAACATTGAGGATTAAGATAAGAATAATTATAAGATTAAAAAAAAAATATATATATATATATATATATATACAGACACGACATTATTTCATTATTTAAAACATGAAAATCTGACATTGACAGATTTTAATTTAGTGCCAGAGGCCTACTGCTAAACTTGTTAATATCGACAAATTCTTCTTTAGTTAATTCGTGACGATCTAAATTCCATGATAAAGTTTTCATTAAATCAAACCAATGTGTTTCAGCTGCAGATACTGTAACAAATAACGTTGGAAGCCCAAACTGTCTTATAGCCGCAAAACAACGTTTTTTCTCTTTTTCCCAATGAGGGGGAGGTGTGCCTTGGGAGGGACTCATGTCAAAGGTGGGCCTTGGGGGGGACTCATGTCAAAGTTGGGCCTTGGGGGGGACTCATGTCAAAGTTGGGTCTGGGGGGGACTCATGTCAAAGTTGGGCCTTGGGGGGGACTCATGACAAAGTTGGGCCTTGGGGGGGACTCATGTCAAAGTTGGGTCTGGGGGGGACTCATGTCAAAGTTGTGCCTGGGGGGGGACTCATGTCAAAGTTGTGCCTTGGGGGGACTTCATTCAATAAATCCCCATTCAATAAACCGACTGAAATAGGCCCTTAGCACTATTAAGAGTGACGTATAAAAATTCGACAACGCTGTACCGACTGAAATAGGGGTACCTTGGGGGGGACTCGTGTCAAAGTTGGGCCTGGGGGGGACTCATGTCAAAGTTGTGCCTTGGGGGGACTTCATTCAATAAATCTCCATTCAATAAACCGACTGAAATAGGCCCTTAGCACTATTAAGAGTTACGTATAAAAATTCGACAACGCTGTACCGACTGAAATAGGGGTACCTTGGGGGGGGTCTCATGTCAAAGTTGGGCCTGGGGGGGACTCATGTCAAAGTTGTGCCTTGGGGGGACTTCATTCAATAAATCCCCATTCAATAAACCGACTGAAATAGGCCCTTAGCACTAATTAAGAGTGACGTATAAAAATTCGACAACGCTGTACCGACTGAAATAGGGGTACCTTGGGGGGGACTCATGTCAAAGTTGGGCCTGGGGGGGGACTCATGTCAAAGTTGGGCCTGGGGGGGACTCATGTCAAAGTTGTGCCTTGGGGGGACTTCATTCAATAAATCCCCATTCAATAAACCGACTGAAATAGGCCCTTAGCACTAATTAAGAGTGTATTATAAAAATTCGACAACTGTACCGACTGAAATAGGCCTCTAGCACTAAAAAAAAAAACTTTTTATATACCATGCTTTTAAATTTTAATATACTAATAATATACTAATTAAAAGGAAAATGATAAATATTCTATCATAGTTTGAAGTCAAATTTGTTTTAAAATGTCTAAATAAAATATCTGATGTTAGATACTAATATTTTGCAGCGGAATAGATTTCATTTCTGTCATCCTTGGCGAAAAAAAAAGAATATCGCCAAATTATCTGGCGAAAATATTTAATTCCTTTCAAAAAATCATGGTTATTTTAACAACTTATATTAAAAGAGAAATGAATAATATGAAACAATATTTCGTACAATACATATTACATGTCATACATACGTACAATGAATAATACATATTACATTTCGTACAATGCATACATCTGGCATGTATATTTTCGTGTTACGCTTTTGATCGCCAAATAATAATAATAATAATAATAAAAGCCAAGGGCGACAGAGTTTTGAAATTTAAAATTAAAATTTTGTCAATTTGACAGCAAAATAATTCAATCTAACACCCGCGATAACTAATACATATCTATACCCAAATATAAGGATTAAAATCGGGAAATAAATTTCCTCGATTTTTAATAATTTCTTACAAAAAATCCAGTGGGCAATTAACATAGGAAATCTTTTTCTTGGCTGCACAGACGGTCAGTGAGTCACACTTCGCTTGCGTATAGAACTCATAGATATAGTATAGCATATATAGAATAGAGTGATCATTGGGGAGAAAAATGTTATTCCTTTTCATTTGGGAAAAGACGACGTTTTTACCAAAATATGGCCGTCTTTCCCCGAGTGAATACACACGGGAATACATACTAATATTTTAGCAAATAAAATTTATGAATAATTTATTTGCTAAAGGGGAATGGAAGACTCCAGATACAGTTTCAAATTCATATTTCTTTCTTTCTTTTCTTTTTTTTTTTTTTTTTCGGCATCAAAAATCTTTGTACGATAACATGGGGATGAGAGATCTATATATATTACTATATGTATGATAGAACTACATTAGCACCCGTGATTAGCACTTTATCAATGTGTATAAAATCTTTAAATTGATTATGACGTCAATTTTCGTGAGATGCATAATTTAACTTTTTATAATTTTTTAACGTTCACGTTTGATTAAATGTATTTATTTTTATGTCGAAAAAAAATGAACTCGTATTTTTTTTTTTTTTTTTTTTTGGCAACAATTAAATTAATGGAACTCACAGATATTTTGGAGCAACTTTAATAAAGGTCTATAATTAACAAATAATTGCAATAAAACAATATTGAGACAATAAATTGAGATAAAAACTATCCTATCTCTCAAGTTGGACCAAACTGCACACAGTGTGCAAAATTTCATTAAAATCGGTTCCTTAGTTTAGGAGTTTACCCCGGACAAACATCGTGACACGTAATTTATATATATATACAGATATATATATATATATATATATTCTAAAAAAATTTTAAATTATATAAACGTATTTTTAATAATTTCTAACTATTTTAATTAGTCTTCACAAATTTTACTAAAATTAAGAAAAGATTTTATTTTTTACAAGAAAAGAAAAAAAATCTTTTGCAGTTGGTATTCGGCCGCTGAATATTCAATATTTTGTTAATAAATAAGTATTCAATAATTTCTAAAATTAAATAAACGTTTAATGGAATGGAATTGAATGTATTATAAAGCCACACTTTTATATATATATATATATATATATATATATATATATATATATATATATATATATATATATATATTACCTTCATGATATATATATATATATAATAAATTATTTTAGCACTGATATTGTGTGGTGGCGACATCTGTGGACAACTTATAACACTAAGACTACACAATAAATAAATAAATAAATAGTAAATCTTTTTATTTTTACGTATTGTTATACAGTAACCACCGCTTAATAAATTCGCTGGTTAATAAAATCAGCCGCTAATCTGATCGAATTGCTAGGACCATAATCAAATCAATACAAACTACTTTTAAAGCCGCCGCTTAATAAAATCATCATCGCTGGTTAATAAACTCAAAAATATCACTTATGCACATTAAAAAAATTTTTGCTTACTTTTTTTTTAAAAAAAATAGAAAAAGAAATTAAAGCGCAACAAACCTTCCATTGTCGCTTTTACACTTGCAGCACAGTCACAAATTAAACACGCTCCATAACTTATCTGCATAACAATTTCAAGGAACGTATTCTTCAAAACACAGCAAAAAGTTACAAATTTGATTTGAAATGAATTTTTTTTTTTTTAAATTATTAAAAGGCAATTTCTAGTTCTTATTCTGAAATTACTATAACTCATGAGGCTTAAAAGGAAAAAATTTAAATTTGTCAGAACAGCGCATGAACTTTTGGTAAAGTAATGATGATTTTCCTCAAAGGAAAGCGTATGGGAACTTGGAATCAATGGAATGCGTTTAATTTACTTATATTGAAGGAACAGCTAATTAATTATCTATCAAAAATTAATTAATATTGTTTACTAATTCCATTATTCGTTACCTTTTGAAGTTTCTTTCCAAATTCAATTATTTTTCCATAAGTGCAGGAACGTTCGCCGGATATAAAAATCAGCCGCGCTTGATAAAATCACTTTGACTGAGAACGACTGTGATTTTAATAAGTGACGGGAACTGTATTCAACAGTGAAAATTGATAAAGGAGTTTCAAAATTTGTAAAAATACGCTGCACTCACGTAATAAATAATAGTTTGTCGCTATAATCTATGTATATTATCGATATGAGATGAATTCGCCTAATTTATCTTGTATCTTATACCTGGAATTTGGTGTTAGTAATATATAAGTTCAAGAATGTTCGATGCCATATGGCTGGTGAAAAGTTTCGGTGTTTTCGAAGCTGGTGGACGGGAAATGCCGAGTTCTAATCTAACACAGGTCATGCCCATTGCTCAAGATATTTGTAGTTTTGTATAGTTTTCTCCGAAACTCAGTCAATATGGACTAGTACCCCTTCGAAAGATCCCACGAATGACATTCCACCCCTGGCTAGTTCTCTTAACTTGTACATTACAACTTACTACAAAGGAGTTATCAATTAAAAATACAAACAATTTGATGTCTTGTCATTGTTGCATTCTACGTAAAAAATTGGTAGGAGAGTTCAAAAAAAAAAAAAAAAAAGTATGTAATAAACTACGAATTTATTAAAGAGATTGTTAATGCATGGAAGTCGGAATTAGCCGGATTCGAAATCAAGCTGGTTGACGTGAGGTACTGAGTTTGATTGCAGGTTGTGCTCATCAGCATAGTTATTCGGAGTTTTCCGTGGTTTTCTCCGAAACTTGCGGGAATACGTACTAGGACCCTTTAGAATGCCCCCGACGGAGAGCACTCCCCATCAGGTCTAGGACCCTAGTGCAGTCAATTGACCTTAAACACTGAAATTTAGCCGTCTAATAACGATACGGATTTTTTATAAAATTAACAAAATTAGTTGTCATCTCAAAAAGATGATTACTCTGTACCCACCTGAAATATTTTTAAAAATTCTATTTTAAACACTGAAAAATGTATGTATGTGACCGTTGTACTAATTTTATTTTAGAAATATTTTAAATTTTATATCTTATAAAGCAAAAAATAAATTTTTCAAAATCTATCACTTTTCCAAAAGTATTCAAAAATTAAGAAAAAATAAAATAAATTATAGAAGTATGCAATATAACGGTAGCAGATGCGGTTATTCGCTTAGAGATAATTAAGGAAAACGTGAAAAAATTAAGGATTTTGAAAGATTTTTTCAATATTATTTCATAAAGAAAAATCAACGATATAGGCTAACTTATTGTATCTCGATGTAAAACAGAGAGATAAAAGTAATAAAAAATATTGAAACGCAAAATTGAAATCTGTCTCTAAAAAATTTAGTAGTTTTACCCGCAATGATTTATTTCTTTCCATACAAATATGGGAAAAGTTTTTTATAATTTATGTGGGATGAATAATTTTACTGCATCCGTACGTATGCAAGCGTATGCGTTACTGGCTTTAGTAGTTTCACTCGCAATGGCTTTTTCGACCTTGAGAAATATATAAGAAAGTGTTTCATAGTTTAAGAATGATGAATAATTTTATTTTCTCGTTTTTAATACTTTCCAACAAACTTGAAAAGTGCTTATGACTTCAGTTTGTCTGTCCATGTACTAACTCCCATAAATATTCACAGAATTCCTTGAAACTGATATATGATATTCAAGTTCACAACGGTGTATTTCCTATTGAATATGGAGTAAATACTATCACTGGTTTGTATACAGGGGCACCAGAAAAAATGCTAATGCACTATGCTCTATGAGAGGTATTTCAATAACTCATCTTTTAACACATTAGATTTTCACAAATCATGATGAAATTGATATTCCTTATTCATACGGATAAAAAAGAAAAAAAAAAATGTTTTCTGTAGATCATAATATGACTAGTGGATCTGCAGACCAGGAGCCTCAACGTCCTATTTGCATCACGTATTATTCAACAGATCGAATTTTTTTTTTAATTCCTTATTATATAATACATATATATATATATATATATATATATATAGTCAATAGCTTGATTTTTGCGGTGGCTATCGCGGTACATACAAATTCTTCCCATAGGCCGTAATGATAAGAAAATCTTTGGCGTGTTCCTGTACACGAACTACAAATGTAATACATACCTAAAACTATACAGCTAATTCCGTTGGGCTCATGCATATGTGTACCAAATTGCAAGTCAATAGAGTGATTTTTGCGGCCGCTATCGCGCGACATACAAATTCTTCCCAATAGGCCGTAATGATAAGAAAAGCTTTGCGTGTCCCTGTACACGAACTACAAATGGAATACACTCCCAAAACTATACAGCTGATTCCGTGGGGCTCATGAACATGTGTACCAAATTTCAAGTCAATAGCATGATTTTTGCGGCCTTTATTGCGCGACAGACAAACAAACAAACAAACACACAGACAGACAGAACCCAAAACCGTTTTGTGTGTCAACAGAGAGCCTGCACAAACGTTTTGGCAATTACTATTAAGATTTACAAGCGCCACACAAAAATATTTAGATACATTAAGAGCTATAATTGAAAATTTATGCAACTGCATTTTTGTTTTTATTACACGTTTTTAACACTTTCTAACAATGTTTAAGATCAGTTAGGATTTGAATTAATTTATCTGTCTGTCTTTCTGACCGTTTATCCCTATCTAGCGTCCGTTTTTTTTTTTTTTTTTTTTTTTTTCAAAACCTCTTCAAAATTTTATGATATTCAAGTTTACTATGGGGTGATCTATATTTAAAATGATATAAATACTATAAACAGTTTGTGTACAAGGATACCCAAAAGAATGAAAAAGCATTGTGTTTTATAAGAAGCATAACTTTATACTGCAAAAATCATAATAAAATTCAAATTACAGTAATATATATGTATTATATTATAGACTATAGTATATTTATAGTTTATAGGACTACACGAAAATATTAAGGGCTACAATTGGAGATTGCTTGAAGTGCATTTCTGTTTGCGTTAAGCGTTTTTAACACTTTCCAAGAATGTTTACGAATGATCATGAATTCAATTAATCTATTTGTCTGCCATTATATCGGAAAGTGTTAATAATCTATGTAAACACATGATTATTCATTCTTGTTTACTGTAACAAAAATTTGTGTTTATTAGACGCATTTGAGTGTTGAGTCTATATATTAAGTAAAGAAAAATTTTCATTTTCATTTTCCAGGAGTTGAAACTATTTCCAGGAGTTGAAACTAAAACTATGTCCCTTAATATAAGGAAGTGTTCCACCATATTTTATTTCACTATTGCAAATGATCCCGTTTTTATCACAGATTGAAAGCAGTAAAAACGAACTTAATATATATGTATGAAAACATCTATCGCAAATTTTTATTTTCTAACTATCTTTACAATAAAGTTTTTGTTTCACTTTATACTGTTGAAATAAATGCATGGAGTATTAGCGAATCTGTCGAAGTACAAGACGGGAAATGGCAGGTTTTACTCCAAGTTGCGTTTGTCTCCTAGCTGTTCGTGGTTTTCTCCAAAACTCGCGTAAATATCGACTAAGACCTCTTAAGAAGACCTCGTCCATCCTCTCATTGAGGGCATTCTTCCCAGGCCCAAGACCTACGTACAATCAATCGGTCTTAACATTACACCAATACTACCATCGACGTACATGTGTCCTGTTAAACTTCTGTCATTTTTCAATCTTTTCTTTTGGTAATATTTTCTCTTTTCTGTTTAACACTATTACAATTCTTTATTTAAACATTTTTACAATAAATTTCAACTAACATTTTTTTTTTCTTCTTTTTTTTGTTAACTTTCTTTTACTCATATATATGATAAAGAAAGTATTGCTTTTAGGTCAAATTTTCGAAATTGAGTTTTTGTTACATTTACACGTTTTGAGGTGTCCTGAATTTGAAAATAATTTTTTAGCGGTTGGTCTGTGTGTGTATCTGTCTATATGTCTGTCTGTGTGTCTGTTATCAACATACCTCAAGGATAAATAGCAGGAAGTCCAAATTCGGTATTCTAAATTTGTATCATAAATGGATGCTATATCAAACTTTTCGTTGAGATCAAGCTAATGGTTCGTGTATAGGAATATCCAAATACATTACGTCTATGGAGAGGGGGGGGATTTCTGTTAAGTACAGTGTAACATCTGCTGGCTGTGGCTGCCCTAAACAAAATCGAATGAACATATTTTTTTATATGCATAAAAGCATGTTTTGTGTAGATTATAGATGGGAAATCATTCCTTATTCGTTTACAGGGCTGCCCAAAATACTTTGGTATATTAAGGCTATACTTAGAAATTGCTCGAAGTACAATTCATTTCGAGCTTTTTTTTTTTTAACACGCTTTTATTAGCTTCACCTGTAAGTATGTATGTATGTTTGTATGTATGTTTGTAACCGCTCTGGGAGCAAACAAAAAATTTATATTGTAAAAAAAGACTTCCCTACATGAACGGCGTGGCGTTGAGGTATAGCTCCGCGCTACGAACCTAAAGCTCTAGCGTTCGATCCCAGTCAGGGGAGATTTTTCAAAAATGGTTTTTGTTTAATTCTACATTATTTTAATTAAAGATTTAAATGTATGTAAATATTATGGTGTGTCACTCACACGATTTTCTCTTACCCTGCATTTATAAGATAGATATTTTGTACTTTTTAGTTCACATTTCTATAAAAGCGTGTTCTTTAATTTGTTCTTTAATTTTTTAAAACAATAACATTATTTTTTCTTATAAGACTAAATTTAAGTACGCAATGTGATGTGCATATAGTTCATAGGCAATATACAGGGCTACCTAAAATTGAGCTAAACGTTCTTTTCTATTGAATTAATCAATGACAGTGTTTTGATACATTTTACTATGTCGATGAACACTGCTCTGGTAAGAAAATTAATTTTTCATACCCATACTCTAAACAAAGTATTTTTTGATGTTCTATCTCTAACATTGGCTTTTTGCATAATATCACATTTTGAGGTCCCTTGAATACGAAAGTATAATTTTTAGCGGTTGATCTGCATGTATAACTGTTATCTGCATAACGTAAAAACTAAAAACAGATAACTGCAGGAAATTCAAATTTCGTATTTTGCAGTTTATTCGGTTGTCACAAGATAGATTTGATGAAGACTGCCAAGTTTAAGCTTATTGCATTAAATTATATAGGCTTATTGTGTTAAATTATATAGAAAAATTAACCCCAAATCAGTGAAAACTTCTTTATTTGACACAATTATAGAGAAACTTAACCATTGGTTGAATACTAATTTTATAACTATATAAAATTAACGTAGATATCTGCCAACGTAAGTTTTTGAGTATTTTCTCTGATTTCTGGAAAAACTTCGAAATATATATTTTTTTAAATAAATATAGAAGGCCTTTGCCTCTAAATTAAAATTTTTGAAAGATGTTAAATAGAGTAAGAGGACAATTTTTTTCAGACAGCAAAAACACGTCGTCACCCTTCTATAGTAGACCACCCTGAATAAAGCAGGAAACTCCGCAATATACAGTTATAGAAAAAAAAAAAAAAAAAAAAAGATCGATTTAAAATATATATATATATATATATATATATATAATAAATAAATAAATAATAAAATAAAATAGACCTCAATTAAATTTTTATTTAGGAAATTTTTTTTTACTAATCTTCCGCTAAAATAATTATATTCCAGTTTCTCAAGTACGGTATAATCGACATAACTTTACAACAGTTCGATAAAATATCAACAGATATGCCCTATAGTTTTGTAAAATAACGTTTCATTTTACTATTTTATTTCAAAAAGTGCCGTTTATAATTATTTAAATTATTATTAATATCAAATTAACATTTTCTAACAGCAATTAAAGAAAAGATTTTTATTATAAATCGATATGTTGTATTTATTTTATTTAAAAAAAATGTATGATTTTGAACAAACAGATTTTAAATTAGAGGAGAATCGTGTTCTGATGGTCGGGCAATAATTTCCAATGAAGTGGACTAAGTCAAACAGAATCACTTCGGACTAGGGATGGACCGGATATTCGGAAAATATCCGGTATCCGCCATATCCGGCTGATTTTTCAATATCCGAAATACTGTCGGATATCTGAATAAAAACCACCGGATATCAGGTTAATATGCCGGATATCCAGCTTTTGAATGCCTGTTTTTTTTTTTTTTTTTTTTTTTTTTTTTCTTTTTCTTTCATTGAGATATGGTAGGAAATGCAAGTAACAACTTTTGCCCCTCCGTTTGGTGGGAAATTTCAAAAAATAGCTTCTTAAATCACGTCACTAAAGAAATAATCTCATATAATTCCACATCTGTAACGCCATTAGTTTGACTGGGCATAGCTGAGTGAGCAAGTAAGTCAGTCAGTGGATCTGCCTTTATAGATATAGATTCCTGCAATTCATTTCTTTTAATTAAATATATATATATATATATATATAATGATTATTCAGCAGTTTTCTTTTGCGTATTTTTTTTTTTTTTTTTAATTAAGTTTTGTCGTTTATATGTATAGCAAAGCAGACAAAGCACGTAGTTCAGACAGCATTGCATATTATATTCTACTAACCTAACTATCAAAAGTGACACATAAGCAAAAGAATTGTTATTAAACTATATTGTGGCCACCACAAGACTTTCTTCTACATTTTTCTACACAAATTCCGTAAGTGCAAACAATTTATTAAAACTGTTATTCGTAAAAATTATTTAACATGATGAATGCAAATGATTTTCAGCTTAAAGAAAACTAACACTGAATATCCAATGACAGACAGTTTTATTGTCTATAAATAAAATTAAAAAAAATGCGTTTATATAATGGCTATTTCACATATCAAGTTTCGTACAGTTATATGCCATAGAAGCTGAGATATAGCCATCCCGTTATCGAGGAAATTTGCAGTAAAGCAGCATGAGGTGCCGGGTTTGATGCCAGGTCCCGCTAGCTGGTCTAGCTGTTTAAAGTTTTCCGTGGTTTTCTCCGAAACTTGCGTAAATACGGGCTAGAACGCCTTATAAAGACCCCCACGTAGGGCAATCCCCCTCAGGCCTAGGACCCTAGTGCTACCAATACAGCAGCGCCCCCTATTGGCCCATAAATATCCTAAATGAATCATCATAATGGCCTTCTGAAATATAAAGTTTTGGATACGCAATAGAACCTGAGATATATCCTTCCCTTAAATTGCAGAAATCGCTGTGTAGCAGCACCACCTGTTGTGCAGTTGACACTAAAAGTTTATAGGCACTAATGTATGTTAAGGTGCATAAAACTTTATATGCAATTATGTGCAGTTGTTTCTGAGATATAGCCTTTCCTTAAATTGCGAATAGCTGTATAGCAGCACCATCTGTTGGCCGATAGGCATTCAAATTGAATCAGCATAATGTCTCATAATGGTTTTCTCACATATGAAGTTTTGTTTGATCATATGCAGCAGAACCTGAGATATAACCTCCCCTTAAATTGCGGAAATTGCTGTATAGCAGAGTCACCTGTTGAGTAGTTGATAGCAACTCAAGGTACATCTACGCATAAATTTATATACAATTCTGAGCAGTAGTTACGGAAATAGAATTGCCACAAAATTTTTGTCACACACACACAGACAGACAAACGGGCAGACAGACATTTTCTAAAAATAGTGAAATCGTGTTCTAGACCTCTCAAAATGTGTAAATCCGTCGAAAACCGGAAGTCGAAAATATTTGCGAATCCAATACTTTCTTTTATTGAATATAGAAGAAAGTAATAAAATAAAATAAAACTATTATGGCTTATCATATCCACTGAAATTGAAATCGTTCTGTGCTAAGCGTTCTGCTTTTATGTCTGACAGAGTATTGTTTTGCAATTTTATGTCACTTTTCTTTCTTTTTTTTTTTTTCTTTTTTTTTTTTTTTTTTTGCATATTTTAGATCACTTAAAATTTAATAGATATTATTAAATTCCAAGTTGTCATAAAAACAAGTAAAAGAATTAATTAAATTACTCATTAATAATGTCTTGAAAATAGTCTTATAGCTTCAATCATATTTGCAGAATACTTATTTATGTTACATTTTTACTTTCTTTTATATGTAATATAGAGGAAGTATTGGATTCGCGAAAATTTTCGACCTCCGTTTTTTGACGGATCTACACGTTTTGGGGTATCCTGAACACGAATTGATAGTTTTTAGAAAATGTCTGTCTGTCTGTCTGTCTGTATCATTTTTTTGTGGACACTGTATCTCACGAACCAATGAATGAAATTTCACCAAACTTGGTATTTAGTTGCACCCTGACATAAACTGGTGCTGATTAGATTTGGGGATCAATAGCTCAACAGGTGGCGCTGTGATCGCATTTTATGGAAATTTTTAACATGGCAGCATAGGACAAAATTCCGTATAAATGGGCATAATGAGAGTTATTTTAAACTTGTGATTGTAAAATTAATATGAATTATTGATAATAGTAGTAGTTAACTAGGAAAAAAATTTTGTGCATGTGGGGGCATCGGTTCCCCCCTCTGGGGGGGAAATACCCCCCCGGGGAAGTAAATTTTCAAGATGGGTATCTTTCGAAAGGTCTCGTTGATAATAGTAATAGTTAACTGGGAAAAAATTTTTGTGCATGTGGGGGCATCGGTTCCTCCCCCCACCGGGGGGGGGAAGTACCCACCCGGGGGGGCAAAGTTTCAAGATGGGTATCTTTCGAAAGGTCTCGTCAATACCTTTAAAACGAATGGTTGAACCATAAATCTGTGATAATTTAAAACAAAGTTATCGATTTTTTTAACTTTTAACAAAAAAAAAACAGAATTTTTTTTTTTTTTTTTTTTTTTTTTTTTTTTAACGAAATTTTACCAAACTTGGTATTTAGTTGGTCCCCGACATAAACTGGTGCTAATTATGTTTGGGGATCAATAGCTCAACAGGTGGCGCTGTGATAGCATTTTATCTAAATTTTTAACATGGCAGCATAGGACAAAAATTCGTATAAATGTGCATAATAAGAGTTGTTTTAAACTTGAGATTGTAAAATTAATATGAACTATTGATAATAGTAGTATGTAACTAGGAAAAAAAATTTCTGCATGGGGGGGGGCATCGCTTCCCCCCCTAGGGGGGAAATACCCCCCAGGGGGGGTAAATTTTCACAATGGGTATCTTTCGAAAGATCAGGTTGATAATAGTAGTAGTTAACTAGGAAAAAATTTTTGTGCATGTGGGGGCATCGGTTCCCCCCCGGGGGGGGCAAAGTTTCAAGATGGGTATCTTTCGAAAGGTCTCGTCAATACCTTTAAAACGAATGGTTGAACTATAAATCTGTGACAATTTAAAACAAAGTTATCGATTTTTTTTTACTTTTAACGAAAAAAAACTTAGAAAAAAAAAATCGCTTTTTTTTTTTTTTTTTTTTTTTTTTTAACGAAATTTAACCAAACTTGGTATTTAGTTGGTCCCCAACATAAAGTGGGGCTGATTACATTTGGGGATCAATAGCTCAACAGGTGGCGCTGTGATCGTATTTTTTCTAAATTTTTAACATGGCAGTATAGGACAAAATTTCGTATAAATGTACATAATGAGAGTTATTTTTAACTTGTGATTGTAAAATTAATATGAGTTATTGATAATAGTAATAGTTAACTAGGAAAAAATTTCTGTGCATGTGGGGGCATCGCTTCCCCCCTGGGGGGGAAGTACCCCCCCGGGTGGGGTAAATTTTCAAGATGGGTGTCTTTCGAAAGATCTCGTCAATACCTTTAAAACGAATGGTTGAACTATAAATCTGTGATAATTTAAAACAAAGTTATCGATTTTTTTTTACTTTTAACAAAAAAAAAAAAAAAAAAAAAAAAAAAAAAAATACTTAGAAAAAAAATCGTACTTTTTTTTTTTTTTTTTTTAAATATTGTTACTGTTTGAATATGTATTACTTTTAACAAAAAAAAAAAAAAAAAACTTAGAAAAAAAAATCGTTTTTTTTTTTTTTTTTTTTTTTTTTTTTTTTTTTTTTTAAATATTGTTACTGATTGAATATTGTTACGAAATTGTAAATAATTGTGTTTATTTTTGTATAAATTCTTTCAAAGAGGCTTAGTAAGTTGATAAAGTGCTAATTTTGTGCATTTCTAGTCGTTTTAGCGTTGAAATAGCCTTATTTTCCCTTAAAAACGCATTAAAAAGCCCCAGTAATGCACGTAATGGATTTGGCGCCAAATTTGGCGACTTTTTCCCACCTTGGCGATTTTTTTGGCGACCTTGGCGAGAAAATCCTTATATGGGATATACCAAATATGGAAGCTGTAAGTTGATTGGTTGACCACTTTCTAGAGTTTTCTCGAAAAATCTGGGCTCCATGGAACAGCATATAAGGAGCGCTTCCTCGCCAAGGGCGGTCAGTTCAGTTCAGATCTCAGCGAGCTTCGCTAATGCTTGCATTGCTCTTGAGCCTCTTTGAGAGAGACTTGCTTCAAGTGTTATTGGTATACAGTTTGTACTGTGGATTTGTTATTGACAGCTGTTGTTTAAGCTGTGTTTACTGTTTGAATTGAAGCTGATACTTGGTTTATAGACCTGCATTTTTCTGGAATTTTCTGTGAATAAATTACTGAATTTTTGTACGTTTGGCCTTTCATTCTCAGACAACTCACGAACCCCCAAGTACGCAACATTTCTGGTGTCAGAAGCGGGATTGTCTGTGAATGGTGATAACGAGAGCTATGGAGCAAGAGATGAAAAAAATTCTAGAAAGCTTAGCTACCCAGATGAATGAGATGAAAGTTAGCCTGAGTCAAGAGATGAATGAAATGAAAGCCGGACAGGAAAAGATGGAAACCGGATTGATAGAGAAAATGGAAACAGGACAGGAAAAGATGGAAACCGGATTGATCGAAAGAATGAAGGAAGGACAAAGAGAGATGAAAGAAAGTATGGAAGCATCGCAAAGAGAATTGAAAGACGGCTTGACTGAAGAAATGAAGGAAATGAAAGACAGTTTGGGTGAAGAAATTAAATCTAATCAAGAAGAGATGAAGAAAGAACTATCATCAGTGAGAGACGACTTAGTAAACGTGAAAGAAGTGATAGAGTGTAAGTTATCAGACGTGGAAAACAGAATAGATGGAATAGAAGAAAAAGTTATGAAAATAGAAGAGAGTTTTGAAGAGAAAGCTATGAAGATAGAGGAAAATGTTATGAAAGTAGAAAGGAATTTTGAAGAGAGATTTATGAAGATAGAAGATAATTTCGAGGAGAAAGTCATGAAGAAAGTAGAGGAACATCTTGAGAGAAAAGTAGACGAGAAGTTGATCTCCTTGCCCCAGGAAACTGAAAAGAAAGAGAGAAGAATCCAGAATCAGGAATTTATTAAGTTGTCTACCTACGACGGCAGTTCCTCTTGGCATGTATATAGGACGCAGTTTTCCATCGTAGCTGAAGCTAACGGCTGGGACTCTACCGCCAAGTCAGTCCACTTAGCAGCAGCATTACGGGGAGATGCAGCCGAGATACTGAGAAATGTTTCTAAAGAAGAAAGGAACGACTTCGAGGCCCTGACTAGAGCACTGGAGCTACGCTTCGGAGAGAAGTGTTCTAAGGACTATAGTCGCCTCCAGCTAAAATCCCGTTACCAGAAAACGGGCGAAAGTTTGCAAGAGCTGGCAGCGGACATTCAGAGATTGTCACATCTAGCATTCTCAGACTGTCATGCTGACACTCGGAACGACTTAGCTCTTCAGTACTTTATCGATGCTGTTCGTGATCCAGAAATTCAAAAAGCGCTAAGACTGTCCAACATCAGAGACGTAGAATCAGCTTTAGGCTATGCACTTAGGATAGAGGCAGCCCAACAAGCCTCCCGTAAAGACCGCCATACCATAAGAGCAGTCTCATTAAGCGATACCCCTGCTGGTGAAAATGAAATGAAGAGAAGTATCGAAGAGATCTTAAAGAGATTGCGCAGCCTGGAGAATAAAAAGGAAATAAAGGACCGGAAGATAAAGTGCTGGGGCTGTGGAGGGGATGGTCACGTGAAGAGGAACTGCCCTGTACGACCAACTATAGGAAATCACCCGGCTTCACCATCACTGCAGGGAAACTAGGAGGAGGCCATCTCGCGGGGCGGAGGTTGCCTGAAATTAAAGAGCCCCAATTTACAGTATTTCATGTTTCATCGATGAGTGGCGGCGATAATGGACTTTACGTCTATGGCCAAGTCAACAACGCCACCTGCCGGATGATTCTGGACACGGGAGCCAATGTGACCATCATTAGAACGGATTTGGCTCAAGAACTAAAAGAGAAGATCATCTGGACTCCGCCCTGCGTTAAACTCCAGACTGTGACCGGAGACGAAATCAAAATATATGGAAAAATGAACTTGGCCATCACTTTTGGGAATGCCAGTTACCATCATATGGCATATGTGGCTGATATAAGAGATCCTTTAATCATTGGAATTGATTTCCTGAGAAAATTTGACTTTCAATTGGACTTCAAGAATAATGAACTGCATTCGAGTTCGGAAGACATCGCTGTGTTCAACACTGAAAATCAAGACATTCAGACAATTTGCCAGATAACAGCCAAGTCTGAAATTTCCATCCCTCCACACACAGAGACAATAGTTTCAGGAACACCACCTACAAAGCAATACTTCCGCTATGGACTGATTGAATACCCGAATACAGACAATAGCCCAAGAGGAGTTTTGGTAGCTTCATCTCTAGTTGATCTCTCAAAGAGTACTATTCCTGTGAGAGTCGCAAACATCAGCGATAAGGTCCGAACAGTGAAGAAGGATGAGGTGTTAGCAGCCTGCACTCCTGTAACATGCATCAACCGCCCCACGCAATCAACTGAATCCAAGTCTTCTGAACAATTAATAACGGAATTACTCAAGAATGCAGAGTTAGGAAAGGAACAGAGATGTGCTGCGGAGAAGCTACTCCAAGAATTTAAAGACCTTTTTTCTCGAACACCTGAAGACGTCGGGAGAACGAACATCACCCAGCACAGAATTGATACAGGAAATCATCCTCCAATCAAACAACATCCAAGAAGACTTCCCTTTGCTAAACAGGAAGAGGTCACTGAACTTCTAAGTGAAATGCAGCACAATGATGTCATCGAGCCATCAACGAGTCCTTGGGCCTCTCCCATAGTACTGGTGCGGAAAAAGGATGGTTCAACAAGATTTTGTGTGGATTATCGTCGTTTGAATGACATCACGAAGAAAGACAGTTACCCTCTTCCCAGAATTGACGACACATTAGACACACTTGCTGGCAATAAATGGTTCTCGACGTTGGATCTGAAGAGCGGTTACTGGCAAGTAGAATTACATCCTGATGATCGTGAGAAGACTGCATTCACCACGGGACAAGGACTGTGGCAATTTAAAGTTATGCCGTTCGGATTATGTAATGCTCCTGCCACCTTTGAACGCCTGATGGAGACAGTGCTAAAAGGACTTTCGTATGAAGCCTGTCTGGTGTATTTGGATGATATTATCATTGTGGGGCGCACCTTTGAAGACCATCTACGAAACATCCGAAAGGTGCTGGAGAAACTCAGAATGGCTAACCTCAAATTGAATCCAGGCAAGTGTAACTTGTTCCGTCGTGAAGTGAGCTACCTCGGCCATATCATCTCTGCCGAAGGTGTGAGAACTGATCCTGAGAAGATCTCTGCAGTCGAGAACTGGAGTCGCCCTGAAAATGTACACCAACTACGAAGTTTCCTGGGGTTATGCACTTACTACAGGAAGTTTGTCAAGGGTTTCTCAAATATTGCCAGACCACTGCACAAGCTGACGGAAGCCAAACAGAAGTTCCTGTGGACGGATGAATGTGAAAAAGCGTTCAAGCGACTTAAAGAGGCCTTAACATCATCGCCTATCTTGACATATCCACAGCCCGACAGACAGTTCATACTTGATACAGATGCCAGCCATGAGAGTGTCGGTGCTGTTCTGTCGCAGGAAATTGATGGCCAAGAACATGTCATTGCCTATTGGAGTAAATGCCTGTCTAAACCGGAGCGAAATTACTGTACCACCAGGAAAGAGCTACTCGCCATCGTAAAAGCCATAGAACATTTCCATCATTACCTCTATGGCAGAAGATTTCTGCTCCGGACTGACCATGCATCTTTAACGTGGTTGCTCCAGTTCAAGAACCCGGAAGGACAGATTGCCAGGTGGATACAACGCCTGCAGGAATATGACTTCGAGATACGTCATCGTAAAGGGACTCTACATGGTAATGCAGATGCCTTGTCACGGAAGCCCTGCTCGGAAAGCTGCAAGTATTGCTCTAGAGCCGAACAGAAATACCTGCCGATAAATCCGGTTGCCTGCCAAGTTACTGTCTCAACACCATCAGATCAAGATCCCGATCTATGGAGTGACGAAAAACTTAGAAAATCCCAGTTGGAAGATCCTGACATAAAGCCAATATTACAGCTGAAGGAGACGACCAGCAGCAGACCTACCTGGCAGGACATTTCCAGATTTAGTCCCATTACGAAAAGTTATTGGGCACTTTGGGACTCTCTTCATATCAGAAACGGCGTATTATACAGAAAGTGGGAATCTGATGATGGGAAAAGCTTCAGATGGCAGATTTTATTACCAAGATCAAAAATTCCAGCTGTTTTAGAAGAACTGCATAGTAGCTCTACCGGAGGCCATTTTGGGGTAATGAAGACTCTGCAGAAAGTTCGGGAACGCTTCTACTGGTGCAAGGCAAAGGAGGATGTGGAGAAATGGTGTAAATCCTGCGATGCTTGTGCGGCACGTAAAGGCCCGCAGAAACGGAGTCGAGGAAGACTGCAACGGTATAACGTGGGAGCACCATTTGAACGGATTGCAATCGACATCTTGGGTCCTTTGCCACGGACCTCCAGTGGAAATAAATACATCCTCGTCGTGATGGACTATTTCACCAAGTGGCCTGAGGCATTTTCCATTCCCAATCAAGAGGCATGCACAGTCGCTGAAGTCCTAGTGCAGCAATGGGTGTCAAGGTACGGCACGCCCCTACAACTTCATACCGACCAAGGTAGGAACTTTACCTCTGATGTTTTCAAAGGACTGTGTGAACTACTCGGCATAGACAAAACCCGGACAACACCCTTACATCCCCAGTCGGACGGCATGGTCGAGAGGTTCAATCGTACCATCCTGAATAACCTCTCCCTTCTAGTATCAAGGAACCAGCAAGATTGGGACTTGAAGTTGCCATTGTTCCTGCTGGCTTATCGAAGTGCTGTCCATGAAACCACCGGCTATACTCCAGCCCAGATGCTGTTTGGACGTGAACTTCGTCTCCCTTGTGATCTCCTGTTTGGTTGTCCACCCGATGCGCCTTCATCGCCCGAGGAGTACATCCAAGATCTCCAGGCACGATTTGAGGACGTTCACAACTTTGCTCGGGAGCGAATTCACATTGCATCGGAGAAAATGAAGACAAGGTACGATCTAAAGGCTACGCAACATGAGTTTCAGGAAGGAGAGAAGGTCTGGTTGTGGAATCCTGTTCGACGCAAAGGACTCTCTCCCAAGCTACAGTGCAACTGGGACGGACCATACACAGTCTTAAAAAGGCTGAATGATGTAGTGGTGCGGATCACTAAAACACCTTCATCAAAACCGAAGGTGGTGCACTATAATAGGCTAGCCAAGTACCACAAGTAACGGTAAAATTAAAATTTAAAATGTAAATACTTGTAAAATTTGCGAATGCGCACTGTAAATATTTGTATATAAATATTTGTACATATTTGTGAATTTTGTAAATATTTCCCACTTAATTTATATTTCTATGTTATCTTTATGTGCAACTTAGTTTTTGTGTTTTAGATTGTGTAAATTTGTTTAGTTTCGCCTCTTGACCAAGGGTTGCACTGCCCGGGACGTGCAGTCCTTGGGAGGGGGGCAGTGTTACGAAATTGTAAATAATTGTGTTTATTTTTGTATAAATTCTTTCAAAGAGGCTTAGTAAGTTGATAAAGTGCTAATTTTGTGCATTTCTAGTCGTTTTAGCGTTGAAATAGCCTTATTTTCCCTTAAAAACGCATTAAAAAGCCCCAGTAATGCACGTAATGGATTTGGCGCCAAATTTGGCGACTTTTTCCCACCTTGGCGATTTTTTTGGCGACCTTGGCGAGAAAATCCTTATATGGGATATACCAAATATGGAAGCTGTAAGTTGATTGGTTGACCACTTTCTAGAGTTTTCTCGAAAAATCTGGGCTCCATGGAACAGCATATAAGGAGCGCTTCCTCGCCAAGGGCGGTCAGTTCAGTTCAGATCTCAGCGAGCTTCGCTAGTGCTTGCATTGCTCTTGAGCCTCTTTGAGAGAGACTTGCTTCAAGTGTTATTGGTATACAGTTTGTACTGTGGATTTGTTATTGACAGCTGTTGTTTAAGCTGTGTTTACTGTTTGAATTGAAGCTGATACTTGGTTTATAGACCTGCATTTTTCTGGAATTTTCTGTGAATAAATTACTGAATTTTTGTACGTTTGGCCTTTCATTCTCAGACAACTCACGAACCCCCAAGTACGCAACAATATGTATAGGAAAATATAGAAGAAAGTCTTGTGGTGGCCACAACATACTAGTAATGTATGTGAATGGAATCCAGTTGCATAAAAACCAAATGCAAATACGTTTTTTAATTATTGCATGCTTTTAAAACATTGAAAATTTCATGTGTACTGGGAAAAGGGACAGCCGGATATCTAGTCGGATATTCGGCCAAATATCCGGATCCGGCAATCCGAAATGCCGCTTATCCGTATCCGGTAAAATCCATATCCGGTCAATCCCTACTTCGGACTAAACAGACAAGGAAGGGTCACCAGTCAATCTTACTTTTGTCATTTATGAGAGAAAAGAAGAATTGGATTTAAAATAAAATACGATTAATCGAAAAAAAAAATAATAAATAAATAAATAAATAAATAAAAATCTGTAAGACAACATTTCAATTAGTTGATAAAAAAATCAGACTTTAATGGGCAAACTGAAAATACTTATTGCAAATTCAAAAGCAAATGTATAAATAAACACCAGTCTATCTATACATATAAAAGAGTACTTCCACTCACTCACTCACTGACTCATTAACGCACAGCAAAATCTACTGGAGCCACTGACTCGAAACTAGGTCAGATTATAGAACATATAGTGTAAGCACCCCCTAAGAAGCGATTTTGCGAAATTCGTCCCCCAAGAGGGAGTAGGGGGCAAAATGTGATTTCACAAAAACCTCCATATCTCAAAGAAAAAAACAGATATCCGTAAAATTTTCGCTTTAAAATATAGCTAACAGAAATATCTAAAAACCAATTTCTGGAATTTTAGAAATTCGGGCCCCAAGGGGGGAAAGGGGGCAAAACGTGATTTCACATTTGCAAAACTACTATATATCTCAAACAAAAAAAAAAAAAAAAAAAAAAAAAACAGATATACGTGAAATTTTTGCTCTAATATATAGCTAATACAAATACCTAAAAACCAATTTCTGGAATTTTAGAAATTCAGCCCCCAAGAGTGGGAGAAAGGGGGCAAAATGTGATTTGAAATAATCTTTTATATCGCAAACAGAAAAAAAGATATGTGTGGGATTTTTGCTCTAAAATATAGCTCTCACAAATACATAAAAACTAATTTCTCTAATTTTAGAAATTCGTTTCAGGTAGGGCGAGAAACGGGGGGAGGGGGGGGGGGCTATGAGGCAAAAATATATAAATACAGTTAGATCATTCAAAATTGGTACAGATAGATTTTACAGGCCTGCAGGTCGAATGAGGATATTTTCGAAAATGTAAAGTGATTAGGAAGGGCAGAAAGGGGGGGGGGAGGGCAAAAATTAAAAATAGAGTTAGACCGTTCAAAATTCGTACATAGAAGTTTTTGATACTTACAAATCGATTGCGGATATTTTCGAATTTGAAAAGTTATTAGGAGGGGTGGGTTGGAGGGGAGTGGAGAGGCAAAAAATAGAGTTAGGTCGCTTAAAATTGGGACATGGAGGTTTTTGATACGTACAAATCGATTGTGAATATTTTCGAATTTGTAAAATTATTAGGATAGACGGGAAGGGGGTGAAGGGGCAAAAATGTATAAACAAGAGTTAGAAAGCTGAAAATTAGTGTTGTTAGGTTTTGAGGCCCGATAAATATAATGCGAATATTTTCGAAAGTACAGAACTATTACGAGGGGCAGGAAGGGGGACGGGCGCAGGGTTAAAAAGAAAGAAACTTAGATAGAATGTTAGAAATTAGTATTATTAGGTTTAAAAGCCCGAGAGAACGATTGCGAGTATTTTTAAAATCTAAAATAATTTGGAGGGGCGGGAACGGTAGGTGAAGGACTATGAGCGTCGTGCGAGCCTGTATAGGCTGCCGCAGGAAGTGGGGGCCCGGACCGATTATTCCACCGATGGGAGAAGATTTTTTTATTTTTATTATTATTATTATTTTATTATTATTATTGTTATTTTACATTTATGTTTTTCCCTTACGATAATATAACCATTCCTTACGAGTGTCGAACATAAATGCGCGCGAGCAGCGCACTGTGCCTGCGCTGCCGAAGGCAGTAAGGACCATGTGCGACATTTTTTTTTTCTCTCTCTCTTTCTTTCTTTCTTTTTTTTTTTTTTTTTTTTTGCATGATAAAAATTAATGCAATTTTGAGAATTCATTAACTGTAGTGATTCATTTTAAAATAGTGACCAGCGAAGCGGGCGTAGCCTGCTAGTTTTTTCGTAAAGTAGACAACAAATATACAAAAGCAAATTTTTCTCCTGATTACGAGGAGCAAGGTTTTTCTGCAAAGGTAGACAGACAGAGGTTCTGAAAGAAGAAGTTGCTTTTTAGCACTCGCCGAAAACCAAATACAAGAGGTTGGGTGTATTAAACATTGCATTAGAGAACATTGGATTATTGACGACGATTTGACGTACCTCTAGTGGTAGTTCGGAGATATGTCCTAACACTTTTTTGATCCTCTACAGAAGGATGGCTTCCATGCTTTAGTTCCCCAACGACCGGCGCATGAAATCGAGCATTTGACGGTGCAGAACAGATTAATGAAGACCAGACATTGCTGAACTGTCAATCCCTTCGCAGACTAGTCATGAATGGCATGGCATATGAGTCTCTCAAAATTGACCTCAATCAATTATGACTCAATTTTGGTGTTCTAATAGTAACTGAAATCAACCAATCAAGCCAATGTGAAGACCAGCCTTAATTTATTTTAACTTCCTCTCTGATGGGAAAAATCAGCCATTTTGTTAAAAGCAAAATAATAAAGATACAAAAAGGCATTATTTAAAAGGAAAAAGAATATAAAAATACAAAAGCTGTTGTACTGAAGAATACAAGCTGTTTTATTACCTTTTAAAAGCCTAAGACAGAAATACAACGTCATATTTATGACCTGCACCTGCACGTGGAACTCTGAAAGGGGACCACCCGCATTTAAGCCCCACTGGCTACCGCCAAAAAAGCCCCGGCGAGGTCGTAAAAAAGGCACCGTAGTAATCTAGAAGCAAGCAGATTGGTCGAAGAAAGGTCCAATCAGAAGATAGACCCAATGAAAAAAATGCAAGGGGAAAATCTCCTCCAAAAATTATAATGAGGGACTTAAAAAATTAAAGGAGAGAAAAGATTCCTTTAAGAGTCAGAAATAAAAAAATTGCCTTCGTGTGTGCAGACGTAATGTGAGGTCCTGCTATCATCAGTGTGGTGCTTCCTAGCCGAAATGATTCATCAAGGATACTTAAAGATGTGCTCCCTGCTAGCCAAAATATTCCTCTTGCGCCTGGACTGTGACATAGCATCTGATAAATCTGGTGAGAATTTCTTACATTTCTCGGTCAGTAATTTTACCGTGCAATGCTGGTAAAGCGCATTTGTTTTCTAGTACTCATCTTTAGCCCATTGAGGCAAAATCAAAGATCATTGTTATATCATTTTTATTGTATTGTAAAATTATAGAATAATCAATTTAATTAATATTCAAAATTTGGATGTTTAATAAAGAAATTAATTAAAATTATATGAATCTGATATTATTTGAGAGTAAATTTATTTATTATTAAACATATTGTTTTCCAGATTAATGTTTGCTTTTAGTTAGGATTAATTTTAGGGCATTTCACAACGCGTGCCCGAATATCGAATTGATATTCCAAAATGTACTACCACGAGGATGTCACCTTAGAGCCACGGAAAGGAGGGTAGTCTGATTTTGGTTAATATCCGCCCAACATCTACCCCCTTTGCGGATTTGGTGCCGTGTATTTGGTGACGAATTTGGCACAGTTAACTTTCAAAATTCTTACGCGTTATTTACTAAAATTTAATACCATTAAATTATTAACGTTAAAGGAAAAATAAATAAAGTAAAAATAAAAGATGAGTACAGAGAAAAAAGATTTAAGGAAATATAATTATTTGTACGTATACTAACACTCCACAAATATGTGTATTTTATAATTGGTGTTTTTTATTTAGTTATACATGTGAAATGTGACATGAAAATCAAAGATTAATGTCAAAAATAATTAAATAACAGAATTAATATAGAAAGAAGATATATAGATTATATAGGCTGGTGTGGATATAACATAATAATAAATATGTATGTATATAAGCGTATAGTATAAAAAAAAAAAAAAAAAAAAAGAATAATAATAATAATAATATTTTAGTATCTTATTTATCTCATGGTGTTATATATATATAAAAATTTCTTAGGATGTGATAAAGAATAATCACTTCATAAATACAATTTGAAAGTGGTAGAATAATGTGTTTGCAAAAAATTTTAAGAGATTTATAGCAAAATTAACAGAGTTATCATTATAAATTAAAAAATTTTTTCAAGAAATTGCATCTTAAATAAAAGCCTTATATACAGGAGTAACAAATAAGGTGCAAATAAATAAATTGAGTAATTAAGAAACTTGTGAAAATAAATTAAAATAATATTTGCAAAAACAGAAAGTTATTCCTGTATATATGCTAATGGTATTTTGTGTACATATATTTTGATTTTATATACATTGTATTTTATTGCATATTTTGGAGGGGTAATCAATTTAATTAAGCAAAAAAAAAAAAAAAAAAAAAAAATTCGCGTATGAGATCCTCTATACCGAGATTGGCAAAAAAGAAAATAAATTACGCGGAAAATAAAGAAATAAAATTAAACGAAATTCCTAAAGAGAGGAATAAACCAATTAAAAAAATGGCAGACAAAATTGTAATAAGTTATGATGCTATCCTGAATAGTCTACCCAACTTTGACGGAAAAAAAAATAATAATATCGTAAACTTTCTAAAAGAATTCGATACGCTAGCTGAGGAAATTAAGTTGCCAGAAAACTTAAGAGTAATATTGTTAAAAGCCAAAATAACGGGCCAGGCAAAAGAAAGCCTAATTAACGACGAAGACACAAATAATATTAACAACTATGCTGACATTAAACAAAGGTTACAAGAATTATTTAAAAGGGAAATCTCTTTTGACATCTCACAAAATGAATTCATGAATTTGAAACAAATACCGACACAATCAATAGAAGAATTCACAAAAATATTCAACAGGGCGGCAAACAACTATTTAAAAGATTCAGGCCATTCAGAAAAAACTGGGGCTAAGCAATTTCTAGACACAATTAAATTGACTAAATTTTTAGAAAGCATAAGGCAAGATATTGCATTAGAAGTTAGAAAAATGGCACCGGATTCGATAGATAAAGCAATTAAATTTGCTAAACAAATCGAAAGCGCTTTTAACGCTTCTAAAATAGAAGAAATTAACACTACTTCCAAAGAGGAAGATAAACTATATGAAATGCTCCTAAACATGACAGTCAGACATAATGAAGAATTAAAAGAAATACAAAAACAATTAAAAGAGAGCAAAGAAATTCAGTTTAAACAGACACAGGTACCAAACACAGAAAGTTGTCATATTTGTAAAAAAAGAAATCACACAACAGAAAACTGCTGGTTTAATGAGACAAATAAAAACGTAACACAAAATAAACGGAAATATCAAAATAAAGATTTAAGGGGAAATAACTCATATCAAAGTAGGTTCCCAATAACAAACCCTCAAAATTATCAAACTTATCCTCCTGTGAACTATTATTATAATTACCCACCGCCTAATCATTTTCCAAATTATGCTGCACAATCCCAAAACAGTCCCCACTTCGAAAATTTTGCTTATCCACAACATTACACAAATCAAAATGGATATAATCAAAACAATAGGGGTGCTAGACCCAAAACAACATACAAAAATCAAGGCTATAAAAACCAGGAAAACTACAAAGGAGGTTTATAAATAAAACAATATATAACAATAATTCAAGCCCATATAAACCTCCAAATTTCGGGCTTAAAACAAAAAATAATATCTACGGAAATTCATACACACAGAAAAAAAATTACAAAAAACATCACAGTAAACAGTATGACACAATAGCCAGTGTAAGCGACGGATCACAACTACCGCTAATTAACGTAAAAATTAAAGACTTAGAGGTAACAACTTTAATTGATTCCGGAGCTAGTTTATCAGTCCTATCACCAGACATTTTCCAAAAATTAAAAGAAGCAAATGTTAAAATAAAATATCTAGCCAGACAAGTAAGGATTCATACGTTAAACAATGAAAATATACCATTCAAAAAATGCGTAAAAATATCCTTTAAGATACAAAACATATTCGCAACTGGAACATTTTACGTTACAACAAGAAACCTAGATAAAAAATACAAGATCATACTTGGATATGATTTTCTAAAGAACAATCACGCAATATTAGATTGTGAACAAAAGGCCTTATACATAAAAAACAAAGAAATACCCTTAGAAGGCACGGACACAGTACGAAAAAGAAATGAAAATGAAATAAATGTCATTTCAGAAATTGTAAATACGCAGACACAGAAGTCACAAAATAATAGTGAAAATACTATGAGCCAACAAAAACCCGCAAAAAATTCAAATAATGACGAAATTCAAAACGATTTCACAGAGCATATAGAGAACAAAAACAATGATACAAATACTCAAAAAAACAAAGAAAAAACAAAGAAAAAAAATAAAAAGAGAATTTCGCATAAAAACATGATTATGCCAAAAACGGATAAAAAATATGGCTTAGAACCAGGTGAAACAAAAGTAATTACATTAAAATGTCCACCCAGTTTACAGCCAAACCAAGTAATTTTATTAGAACCCCTAAGGCATAACATTAAAATTAAATATGACCAATCCTTACATCAAATCAATGAGAAAAATACGATACACTTAATGGTTCAAAATGATAGTGAAGAAAAAATAATGATAAACAAAAAAATGAATATTGGAAAAATATGCACAGAATTTGACATAAAATTAAATGGATCAAAAACAGATAACACTCCCAAAGTATATGAAATGAACAATTTAACAATGAGTGAAATTCAAGAATTAAGAGAAAACGAATTCAATTTACAAGATTTTGATCTAGAACACTTAGATCAATCACAAAAAATTAAATTTCAAAATTTACTAAAAGATAATATACAAGCGTTCTCAAAATCATACAAAACCTTGGGACAGACTTCAATAGTGGAGCCCAATTTTAAATTACTCCACGATTATCCAATTTCTACTCGACCTTACAAAATTCCGCAAAGTGTAAGAAAATTTGCACAACAGGAGATAAACAAATTATTGGACGCAAACATAATAGAAAATACAACGTCAAGCTACGCATTTCCGGTTATATTTGTAAAAAAAAAGGCAAACTCAAAAACTAACGACCCTAATAAAACTTCGTACAGGTGTGCTATAGATTACAGATTGCTAAATAATATTTTACAGGGCGTACCATATCCCATTCCGGATATTAAGTCACTTTTACAAGATATAAGTGGCAAAAAATATTACACAGTGCTGGATTTTCATTCAGCCTTCTTCCAAATAAATTTAAAAAAAGAAGACAGACCAAAATTAGCCTTCATTACTGAATTTGGTAAATTCCAACCTACGCGACTAAATTTTGGTAATAAAATAAGCACATCAGTATTTGCGGAACTAATCGATAAAGTGCTAGGAAAATTTGATCAATATAAAGTACGTTATTTCATTGATGATGTTATAATAGCAGCTGATAGCATCAATGAAATGTTAAACTTATTACAACAAGTACTAAGCACATTAATTAAAGAAAACCTAACAATAGAACCTTCAAAAATGCAAATATGCAAACAAGAAATAGAATTTTTGGGATTTAAAATCAATAAAAATGGTTATGCACCGGCCAATAAAAACATTCAAAAAATTCAAAAATTAGAAAGACCCAAAAACAGAAAAGGCGTAAAATCTTTACTGGGTCTAACAAACTATTTCGCATCACTGATAGACAATTACGCTGAAATAGTAGCACCATTAAATGAATTAACAAGTGAGAAAAGGAAATTTGAATGGACGGAAGATGCCGAAAATGCATTAAAACATATCCAAAAAATTATTCTAAACAGTCCAACTCTCAAACCACCAAATTATGACAAAGAATTTTTTTTAATTACTGATTGCTCAAAAATAGCGACGTCCGCGATTTTATCGCAAGAAATAAATGGCATAATGTACCCTATAGAATTCTATGGAAGAAAATTAAAAGATACTGAACAGCGTTACCCAAGTATTAAGCTGGAATTGCTCGCCATATACGAGAGCATAATCCATTTTAAAAATATTTTAACAGGGAGAAAATTTACGGTAGTGACTGACTCAAAAGCCATCACATATCACTTAAATTTAGAGAAGAATTCAGACATTATAGCCAGATGGTTACTGGAATTGCAATCGTATGATTTCACTGTAGAACATATAGAAGGAAGAATTAACCCTGCCGATTACATATCGCGACATATCAATAACATCACGGAAACAAATTCAACCAACAACTTATTTGAAGTTAATAAAAATTTGACAGACGAAAACATAAAACTTGAACAAATGAAAGATAAAAAAATATCTAAAATAATATCAGACATAAAAAAAGGAAAATCAAATAGAACAACTCGAAAATTTGAATTAACAGAAAAGGAAATATTAATTTTAAAAAGAAGTACAAATGATAATCAAAAAGAATTATTAATTATTCCAGATTCGTTAAAAAACGAAATAATTAAAGAAGCACATAAAACCCATTTTGGAGTTAAAAAAACCTTGCATTTAATAGGAACGCGTACATACTGGTATGGAATGTACCAAGACGTGAAAAATCATATTGCAAATTGCGTTGAATGCATGAGACACAAACAACACACAATCCCCAAAATTGAAATACAAAAAATGAAAAAAAATTACAAGCCAGGGGAAGTATTACACATAGACCTCATAGGTAAGTTACCTATGACTTTTAAAAAAAACATATTTATAATGGTTATAATTGACTCCTTCTCGCGTTACATGGAGGCAGTGCCACTCAGAAATGCGGAGTCACAAACCATATTAAACGCATTAACAGAATATATAGCCAGATTCGGCATGCCAAGAGAAATACATTTAGACAATGCACAGTACTTTAGAGGCAAAACGTTCACAGAATACATGAAACAATTAAATATTAAATTACATTTTAGTTCTATTTATCACGCTTGCTCGAACGGAATTGTAGAAATTTCAAATAAAATAATAAAAAATTCACTAGCCGCCATGACAAAAACAACATTTCAATGGGACGAAAAATTAAATTTTGTGAAATTACACTATAATGCAACAATACATAGAGAAACAGGTTTTTCTCCCGCTATGGTTTTTTTTGCTAGAGAAATCAACACACCATTTAATGCATTCTCAGATGCAACAAAAATTACCACTGACAGCTATACAAATAAGCGTCTGCAACACATTCAGAGTGTAAAAGAAGCCGCACTAACAAATCAACTTCAAATTATGAATGAGTATAACAAAAATTTAAAATATAAGGACAGAGACCTAAAAATTGGACAGACGGTATATATGAAGAGCCTTAGAAGGCCAAATATATTTCAGCCTAAATTTCTTGGCCCTTTCTATGTATTGAAAATACTGCGCAACATGAATATTGTTTTGAAAAACGCTCACGACAATACAGCGAAACCCATTAAGGTGCACATATCTAAACTATATGCACCAAAATATGCAAAATAATACAAAAAAAAAAAAAAAAAAAAAGTGTATATATAGATACAAATTATACATATGAACTATATTACAAAATCAATTATTTTACTATTTACAACCGAGAAAAATAATATGTGTAAAAAAAAAAAAAAAAAAAAAAAAAAATACATATATATATGAAATGATTTTGTAAATAAACCAATAATTATTCATTAAATAATTAGATAGTCATAAATTTTCGAAAGAAAACATTTTTTTTTTGCAATACATACAAGGAAAATGTAAAGCAATGCTCAATGTAAATAAACAAATAAATAAATGATAAAATATCATCGGAACAAACTCACAGGTGACGCACACTTTTGCGAAACACGTTGATTGTAAATACATAAAATAAAAATATATATATAGATTTTTTTGCCATAAGGGCAATGTGAATAAGAAAACGTAAATATAAGTGTACATAGAAACAAAAACAGAAAAGGTGTCTGTATTCATAATGGCAAATTAATAAAATAAATATGTATAGATATAAAATAAATAAAAGTAAATGTGAACGTGACATAAAAAATACATATATGTATATATTTAGATACTTAAATATCTTTATTCATGCATCTCATAAAAGAAAATAAAACAAATAAAATAAAATAAAATAAAATAAATAAAAATAAAAAACAGACAAACAAAACTAGCACAGATGAGAAATAGTAAGGCAGGAAAGAAAACTCATGCAAAAGAGAAGGAGCGTGCAGATCAAAATGTAAACAGAGAGGTTACTCGTTTACAAGAGAGTTACCATGACAACGAAAAAAGAGCAGAATGAAAACGACGGGACAGGTTAGGAGAAGAAGGAAAATATCACGAAAGGAAAAAAAAATACTTACTAATCCTAGGACGGACTTCGAGGTAAAGGAGCATGGCAGAAGGGTGACGATAAAACGCTTGAGAATACAGGAAAGTAGTAGCCGCATTTCTGCAAAAGAAACGAATTATGACTCAAGATATCAAGTGAAACGTAAAACATGGAAATTAAAACATTCACAACCATTCACACTTTAGAAAGATTAAATAATATTTTACTTGCAGAACTATATAATGGTTGTAATATTAGTAAGGCGCATCATTTCACACTTAAACAAAGATGCATATATTTCCTCTAATAAGTTAACAAAAAAAAAAAAAAAAAAAAAAAAAAAAAAAAAAGCAAAAGCGGAGGATTAAGATTCATATAGCTATACACTATATATATATAAAAAAAAAAAAAAAAAAAAAAAGCAAAAAAAGCGGAGGATTAAGATTCATTATAGCTATACAGTATATATATAAATGTATTAAAAAAAAAAAAAAAAAAAAAAACCTTAAAAGCTTAGGATTACAATTCATTAGATTTATATACAAAAAAAAAAAAAGAAAAAACCCGTCACTGTAAAAATATTAATCTCTAACACTCGCACACACATATGCACGTAAATAAAAAGTAATAAAATAATGCAAAATTACCATATTAATACAGAATGGTCTAAAAAAAAAAAAAAAAAAAAAAAAAAAAAAGAAGGTAAATTAAATGCAGATTAGGTACAGGTAAACGAATAATTAATAGATAACCTATATTTTATAATAAAAACACTTTTACATAGCCTACCTTAGATCAGGGTTCAGAACACAGCCAAGATAATGAGGTGGCCCTTTGGTCGGGCGCAGGCGTCTTCTGCCAAGGGGGGTCGACCCACACTCGATACTCTGGCGTACCCTGCCAAAACAAAAGTCAAGACTGGACAGAATTTTATCAAAGCAAAACAAAAATAAAATAAAATAAAATAAAATAAAACACAACATTCAATGGGTTAAAAAATCCACAATACAATGGAATCAATATACGCAAATTATGAGCAGATCTGCATTTATTATTCACACATAGTAAAAAAAAAAAAAAAAAAAAAAAGTAACATTAATAAATAAACACATGAATATACACAGAAATATACACAAACAATCTTCTACATTATTCTACGCTCACGATTCCTAATCAAATATGCGAGAATTACGCAGCGCTAAAAAAAAAAAAAAAAAAAAAAAAAAAAAAAAAAAAAAACGGAGTCCGAAAAATACAGAAAAATCATGCAAAAATCAAGCAGCAGCGGAAGGAACGTAAGATAATAGAAAATAAAGCAAGGCGAACGCAAGTTAGATAAAATAATACCAAATTATATAAAATAAACAAACAAGAAATAAACCTGCAATGAAAATACATTAATAAGAGCTGAAAGAAAAAGCAGATGCATATTAATAATAACGCTGCAAACAGAATACAAAAAAAAAAAAAAATGCACTATAGCTCACGCTTATCCAAGTCAATGATGGCGTCAGTGTAGATCAGATATATATATTGCGAGGGGCATTCAAAATTCCACGAAGCACACACATGAAACAAAAAAATAACAAAAGGGATTTATTAAAGGATAATGGATAGCACAATCACCTAACTCAAACATAGGTGAAGCAACAAAGCTTAAGCAAAGCAATAAAATATACATATAATAAAATTAAACTCACTTGTAAAAAAGTAAACAAATCTCTAATCCGATAAACGCGTGTGTCTCTGCGCTTCTCTCGAGTAAGTAACAGAAGAATCTTATCTCAGCTCTCCCCCCTAAAGAAAACGATTATAACAGGATGTACTAATCATTAGCGCTGGTTTATTCCCACGACATATCGACGCAGGCGAAAGAGGGTTTGTCACCCCCCATTACAAAACTGCAAAACAGCTCTCGGAAGTTAAAATTAATATTTCAAATAAAGCGAGGGACTTTTCAAAAAAAAAAAAAAACGAATACTGCCTTACTTAATGGTAATAAAGACATACTACCAAAACGATTAAATACATTCATGATATCATGTAATATACAAAATTTTTTTTATTATTGGTACTATACACTGAAAGTAATGAATGATATGTATATAGAAGGAATGCATACACTTGTAGAATTTTGCTAACAATTCAGAAAAAGTACTATTATATGTGAATTTATTGTATTGTATATATATTTATAAATGTTAAAAAAAAAAAAAAAAAAATGAGTGTTGGTATACGGTATAAATAATTATAAGTATTGAATTAAAATGCAAAGTAATAATAATAATCTTTAGCATATGATATACTGACCGAGTGAAGTAACACTATACAATATGTGTCACAAAAAAATTATAAACTGAATAAAATTTACAAACTGTTGGCACAAGCATCGGCTAAATGCAACGACAGACCATAAAACTGTCTATCACAAATTCATGATCACAAATTGAACTATCTCAAAAAGCAAATATTGAAACATTTACATATTTGGATCAACTATGCATGATAACCAATTAATAAACAGTATTGAACAGTATATTATGAACTATCATCAGTTACTATTGAACTAAACTTCATGAACAATTAATAATCCAGTGTCGAACTGTACGCTCATTAATCATTATGCATATATATACAAGGAGCTCATAGTGCTCAACTACATCACAAGGACTCTAATGTGCACTAAAAAACAGTTTAGCACAAATATGCATAAGAAATTTACTGGCCAAATACACCAGATTACTACGACAACTAAAGGACTCATAATGTATTGAGATAAAGAAACTGTCTCAAACTTATTCGACAGGGGGATAGGCTGATGGGAAAAATCAGCCATTTTGTTAAAAGCAAAATAATAAAGATACAAAAAGGCATTATTTAAAAGGAAAAAGAATATAAAAATACAAAAGCTGTTGTACTGAAGAATACAAGCTGTTTTATTACCTTTTAAAAGCCTAAGACAGAAATACAACGTCATATTTATGACCTGCACCTGCACGTGGAACTCTGAAAGGGGACCACCCGCATTTAAGCCCCACTGGCTACCGCCAAAAAAGCCCCGGCGAGGTCGTAAAAAAGGCACCGTAGTAATCTAGAAGCAAGCAGATTGGTCGAAGAAAGGTCCAATCAGAAGATAGACCCAATGAAAAAAATGCAAGGGGAAAATCTCCTCCAAAAATTATAATGAGGGACTTAAAAAATTAAAGGAGAGAAAAGATTCCTTTAAGAGTCAGAAATAAAAAAATTGCCTTCGTGTGTGCAGACGTAATGTGAGGTCCTGCTATCATCAGTGTGGTGCTTCCTAGCCGAAATGATTCATCAAGGATACTTAAAGATGTGCTCCCTGCTAGCCAAAATATTCCTCTTGCGCCTGGACTGTGACATAGCATCTGATAAATCTGGTGAGAATTTCTTACATTTCTCGGTCAGTAATTTTACCGTGCAATGCTGGTAAAGCGCATTTGTTTTCTAGTACTCATCTTTAGCCCATTGAGGCAAAATCAAAGATCATTGTTATATCATTTTTATTGTATTGTAAAATTATAGAATAATCAATTTAATTAATATTCAAAATTTGGATGTTTAATAAAGAAATTAATTAAAATTATATGAATCTGATATTATTTGAGAGTAAATTTATTTATTATTAAACATATTGTTTTCCAGATTAATGTTTGCTTTTAGTTAGGATTAATTTTAGGGCATTTCACAACGCGTGCCCGAATATCGAATTGATATTCCAAAATGTACTACCACGAGGATGTCACCTTAGAGCCACGGAAAGGAGGGTAGTCTGATTTTGGTTAATATCCGCCCAACACTCTCCCCTACCCAATGAATAATAATAAAAAAAAAAAATGATTAAATTCAAGATTTTTTACCTATGACGATAGATATTTTAAGTAAATAACTGTAGCGGTATATCAAAATAATTCATTTAAGAAAAACATTTCTTCTCTTTTTCTTAATTTAATTGCAAAAAGACATTATTTAAAAATATCAAAAGCTTAATTAGAATATTTATCTATTTATTTATTTTTAATTTAATTTAAATGAAAACAGATTTTTTTTTTTTTTTTTTTGAGAAATATGTTCTCCCTGTTGGGGATTTTCATACAGAATCGTGACTTGCTTCGGAAATCTGGCTGGAGGAGTACGAACTCCCTAAGTATTTTCCCGAATAGCTCCTCTCTTCCAGTAAATAAATAAATAAATAAATAAAAAGGAAAGTCATAATTCACTTTTATGGCGTCTATCGGCACCAAATTTTTTGTACGTACAGCTATGGCGCCGAAAATAAAGAATATTAGAATGATATTTGTCTGTTTAAAGCGACATACCAGTTTTGAGCGACATACCAGTACAAAAATAAACTGGTATGTCGCTCACACTACTCTCTCCTACTCGGCATTTTAATACTATAAAGACAAATTAAAATATTACATATTGCAAAGGGGTACGTAAAGTAAAGTTTTAGTTATAACTAAGAAATAACGGATATATACTTGGATAAAATTCATTTTGCATTTTAATTGATCCTAAAGTACAGTCGCCAGCAAAAGTATTGAAGCACAAATCCACACTTTTCATATAGTTTGATCACTCGCTAACTTTTATCATCAACTTACTTTTTTATAAACAGTATGAGACTAAGATCATAACTCGACAAATATTTACTTAACAAAACAGTTTTAGGTGGTATCTTTCAAGTAGGAATTATTGCTAGTGCTTCAATAATTTTGCTGCCGACTGTACATAGCCGCATCAGTGGCTGAGCGGTTCTACGCTCAAAACTGGTAAATGGAAAGAACTGGGTTCGATCCCTGGTCGCTCTCATCTACCTCGCCGTTCGGAGTTTTCCATGTTTTTTCTGAATCTCGCGTAAATACGAGCTAGGACCCTTTAGAAAGACTCCCCACGGAGGGCACTTCATCTATAGGCTTCCCTAGAATAGTCAATCAGTCATACAACCAACCAATCTTAACTATATAATGATGTAAATTACGTAATGTTGATTTGTTCAGCAAGTCGTTGTTGTTGTTGTTTCTAATCTCTAACCTGTCTGACGCATTCGGACCAGATCTAAGAATCTGTATTCAAAATTCGATGACAAGAAGAGGAAAAGAATAAATTTTCCCAAATGAGACCCAAATAGTACCAGATGTATTCAGCTGAAGCCTGGTGTTAATGGCATTTTGGGAAAAGAAGGTAGGTTTTCTTACTCTCAGAAAACAAAAGACATTTCAGGTGGCCAGCAACAAGGCGTAGGAGGCTGGTAGTGGATTTTCTGTCACATGAATGCTTGGCTTACTACCCTGAGCCTTGGGCTAGTCGCCCTTACGCTAATCAAGGCCTCTGATCACACCAAACAGCTATAACACAACAAAAAGTTATAAGAAAATGTTCCGGCCCACATCCTTTTCCAATTTACCGAGATCATTAAAAATTTTCGAGTAGCATCCCCCCCCCGTATAACACACATACAAAATGCCAAATTTGAATTTCCTGCAAATATTGATTTTTAAGTTGCGCTGATTACAGACAGACGCACAAACCAACCATTAAACATGTGATTTTTGTATTTAACGAATCTCTAAACTTGTAATTACAGTAATAAATAAATAAATAAAACTAGTATATTGTGTCCGCTACAAGACTTCCTTCTAATATTTTCCTATCTATACAAATTCATGCAGTAAAATTTATTAAAATTATTTTCCACGATGAATACAGACGATATTCATCTCACAGAAACATAGCACTAAATGTCCAAAAAATGTCAATTTTGTGTCATGGTTTTTCTTTTTTTTTTCCTTAAGGGGAAAAAAATCGAAAACTTTGTTTTAAATTATCGCAGATGTAAGGGTTCAATCATTCGTTTTAAAGGTACTAACTAGTTCTTGTTCTTTTCAATGATACCCATATTAAAAATTTACAATCTCCCCACCGAGAAGGAGTACTTCAAGCCAGCAGAGAGGGAGGAGGATCAATGCCCCTGAATATAAAAAAAAAAAAAAAAAAAAAAAAAAAAAAAAAAAAGAAGAAGAAGGTTGACTATTAGTATAAACGGGGACACACACACACACATATATATATATTAATTTCACATTGAAAAGTTAAATTGAACTACAAAACAATACTTAGTCCACCATATGGGGAATTATCTTTTAAAAGCATTTTTCTTGGTTAGCATATAATTTAATAGCACTTCCATTAATTACACACAATAAAAAAGAAGATATTCGACTACTTTTAGGTAGCCCCTTATATTGTTTATAAATTATATGCTAATTCATAGTTTACCTTGTATACGTAAATTTACAAGGTTAAAAAAATAATAATAACATACTTGAGTGTTACTCTCAAGGAATTATTCTCCCCAAATATACACGAAATCTTTAACCTGGTTTTGTAAATAAATAATGAAAGCTTTTCATATATTCTATACAATAAACGCTTTTGTAGAAAATATATGCTGATTTCATGTTTGTAGCAGTACAATGATGTTAACACGTACCAGCGAAAAATGTCGTTCATCGCCGCAATATTTATTTTTTAATTATACTGATAACAAACAGATACACATACACAGACCAACAACTAAAAATTTGGTTTTCAAATTCAGAAGAAATGGATGTTATGATTAGCTTCATGTATGACATTAATAATACTAATGTTTTAAAAGACACTTTTATTTTTTTTATTTTTATTTTTTTTTTTTACTTAAACTTCTCAAAAGCCGATGGTTTTCAAAAATTATAGATGCACACATGCTAGATAGTAATGACAAAATTTGAATAAGAATTTTTTACTCCACAAAGACTTTCAATCTGCGATAAAAGCATTGTCACGTTCAACGTCGAGTAAAGTAGGATGAAACAATCACTTTCCCCCATTACGAGATAGATCTATAATTGCACATACACACTCATTCATGCACACAAACGCACGCATGCATGCAAAGAAGCTGCCAGTACTAAGTGGCGATTCCTTTTTTTAAATATATTTTGCCTATACACACGAAACAAGAAATTCGTCATTTCAAGTTTCATTAAAAAGTTGTAATTTAAAATACCATTTAATTTTTTTTCTTCTAAACTGTAATTCAAAATCCTTTTACCATGGCAGCACCAAAATGAAATATCCTATTTATATATCAACAAAGAAAAGAAAAAAATAAAAAGATAAAAAAAAAGATGCTTCTAAAAGAAAGCAAAGAAGAAAAGCTTTTCTAAAACTCTTCAAATATTTGTACTCAAACTTTCCTTCCGATCTAGAAGTGCCTCTACGCTGACATTACCTGTTCATCTACGCCCCAGCATATCGCGAGGTTACGGTCAACTGGAGTTCCCTTCCACGCACATACGCATTGAGATCACAATAACATCGGAGTCGTGTCGTGTTCGGAATCAGTGATCACGAATCGGTGACTCTCTCTTTAAAAATGGCTGAGAAGCACGTTTTCAAGCTGCAGGCAGACTACAGCTGACCCTACGCGTGACATTTTCAAGCATTTCGCATGAGAATGCAACAGAGCGGCTCTCACAGATTGGCACAGAAAAATCTTAAGCAGAGCTAGACTACTTGCTTGATGTAGTCTGAGCTGAGACAGTGTTAATGTAGCACCAGTGTCCATGGCGTTTCGCCGCCTTTACCTCCGTCAATAATATATGTTTTGCCTTCCTGGATTTTGATCATTATAATGTTGAAATATTTATTTTTTATAAATACAAAAAATCAAATAAATTCACTAGCTGTTTCTCTGTTTAAATTAAATATCAATAAGAATTTTAGATTAGTTGCTAGAAAACATTATGTATAATAAGTATTCATTTTTCGAAAGGTTTTATATTTTTTAAAATTATCAATATTTTATTCTTCAGACAAAAGATAATTAAAAAAAAAAAAAAAAAGAGAGAGAGAGAGAGAGAGAGAGAAAGAAAGAAAGAAAGAGAAAAATAATTTAACTTAGTACCCAAGTCTTATTTTTGACTTGTGTTTATGTAAAATGTAATCAATCATCTTACATAAGCAACTTTGTAAAGAATCCTATAAGTCTATAATAGACTTTTACTATTATTCAAGATTTATGCGGTCTGTTTAGAGCAAATGATGACAAAGTTTATTTTCCAATCTGAAAGAAATAGGACTCTAATCATAAGGAATAAAAGAAAATAAATTTACATCTTTCGTCAATATTATTATTATTATTATTGTATGTGTATAGTTGTATAAAAAATAAATAAACAAGCCTATTAATTCGGTCACAGGTAAACATAATCACTCTTAATCATCATCACTCTTAATCTTAAGTCATAATCACTCTTAAACGTATTTGGAAAATGTTAAAAATGCTCAACATAAACGAAAATGCAATTGCAACAATTTTCAATTAATCCTTAATGTATCTGAATATTTTGTTGTGACCCTATAACCCATGCTAATCATACCATATATAACATAAATCTTTTTTTTTTTTTTTTTTTCATATAAGCAAAAAATGTTAATTGGCATTTAAATATGACTTATAAAAATACCTTTCATAGAAAAATACCTTTCATTATAAAAATACCTTTCATAGACTTATAAAAGTACCTTTCATACCTTTATATTGACATTCTTTTGTTCGTCTTCGTCATAAAACAATCGTGCTATTTATGAAATTTTCTGTAGAGAATATGCCATAGTGAACTTGAATAACATATATCAGTTTGAAGAGATTCTGAAAATATTTATGGACATTAGAAGCACAGACAAACGGAAGAATGGACAGATAGGCAGGCAGACGAACCGAAGTCCTAAATACTTTTCAACATTGTTGGAAAGTGTTAAAAATATTTTAAATTATAAATTATTCAAAGAATGTTTTCCAAGACAACACTTTGAAACTTATTCGATTAATTGTGGGTAATTCTGAGAATACTGGGGCAGCGGTAGCCCAGTCGGTAGAGCGCCGGGCTCGTAATTGGAAAAATTGCGAGCACGGTACTTGAGCCGTGGTACTACACTAATTGGCCTTACACTAATGGTGACTGGTGCTCGTAAAATCTGTCGTGGCCGCAATGTCCTCCATGTTCCCATCAAAATTATACCTCTGGGGGTCACCGAAGCGGGAGAACCATCCCTTCCGTGGAGGATCAAAATTGTGATGTCATGTCTCCGGACCACCTCTAGGGGTGAGTCCCAGACCGTCGCCAATTGCCATTGCGCAGCACTAGTGCGACGTAAAACACAACCAACCAACATCTATGAATACTGATTATAAATTGTATGCGCATCACATCGTTTACTAAAATTTCGATCAGAAAAAAAAAAAAAAATGCATAACACAATTTGAAGTACATTTCAAGCAATTTTAAACTACATATACTAACATTTTAAACTACATATACTATTTAAACTACCCTGATATATCTGAATTCTTTCATGTAGCCCTATAAAAGAATAATGAATTCTTGTCATATTTTATTTGATACGAAGCACGGTTTTGTGTTTATAAAATCATGTTTAATGCAGTCTAAATATTTTAAAATGCACAAAGGAGAAATTTCGCATAAATACCCAATATGACATTTTTGTATGCCCTTATACTTGATTCATTTGTCTGATTTCAACAAAAAGTTTCAAGAAATATCGTCGTATGATATAAATTTAGAACAGCGAATTTGGACTTCCTTCTAATAAATATTTTTGAATTGTGCTGATAACCGATACCAATCAGTAAAAGTTTCATTTTGACAATCAGGAGACCTTACCACGTGTGACTATAAACAAAAACTCAGGTTCGAAAATTTCATACAATTACTATCTGTTCCATATAAAGTTTTAAAAAAAATCTAGTTGAAAAAAATATCAAAATAAAATAAAATATTTTAAATTACCTACTTTTTTCAGAGTTTGTATAACTTATTTCAATTGTTTACAGACTAAAGCCAGTCACAATAGAATTCAAGCCTAATATTTCATAAAAACCTCTCTCCCACGGAGGGCACACCAACCAGGCCTAGGACCCTCGTGTAGTCAATCGGCCTTAACCCTCACATCAACACACACCATATCCAAACATCTCAGAAAAAGATTATACAAAGATGATTTCATTTATCCTGCTCAGTTGCAAGCTGCATATGTGCAACCATTGTCCTCGAAAGTTTTAGAAAAAAATATTTCGTATGCGAGAACACGAGTTGTAAATTAAAGGCCACAATTCATAATTTTTTTCCAATAATCTAAAGGCCTAAAGATGACAAATCCAGAGGTTCTCCTTCAAAACTAGTAATCCAGATTTTTTTTTAAATGATACTCCATTAGTGAATTTATAAAAAAAAATTGTGAAAAATCAAGTAACTTCTGTGAAAATTAATTATGCTTCCGAACAATTAACTGAAATGCACAAAGCAGTTTATTTAATAAAAAAATATATTTAAAAAGTAAAGCGGAACATTTGTAAAATAAATATATATGTGGGGCGAGATTTCTTATGTGTAAGGTAAGATGGTGTTTACTACTTAGATATTTACCATAGCTGCCAATATTTTAATTTATTCCGGAGTACTTTTAGCCCCGCCTTTATTTCGCACCACTTTATTTATACAAAAAATTTCTTCAATATATAACTTCGATAAAATATGAAAAAATTACTCATAAAAAATATGTGGTACGAAATAAAGGCGGGGCTAAAATTACTCCGGAATAAATTAAAATATTGGCAGCTATGTATTTACTATCGTTTACAGTAAATGTCCAAAGTGAGGGTATTATGTGTTCGATGCAGCGAAGCTTATAGAAATTTTTAACGTGGAGCTATATTGATGAGAATTGACTTTGTGAAGATGCCTCTTTGCTAAAAGTTCGTTTTGCGAAAGTGCCTCTTTCCCGAAAGTTGACTTTGTGAAAGTGCCTCAATGCGGCACTAAATTTATTCTAGATTAACTTCTGAGACGGGAGGTACCGGATTCGATTCAAGATCGCGCTTGGCCGCTAAGCCGTTTAGAATTTTCCATGGTTTTCTTCGAAACTAGCGTAAATACGAGCTAGTGCGCCTTAGAAAGACCTCTATAGAAGACATTCCACCCATGCTTAAGTCCCTCGTGTAGATAATTGGCATTAACCCACAACAACAATAACACCAAAAAATGGTTTAAGCAAAATAGGACGAGCATAAGTATAATTTTCAAGGGAAACGTATCAGATAGCTATATCAGTCTAAAATTAAAATGTTACAATTTTAGAATTATGTACAAGTTAAAATCATAATTTGAACGAAAATAATTTGGTAATCATCTCTTTAAAACCACAGTGTAATGACAAGAGAATTTAAAAATTAAATTTACTCAAATACTGAACGTTTAATTAAACTAGAGTCCTGCATTGGTCGGGCTTTACTCGACCCGAAACCCGCACTAAAGAATTTTGAGGACCCGCACCCGACATCTTTATTACTCGAACCTGACTCGAAACCCGAATCTAAATGAAAATTAATAAATCATCTAAAAATCACGCAAAACATTTTTTATTTGTAAAATAAAGTAAATTTTCATCATCACACTGTTGGTAAACCACTTTAAAAAGTATTAAAAATATAATTACTAATAAACTAAGTTAAAAATTTAAAAATCTGAACAATGGAATATTAATAATTTTTTACTACTTATGTGTGTTGTGTACTTCAAGTGTACAAAAATCAAAAATAGGTTTCAAGCTTAATATTTGTAGTTTTATTGTTTAATGCTTATCGAACACACAATAATATTAAAATAATACAATGTTACACGCGCCAACTAAAGATCCGCTAAACTCATCTAAATCTACATTCTTATCACTTCTTAGAAACCACGGAGTAAAAAGACAGAAGAAGAAGGTAACGCTGAAATTTTGTGATGTTGTTTTCTAATGTTTACAGATGGCGCCAGCGTGCAATCCTTCCTTCTCTCCAGCTTCCGCAATGTTATTCAATGGAGAAATGTCTCATTTTAATTATTTTTTTTTAAATAATATCAAGCTGAAAAAATTTCGATTGAAAGCAAATTTCATTAAATAGAGTATTCTAACCAAAATGTTTTTTTTAAGAGCCATTTTATACTAATTTTACTTTGAAAGAGAGCTTTTACAAAATGACGATTCTTATGAACCGAAGCTAGCTAAAACAGACAATTGGGAGGAAGGAGAATGGATGAAATTTTGTAAAGAAAAAAAATAAACTTACTTTAGGTGCAGAAAACACGAACTCGGACTTTATTTTTCTCCTAGGGCTTTTTTTTTTTTTTTTTTTTGTTTTTCTTATCACTATCATAGCCTGTTTTACAACTAGGAACGAAGCATTTATTTGAAACATCTGAATTATGCAGTTTTAAGAACTTACAAAAAAATTAAATTGCTTAAAATAAAAAATTTTAAATGTACTTCAGCAAAATTATATTGAAAACTACAGTATATCCGCACCGAAGTAGGGAGGAATGACAAGTGGCGCCCTCAATATTTACCAAAAATTTAGATCACAGTTTCGTAGCTTTCTCCCATTGGACCTTCAACTCCTATTAATATTACTCCGTGTTAGAAACATATGCAAGAGAAAAAATATTATTAACAGTTAGAGTATCACAGTCTATTTTAAAGGGATGTGAGTGATCAAAATAGATGAATCATACAGCTGGTTATTGTGAGAGAAATAGCCTGTTTTCAACAGCTTATAATTTAAATAATTGCTAAATTTTAAGATTAAATTTTATTATGTTATCTATCATTTATATACATATATTGGCTTTACTCGGATATGAATGTTTTTTTTAACTATGAAAATTTGGGTAAACGTATAGTCATCAACATCACGGGTATAAAGAGCAAACAAATTTCTGCTTTATTAAGATAAAAAAAAAATTTTTGAAAGATGTTCTCAAGTCGACCCGACTTCTTGAAGACTAAACCCGCCCCGGACCCGCCCCGATGCAGGACTCTAAATTAAACCCTCCGTTGTAAAAATTTCTTTACACTGTAATTATTTTTGCAGAAATCTTACGCAACAGCACTCTCTTAAAATTCTTAACAATTTTTCAGAAAAGTGTAAAAGTGTAATAAATTTATTTATTTATTTATTTATTAATTTTCTGAGAACTGTTATCAGAAATTCATTTAAGGCAAAGTAGTAAAAATTGTGAAAAGTTTAAGTTTGACAAAATAGTTGAAAATATATTACATAGAATTAAAAAAGAAGATTTTGAATCTGGTAGGAATACTACTTCTTCAACTGAATTCATATTTACATCAAAACTGAAGTTATGAATTGTGTTTAAAATTTTGACTGGAATTTAAGTATAAAACTATCAATTCATAAGTTTTTCTTCGATATCATTCTATATATAACAGCGCTATCTACCCAGTTAACATACATGAATTTAATAAACATATTTTCTGACAATAAAAATTTTATAAATACAGTTTAGTGTAGTTTTAACCAATAGATGCTGAGATATAGCTATATCCAAAATAATAGCAAGAATTAAATAATAGTATCGCCATCTGTCTGATGATATACACCAAATTAAGTCAGCATATTTCTTCATAATGGTCATCTCACATATGAAATTTATTGCAATTATACGCTATAGAAAATGATATATAGCCCTCCCATAAATAAGAAAAAATACAGCATAGCAGTGCTACCTGTCGGCCGATATGCCCCTACTGAATCAGCATCGTGTTTCATTATGAAATTCTTAATATCAAATTCTATACAATACTGCAGTTATGAACAATAGAAACTAAAATATTTCCAAGAAACATAAGCTTCATATAAGAAGGGGAATAATGTATGAGTCATATAGGCAGTGTAGCCATACTTAGAGACTTTTGTCCTATATTGAATTTGTCCTATGTTGCCATATTAAAAATTTATGTAAAGAAACGGAATGACAGCACCGCTTATTGAGTGTTATGCAAAAAAAATTGATAGATACCAATTTATATCAATGTGCAGAGTATAAAATTTCTTAAAATTCTGCACATTAGTTTTTGATCTAGAGCTGCCGCAAAATTCTTGTCGAATACATACAAACAGGCCCCATTCCAAAAGTGGTTAAAACGCATTGAAGACCTCTGAAAGCAAGTAAAATCATCAAAAACAAATTCAAATATATTTAAGTAGTATCTATATAGTACTTTCATCCTATGAATATAAAAGAATATTTAGAACATTGTGCAAGTTTTAATTTTCGTCAATGAATGAGAGGGAAAGGATTGGTTTGGTTTGTTCCTATGCAGACATTTTTTCGCCCATTTAGACTCACTAGATCGAGGCCTACGGCTTAAAGTGACTTCTAAACCCCTATGAACATTCATGTCTGAACATAATTCAAACTTTAAACATGGGAACTGAAAGTTAAAACGCTGTCAGAGGAAGGGCAAAGGGGGAGGGGGGGGGGAAGAATACTAAATAATGCCGTGCATGAATTATCAAAATATGTGACTTATAAAGGTAAACGCATACCCTATGCATCTGAAATAATTAATCTAGTTACTTCAGATTGTATAATTTTGTACAATCTTCACACAATAATAACACTGTTCGGCATGAAAATTGCCTCCAACAACCATTTTTGTAAATTCTTATGTAAAATAACCTCCTGTTTCCTAATATGACGACTATTTATCCCTATCACCCACCGTTTTTCAGAGACGGCCCCCTATTTTTATCACTTTTCGGTGATTTTATGGTTATAAATTTGATTTTTAGGGGGGGGGGGGGAGGATTATTTTAACTGTTAAAAAATCTTCTGATAGGCTACAGAGTTGGAAAATTCTAAAACATGAACATTTGCGGCAAGGGGAAAATTTAGGGGGGATTTACCCCTGAAATTATGTATTACATTTCTTATATATTTTTTAATCTATTATTAATGTTATATATTAAACATTATAATATTTTGTTTTCAGGTGTTAAATTAAATCTTCTTCATTCTCCAAATCAAATTCGTGGTCATAAAGTTACCTTACAGTGATAAAAATTGAGGGAAGGGATGGTGTCCCTAGAAAACGGTGGGTGACAGGGCAAAATGGGAGTCCTATTCGGATTCAGGAGGTCATTTTACATAAGAATCAGCAAAAATAGTATCAGAGCTCGATTTTTTTTTTTTGCAGCGCAGTGTAATTGTAAAAGAATAACGTAAAAAACGAAATAGCGCAAGCTTTATGGCCCAAATACATAAGGCCGGTGTGCCACCGCACTTTAGAATTTAAAAAACGAGGAAAAAGAGTTAAAAATCCATAGAAAAAAGCATAGAATGAGAAGGAAAAAAACTCACAATGTTAAGTGTGTGAAAAAAAAAAAAAAAGGCTAACACCGGAAGTAATAAGAGGTCAAAACTGACTAGAAAAAGTCGCTGAAGCTCGGGGCCCTGAAACTATCGTCGAGGTTTTGATACGTCTCGCTTATTATGTAACTCGGCGGTGTCGGGAGTACTTCATACTTTATGTGAGACCCGTGCCACACATACTTTCGTGGGCCACCCTCGCACAGTACACCAATCAGTAAAGGTAGATATAGATATATACCTGTATATCGAACTAAAATAACAGAATTTTTGCATTTAATAATACTATTATTTGCCATTCTTAGTGACAAAAACGGAAAATGGCATTTTCAGGAGCGCTTATAATGCCCTCTGCTACTCATGGCCCGGAACACGTGTCCCTACGTTAATCAGGTCCTGCAAATACAGACATCTTTCTTTAGAGTATAGAAAAAGGGGAAAAAAACATGCGTTAGGATTTGGTTATACCCCATACAGGTTAGTGTGTAGATAGGTCATGTGCTAAAAACTGTACATTTACAGCGCGGTTTAAACATATTTACTCAACTTGAAAAAGGGCCTATCAGGTGACTGCATGATTAATATTCCTAGTGATTCAGAATCTACTTTAAACCGTAGGTTCCATTTTTATTATGACCCACCAGTGGCTAAGTGATTCTATGCTCAAAGCTGGTAGATAGGAAATGCCGAGTTCGATCACAGGTCCGCTCATCTACCTAGCCGTTCGAAGTTTAACGTGGATTTCTCCGAAACTTGCGTAAATACAAGCTAGGACCTCTTAGAAAGCCCCCATGGAGGGCAGTCCACATATAGACCTAGAATCTTAGTGTAGTCAATCGGCCTTAAACAATTCAATTGGACAACAACCAACTAACCAATCAACCATTCTTATTAGCCCTAGGAGGAAAAATGACCGTACAGCTACAACTCAGTCTTACCCCGAGGAAAGTTCTGCTTTCGAAGCTGGTAGACCGGAGGCGCAAGGTTCGAGTCCTGAAGAATCCCTCACTGTGTAGTTTTAATGTGACGTGAAATCTACTCAGTCTCAATGGTTGCGCTTGTTTGCCTAACCATTATTTTTCTCGTGGTTTTCTCTTAAATCATGTGAATAACAACTAGGGATACCTTTGAGAGATTCCTACGAAAGCAGAAAGTATTTCACTCAAGCCTAAATTGTTCAAAATCAAGCCCTTGCGTAGACAATTGTTTTTAAACAACACATTATTACCATCCTGTAAAAAAATCAGAAATGGTTTAATAATTGGTAAAACATTATTCCTTCTATGCGCAACCTATAGAAATTTTATGAATTTGCGAGCATAAATAGCATACTGTTGTAATTAAAATTACACATTTATTTATTAACGAAAATTAAACAAAAATGTGTATAATTAAAATTACACATTTATTTATAGAAGGATATAAAGCAAACATGTGTGTAATCTAAATATATATATATAAATACTTTATGTATGTATAATACAATTTAAAAAGTGATGTGTATATAAATATAGGCAAGTAAAAAATGTTTCTTTTCTAACATGAGCGATGTAAAAGCGGGAGGTCATCATTGTAAAATCGTAGGAGGTAGAATTGTAATGTATCTCTGATATGAATCTACCAGACAGTCAGGCGACGAGCGGAGAAAGCATTTGACACTAAACTACAAAAGCTCAAGAAAGTGGTTTATAGCAGCCACAAATGAGAAAAAAAGAGATGGAGGAGATTTCCAAGGACTGAAATTTTCTAAGAAGAGCAGAGGGAATCAAGAGAAGGTACATTGGTTAAAAAAAACGACCACTAAAAAAAGGGAAAGGTCCCATGTGTGGCAGAAGGCGGAGTCAAAATGGGCCTGTAAGTAAAATATACAAAAAATATCGTCAGATGATAAAAAATTTTGGAAGAAAAAAACAAGCCATCAGCCCTGAATCAGCGGTTGGACCCTCGTCGATGCAGACCGGGGAAGCGGCCGGTAAGATTGCCGGAGCAGAAATCATCGAAGGAATAGGAGGCGATACGCTGAAAGGGAGATGCTTTCCGGAATTAAAGGTTGGATTCTCATAACCTCGACTGATGATGCCCTGAGTATTATAGTGAAACTTCTCAAAAAAGAGCCAAAGATGCTGGATGCCTAATTGCTGCATTAGTGTATATTGAACGCTCGTCGTCTGGTGAGTCTCTAATTTTAAATTATATTAAAAAAGAAAATATTTAATTTTTAAATTTCATTTATTCTTCCTCCTAAACAAAAAAAAATGGCTGAGTCCCGCTTAAAGTGCTCACAAAAGGATATATTTAATTTTGATAAAGAATTTTATGTTTAAAATAAAAAATGAATAAAGGATCATTGGTTAGAAATTTTTAGTGTTTTTTTTTATTATTATTGGTTTCTAGATAAATTATTCTTATATTTTTTTTATTGGTTTCTAATATATGATTCCAAGAAGACAGCTTAAATAAATAGGAGAAAATTTTAGTATTCAAAATTTCATTTTATGACCCAGTAAAAAATTTAGTGAACTTGGGTGTTATTTAAAGTATAATTTAAATTATCATTTAGCTTATTATTTTTTTAGAAACAACGCAATGTGCCATACAGATGGGAGAGTATCTCTAAATAACAATTTCTCTCCAACACTGTAAATCAACCCGAAAGCGATTTGGTGCCTATCCAGTTGAGGTCATAAAATGATATAATAAAAAGAAAAAAATAAATAAAATAAGATAAACTAATTTAGGAAAACTTTAAGGTGGACTCAGACAAAATAATAATATAAAAATATACTAAGCAGTTGCTTAAATAAAATTGGATAGATATAAATAAAGGAAATCATAGCATTATAATGTTATTGTATTTGTATATGAATAACTGATAAAAAATATATATAACGAGTAGATATGCAAATGTGTACATATAATATATATATAGATATAAATTACACTTTCATTAATAATGATAAGTAGAATATGAAAATAAATGAAGTGTATTTGAAATAATTACAGTTGAAAATTTTGAAAAATTACTGGAAATATTTTATATGTACACATAAACAGCAAGATTGCTCAGAAAGGTTTCTTGAAAACAATTAATCTAATATTTTGTTTGTTTGATAATATTATTTTGGATGCCTGTATACATATAAAATTTGAATATTTTACTTTGAAGAAAGTAAATAGTTTCCTAAAATAAGGAATAATAATAATAATTGAACTAGAATAATCTAGCTAGTCAGTAAATATATGTATACAAGCATAATTTGTGTTAATGTTAATACATATAAGAATGATTTTTTAAGAGTTGATTTAAAGTAAAGATTAGAAAGTAGGGGATGTAAATGAAAAGTACTTATAAATTGAGAAATAAAGTTGCGAATAAGTGTGATACAAAAACTCAAAATCAGAAGAAAACGGTGGAAACAAAAACTGAGAAGGTAGTACCGGGTAAAATAAAAATGGAGAAAAAATTAACAGTGTCATTAGATACGCTATTAGTGGGTCTTCCACACTTCAGTGGGGACAGTCAGGCTAATATAGATAAATTTCTAGAATCATTTGAGACATTAACAAATGCGACAGAATTAGACGATGGAATTAAATTATTAATTTTAAAAAGTAAAATCAGTGGAAAAGCAAAGGAGAAAATAAACTTGGATGAGGATTTAATAAATGAGAATGTGTATGAGCAATTCAAACTTAAATTAAAAGAAAAATTTAAGAGCAAAGTAAATTTCTCAAAAGCTCAGGCAGATTTCATGAATATCAGGCAATCACCAAAACAAACTATAGAAGAATATGCAACGGAAATAATAAAAAAATCAAATGAATTTTTAAAAGGGTCTGGATTCGAAAACAAAGATGGGGCAAAAGAATTTGTAAACAGTTTAAAATTAAATAAATTTATTGAAGGCATGAGGGCAGACATAGCATTTGAGTTAAGAAAGGCAGATATAAAAGATTTTGAAAGTGCATTAAAAATGGCTAAGACCATTGAAAATGCAATGCAATTTAACGTGGAGGAAATAAATACTATAGAGAAAAAAAATAGCAACGAAACCGATATGTGTACATTATTATTAGAATTAACATCGAAACAAACTGAACAAATCAAACAATTAGAAAAAAAAATCGAAGAATTAGAAATAAGAAATAACAGATCAGAAAGTCAAGAGAGACAAAAACATGACAGCACAAGATTTTGTGCAATTTGCAAAACTAGATCACATAATACTGAACAATGCTGGTACAATTCAAGAACTAATCCCAATATTGTAAACAATACAGTCCCTATAATACAAGAGAATGAAAATGCAGGGGTTAGAAACGTAAGATCAGAAGAAAATAGATCTAGTAATACAAATTATGGAAATTTCGATAGGGGTACTAGAAATTATTTCAGAAGAAGTTCACATAGAAATTTTAGACAAAGGGGTACAAACCGCCCTGCTATAACGTTTCCAAGGCAGTCGGGAAACTAAATGAGGGGTTTACCAAGAGTAAAAATAATAATAACATAGTCCCTCGTAAATCCCTTAACATATCCAGGGGACTAAAAATGCATCAAAATAGCGATAAAAAATATGAGAATCAAACAGACAAGGAATTAGACAGAAATTATTATGAAAAATATTATAAAGTAGAGAGGCAGAGAACCGAGAAAGATAACAATTCACGCAGGTATAATAAAAACAAAAAGAAATCAAATGTAATTCATACACCAGATCGATATCTGTGCACAAAAAGATGGAAAAACACACAAGAGATTAAATATTTGACAAATATTGATCAAAATGATATAGGTAACTTACCCATCTTAGATTTGAATATAAATGGGGTACCTACACGAAATTTAATCGATACAGGCGCAACTTTAAATGCAATGTGTCCCAAAATATTTCAAAAAATCAAAGAAACAGGGATAAAAATTCAGTATTTGTCAAATAATGTAAACATACACACATTAAACAATCAGAGAATTAATTTCAAAAAATGCATTAAAATTACATTCAAAATTAAAGGGAAATTCGTGACAGGTGTATTTTATATATTGAACTTTAATTTTGATAAGAAGTATAATGTAATATTAGGTTATGACTTTCTAAAAAGAAACAAAATGATAGTAGATTGTAAGGCAGGACATGTACTATTTAAAAACATGAAATTGGAATTAAATAAAACTCCAAACAACCAAGAAATTCCAAATCATATAAATACCATGTCAATAGAAACAAATACACACACATCACAGATGGAGGACAAAATACAATTCCCACAGTCAGGAGTGCATGATCAGGAACAGGAAGAAAATGGAAAAATTTATGGGTATTTTAAATGCTCAAAAGATCAGACAAAGTCAAAAAATAATGAAAATGAACTAATAAATTGGGAGGCATCTTCTAGTAAACAAATGATAGAATTAAATGAGAAAAATGAGCAAAACATTATAAGGCAGGATACGTTAAATCAAAATTATCACTTTGCAAGACTAATAAGAAAAATGGATGTTGTACCGAAACAAACAGTTTGGGCGGAAATAAAAGTTCCGAGAATATACCAACACGAAACAATATTCCTTGAACCACACAGAAATAATTCGGGTACAAACATAAATTGCTCTATACATAAAATAGATAATGAAAATAAACTAAAAGTTCAAATTTCAAATACAAAGGACCACAAAATTACTTTGAATAAAAATATGAAACTGGCGAAAGTTACACAACAATTCATAATAACGGACAAAACAAAACCAAAGAGAGAAATTATTAACAATTTAAACATGGTAGATGTTAAACAAATGAGAAAAGCTGACTTAAAAAAGGAAGATTTTAATCTAAGTCATTTAGATTCAGTAACACAAAAAGAAATGCATGAAATATTAATGAAAAATTATGCGGCATTTTCCAAAAATTACAAGACACTAGGGCAAACATCATTAGTTACACCAATATTTAAATTAGCTCATAATTACCCCATTCAATTAAAACCGTATAAATTGGCTTATAATATGAAAGATGTTGCGAAAGAGGAGATAAATAAATTATTAGAGGCAAAAATTATTGAACCAACAAACTCGCATTATGCAGCCCCCGTAATTTTCGTAAAGAAAAAATGTAGCTCAAAAACAAATGATCCCAAACACATTAAAGTGAGAGCAGCAGTAGATTACAGGGTCCTTAATGAAATCATAGAAGTTTCACCACATCCCATCCCAGATGCGAAAGAAATAATTCAGAGACTTAGTGGCAAAAAATACTATACTGTGATGGACTTTCACTCGGCATTCTTCCAAATTAATTTAAAAGAAGAAGACCGAGAAAAATTAGCATTCATTACGGAATTTGGTTGCTATCAGCCAACCAGATTAAATTTTGGTAATAAAATATCAACTATGACATTTGCTAAACTTATGGATAAGATTTTAGGTCACATAGATAAAAATAAAATTGGGTACTTCATCGATGACATTATTTTAGGAACAGACTCAATAGAAGATATGAAAAAATTAATGCAGGAAGTTTTAGACATTTTAATAAAAAACAATCTAACTATTGACCCGCAAAAGATGCAAATATGTAAAAATGAGATAGAGTTCTTAGGGTATAAAATCAATGAACATGGTTATTCACCTTCGGAGGGAAATTTAAACAAAGTAAAAAAATTAATGAGACCAAACAATAAAAAAGGTATCTTACAACTGTTAGGGTTTTCGAACTATTTCAGAACATTGATAAAAAATTACAACGACATAATAGATCCATTATTACAACTTACAAGAAAAGACATAAAATTTAAATGGGGTGAAGAACAAGAGAAAGCATTTATAAATTTACAAACCGCGTTATTAAATGAACCAACTCTAAGAGCTCCAGATATGAACAAAGAATTTTATTTGATCACGGATGCTTCAAAATACGCAATATCGGCGATTTTGGCACAAAAAGAGAATGGAATCTTGCATCCGATTGAATATTATGGTAGGAAATTAAAAAATTCAGAAAAAAATTATCCAGCCATGAAACAAGAGTTACTAGCAATACATGAATCAGTATTAAATTATAAAAACTTACTGTTAGGAAAAAAGATATTTTTGTTAACAGATGCGAAGGCGTTAACATATTTTATTAATTTGGAGAAACAGCCTGACATAATTTCGAGATGGCTTTTAGATCTCCAAGAATTTGACATAACAGTAGAACATATATCAGGATCACAGAATCCGAGTGATTTTTTAAGTAGGCACATAGCAAACATAACGCATGAAGATCAAGAGAATGAAATGTATTTATTTAAAGCCGAAAAAGAGTTGTCAGAAGAAAACATTTTAAATGAACAAAAAAAATGCGACAAAATACAAAAAATAGTAGCATGTTTAAAATCAAAGAGAAATAATAAATACAAAAGAAAATACTCTTTATTAGAAAATGATCTATTAGTATTGAAACATTCAAATAATGCTACGGAAAATAAGCAAAATATTATCATAGCTCCACATAGTTTAAGAGAGAAAATCATAAATACCGCGCATTCCCCACACTTCGGTTTTAAGAAAACATATCAAATGATTAAAAATAGATTTTACTGGATTGGGATGTACCAAACAGTAAAATATTTTTGTAGGAGATGTATTCCATGTAACTCTTACAAACCGCATCAAACAATAAAACTTCCGTTACAAGTAATGAATAAGAACTATGCATGTGGCCAAGCACTAAATATTGATATTGTTGGAAAATTAGTACCAACGCTAAAACAGAACAAAATTCTTTTAACAATTATTTGTGCATTTTCTAGGTTCTTAGAAGTAATACCGCTAAAAAATACCAATGCAACTACCATCATAAATGCGCTGCTAGAATATTTCGGAAAATATGGCCTATGCCAGTATATAAATTTAGACAATGCGCCTTATTTTAGAGGCAAAGAATTTACAGACTTCGCTAAGAATCTAAATATAACATTGCGTTATTCGAGCATTTACAAACCCAGTAGTAATGGTACGATTGAGAAAGCACATTTAATTTTAAAAAATTCCATCTCAGCCATGTGTCAGGAAACTTTTGATTGGGACACGAGAATAAATTTTTTTAAGTTAAACTATAATATGTCGAAACATCGAGCAACGGGATACGAACCCGCGGTGTTATTTTTTGGGAGAAAATTAAAAACTCCATTTCTAGATTGCAATGACAGAAATAAGGAAACCCCTTCGCAGTATATATCAAAAATAAAAGAGCATATGCATCAGGCGAGAGCAAATGCATTGCTAAATATGAAAAAAATTTCAGAAGAGTACAATAGAAATAAAAGTATAAATCATAAGGAATTGGAGATAGGTGATGAAGTCTATCTTAAATCACTAAGAAAGAATAGAAAATTAGGTAAAAGGTTTGACGGACCATTTTTTATAGAAAGAAAGTTCAGAAACTCGAATTACTTGATACGAGAAAAAGAGGGAAATAGAAGTTTAAAAATTCATATTTCAAAAATATTTAAAGTACCACCAGCAAAAGAAAATTAAAATAACCAGCTAAAGGATATAGGAAGGATCTACGTCAAATAATAGAACAGGTAAAAAAAAAAAAAAAAAAAAAAAAAAAACACTAATAATAATAATAATAGATAGTAAAATAGTGTGGTTAGTTGAGACATACATAATTTTATTGTTATAGAGGGGTGTTTCAGATTTTAACTGGTAACTGTTTGAAGCTGGTCTTCAAACAGAGAAATTAATATTTATGGCGGGGCCCCTTTATTAAGCTATAGATGTTCTTTTCTCCTTGCCAGTGAAGAATTTTGAATGTGGCCTTGATAACAATAATAAAAAAGTTTAATAGTAATAAGAATTGTAATAAAGCTAACATTAGAATGTATACAAAAATGTATCAAGTTGCGAGTGTGCAGATAATAATAATAATAATAGTGATAAAGTTATTATTGCATTTTGGCTGGAAAAACATAGAAATTGGAGTATAATAAATCAATAACAGCTGTAATAATAGAGAAATGAACGTGAATTACATTCAGAATAAATAGAATGTAAGATAGAGATTGGATGAAGGCTCTAAAACGGGGATAGGAATTTTCTTCTTAAACACTAGAGGTTAAAAATAACAAAAAAAAAAACCACGGGTTTTACACTGTAACATTAAGTAGATAAGGAGTTTTTAGATAAACTGTGTATAAAATAAAATAAAACGAACGAAGAAATAAATAAATAAAAGTTGTGTACAGAATGTTGAAATATGCAAATAATCCAGAAAAATAACATAATAGTATATATATAAACTGTGTGTGAAATGCTATGATTTTGTTTATTTATATTTATGTATAGATATATATATAGATATATATATAATTTTTTTTTTAATTTTTTGGAAAAGGAAAAATTTAAGAAAAACATTTGTAAAATAAAGAAAAATATTTTCTTTTTTTTGGAGTAGACTCACCCAACAACAACTATCAGTAAATAGAGGTGCTCAAAAGCAACAAACACATACATAAATGTACAAAAATTACAAAAATATGTGTACACTTTTTAGAAACAGAATGATCAAAAATGAAATATTATGTTTATCTATTATATTTTATGTCTCTGTAGGAATATACACAGAGACATAAAACAAAAAAAAAATGAAATGAACTCTTACATTAAATGAACATTTAAAGTGCTATGGACTGAAAGAATGGACAATACTTCTTCTGTTTTCTTCATATCTCAGTATCATATGAGTATTAGTATTTTGTTTGTGTGTATTTTTGTATTTTATTTTATAGGTAAAAAATGATGTAACAAAGGCTTATATATATATATATTTTTTTTTTTTTTTTTTGTAGAAAGGGGGGATATAAATGTTGTAATTAAAATTACACATTTATTTATTAACGAAAATTAAACAAAAATGTGTATAATTAAAATTACACATTTATTTATAGAAGGATATAAAACAAACATGTGTGTAATCTAAATATATATATATAAATACTTTATGTATGTATAATACAATTTAAAAAGTGATATGTATATAAATATAGGCAAGTAAAAAATGTTTCTTTTCTAACATGAGCGATGTAAAAGCGGGAGGTCATCATTGTAAAATCGTAGGAGGTAGAATTGTAATGTATCTCTGATATGAATCTACCAGACAGTCAGGCGACGAGCGGAGAAAGCATTTGACACTAAACTACAAAAGCTCAAGAAAGTGGTTTATAGCAGCCATAAATGAGAAAAAAAGAGATGGAGGAGATTTCCAAGGACTGAAATTTTCTAAGAAGAGCAGAGGGAATCAAGAGAAGGTACATTGGTTAAAAAAAACGACCACTAAAAAAAGGGAAAGGTCCCATGTGTGGCAGAAGGCGGAGTCAAAATGGGCCTGTAAGTAAAATATACAAAAAATATCGTCAGATGATAAAAAATTTTGGAAGAAAAAAACAAGCCATCAGCCCTGAATCAGCGGTTGGACCCTCGTCGATGCAGACTGGGGAAGCGGCCGGTAAGATTGCCGGAGCAGAAATCATCGAAGGAATAGGAGGCGATACGCTGAAAGGGAGATGCTTTCCGGAATTAAAGGTTGGATTCTCATAACCTCGACTGATGATGCCCTGAGTATTATAGTGAAACTTCTCAAAAAAGAGCCAAAGATGCTGGATGCCTAATTGCTGCATTAGTGTATATTGAACGCTCGTCGTCTGGTGAGTCTCTAATTTTAAATTATATTAAAAAAGAAAATATTTAATTTTTAAATTTCATTTATTCTTCCTCCTAAACAAAAAAAAATGGCTGAGTCCCGCTTAAAGTGCTCACAAAAGGATATATTTAATTTTGATAAAGAATTTTATGTTTAAAATAAAAAATGAATAAAGGATCATTGGTTAGAAATTTTTAGTGTGTTTTTTTATTATTATTGGTTTCTAGATAAATTATTCTTATATTTTTTTTATTGGTTTCTAATATATGATTCCAAGAAGACAGCTTAAATAAATAGGAGAAAATTTTAGTATTCAAAATTTCATTTTATGACCCAGTAAAAAATTTAGTGAACTTGGGTGTTATTTAAAGTATAATTTAAATTATCATTTAGCTTATTATTTTTTTAGAAACAACGCAATGTGCCATACAGATGGGAGAGTATCTCTAAATAACAATTTCTCTCCAACACATACATATATATTATTTTTCTGTGCTTCAGCGTATCCATATTTCATCTTGCACAAAGCAACGTTATTGTTTTACAGTGTAGGTTTGATATAGGGATTGTTAAGGAAAACAAAGAAACGATTTAGTACCTTATTAGAAATGACCTTGCTAAACCTTTCATAGTAATTCCCATCCACTACCCCCCCCCCCCCTTCACACTTTTAAAATCTAAATATTGATTTAAACATAACTCCAATGGCTCAAATAATTATTTTTTACCACCACCAACCTTCTTTTTGAAAATTATTTAAAGTTTAAATTAATTATTTCTGTGTTAAAGAAAGCAGATTAATTTCATAAGACTCGATCATCTACACATCTTTCTTCTTCGAAGAGGCGCCACCTGTGTTGCGACCACTCAAAGTGTTTTGCTCTCAAAGCTGATTGCGGGAGTCACCGAACTCGAACCCAGATTACGTTGTCAGTCCGAGCTAGCCATTTCGAGTTTTTCCCTGGTTTTCCCGAAACTCGCGGAAATACGAGCAACGACAACGACCGCCTTAGAAAGACCCTCCAGCAGAAGGTATAGCCCTAGGATTCGATCCCTCGTGTTGACGATATTCTTACTCTTACATCTTACACCACATTTTTACTGAGTTATCTTGAAATTTATTACCAAATGCTTTCTTAATTTCACTCAAGAACATTTTAAGTAAAAAAAAGTAAGCAAAGATATGTAAAACAAGGAAGATTTTTTCAGGCTATGCGCAAAATTGGCAGGAAATTGATAGGAAAAGTATGACAAAAAAAACCTCAACAGTTTATGAAAATATTGTTTCTTCTTACCTGGTATTCCTAAATCTTCTGCGATATCTTTCCATGCTGCTGCTCTCATTTGCTTGTCTCTATAGTGCATATGGTCTACCTTGTACAATAAATCATGTTCATAAACCCTCTTTATTAAACGTTTTTCCAGCTTTTCCATTTTAGTAGCGTCTTCCTTTCCTTCTGCCACGCGGCTTTATGCACCACACATTCATTCTCCCAAGTACAGCAACATTCATTCAGAGGGGTTGCACGTCACGTAGCGTGTGGTAGTTGCGTGACGGGTACGATCGATGAGCCATGACGTGTTGCTGAGGGCAGAGTCAGATTGTGCGTGGCGTCCCACACAAATTCGCACACCGTTCTAAGAAAATTAAAAAATATGCCAAATTTTATAGTGCTGCCATCTACAGTTTATTATGAAAGTTATTACTGTTTCAAAATCGGTTGATTGCTGTAACTGATCACATATTTCTCACATTTTTGCTGGTATGATTTTTTTTTTTTTTTTTTTTTTTTTTTAACAAGTTTGTTTTTTATTCATTTTTCTTTCATTGGGATTATTTTTTTCTTTTGAGAAAATCTATAATAAGAATGTAATATTTTAATAAAAAAAATATATATATTTCCGTATGATTACTGCAGTTCTGCGTTCAAAGCTGATAGACGTGAAGTGCCGGTTTCGAACCCAGGTCACACTTGTCGGCCTAGCCTTAGGAGTTTTCCTTGGTTTTCTCCGAGATTTACGTAAATTCAGGCTAGGAACCCTTAAAAAGACCCCCACGGACGGCACTCCCTCTCAGGTCTAAGACCCTAGTGCAGTCAATCGACCTTAATCCCCATAATCCATAACCCATAACCGTATGATTACTTTTCCAATGGCATTTAACACTGCATAAAAAGTGTCACTGAAGTTATTTAATACTACTTTATTATAGCGGAAAGAAAATAATTATATTTACTATAAAATACAACGGCAAAATAAAGTAAAATAAATATTTAAAAAAAAATTATAATGTAGTTTAGTCCATAACTTTTCTAAATTGATATAAATGTAAATAAACATTGAAACACTTTAATCAAAATATTTATTTTCGCATAAAGTTACACTCAAAATGTCTTAATATGTTTTATTTTTCATAGCTATTTTGAGCAAATTTAAAACAGTACGCCACTGGACTGGCATATCCAAGAGGAGAATTACTAAAATCATTACCCTTCACCATGTGAGACCGAAATGTGTCCGAAATGTTCTACTTTCAAGGCTGATAGACGTGAGGTGCCGGGGTCAATCCCTGATCACACTCGTGGAAATTTTCCGTGGCGTTCTGTGTTGGTGTTAGGGTTAAGGCCGATTGATTGAGCAAGTGTCCTAGGTCCTTCGTAGAGGTCTTTTTAAGGATCCTAGCCCGTATTTATGCAAGTTTCCGAGAAAACTACGGAAAATTCTAAATGGTTAAACCAACAAGCATGGCCTGGAAACGAACCCTGCACCTCGCGCCCGTGTCGTTCGGAGTTTTCTGTGGTTTTCTCCAAAACTTATGTAATACGGACTAGGACCCCTTTGAAAGACACCCACGGAGGACACTTTCTTCTAGGGCCTAATGTGTGTAAGTATTCCAGATTTTAATTTGAAGATACACTGGTGTATGAATTAAGACCGATAGTCGGCCCGAAAAACCAAGGTCTGTCTGTAGCCCTATAGGAAAGCCGTCCGAAGGAGTTCATCAAGGGATCCTATTTCATGTTTATGTGAGTTTCGGAGAAAACTATAAAAACCTGCGAACGGCTAAGCCAGTGAGTGTGACCTGGTTTCACCCCCCGTCTATCAACTTCCAGTGGTAGTGGTAAAGTACGTATTAAGGTCGATTGGTTACGCGAAGTTACTACATCTGGGAGGAGTGCCCTCAGTGGAGGATTTTCTAAGAGGTCCTACCCATATTCAAGCAGATTCAGAGATTTATTTATTTTTTAAATTTACGTACACATTTTATTTTTCATGAAATTTTATTCAAGATTTACATAATTAGGATAAAATAAATCTTGTATAAACTATCGTCTAAGAGATGTTGAAGTTATACTACTTCATCCTCATAATTCATCAGATAAGCCCGTGTGCCAATGCCTTTTTTGAAGAGATATATTACAGAGTTACACAAAAGAATTCCGATACGTTACGTGTTATGCGTGGTAACTATTGGGTGCATGTTTTCAGTAACAGTTCGTTCGTTGTTTTCAGTTAGGTAGGGATTCAATGTAAAATATTCAGTGAGAGTTTAAGGATACAATAGTCTCCTCTTGCAAATGTATATCTTGTTGATAAAAGAGTTATTCCTATATCTATGTGTATTATAGAATGTATGTATGAAGTACTCTTCTGTAAAGAAGAGTGATAGTTTCTAGAGAAACATCATAAATTTAAAAAACATGCAACAGCTTTTTCAAATCGAAATAATTAAGTCAATCAGGCGAAAAAAAAGAGAGCATGGGGGCAGATGAGAGTAGCATAATTCAAAACCTATACAAGTGGCAAGATATATACTTGTTTTTCACAAGTATATCTGTATATCTCTTTCATATCATTACATTTCAATAGCAGTGTCGCGTGATTATCAGTAGTGGGAGAATCTGTGTATAAATGTAAAAATTTATTTGTTTGCTAGTTTGTTCGCTATAGATATCCGCGCCCTTTGACGTATTCAAAAGAATACTTGAACGCGTATTCCTTTGCAGTTGGGAAAAATCATTACGCTATTAAAAAGTTTCTCTCCTCACTCTAAACATGTGAAATGAGGGAAGGGTTAAAAAAGGAAAAAAAAGAAAAGAAAAAAAAACATGTGCAGAGCAGTTTGGAAACCGCTTGAGCTAGAAACTTAATATTCAGTATGAAAAATTCTTTATTCAAGTTTATATCCATTACACTGTTCCAAAGTTCCTCAGTTTCTTTAACAGGGGGAAGAGGTGAAAAGAGGGTAGTCTATTAAACAATTTGAAAACTACTTTAACTAGAAACTAGATATTATTTTATGGAAATTCTTCATTTAAGTCATATTGGTTACACTATTGCTCAAACTTCTTAAAGGGGGTTTAATCTAGACAAAAAGAGAAATGTGATACGCAATTTTGAAACCACTTGAACTAGAAGCTTGATATAGTATGAAAATTCTTCATTTAAATTTATATTCACTACACCATATAGGGAACAGTGTTGTACCTTGGGACACTTTTTGCATTTTAACTTTTAACTTCTACAATTAGAGTTTCTATTCTAAAGACAATATTTAAATTCCCCAACATTCTTTTCTGTAATACATTTTTTTTAAAAAATTCAAATAGTTTTAAAATTAAAAATTGCCAGTCATTTGAAGTAGGAAGTGGAAGCTGTCGCAAGGTACAACACCATGTTGTACCTTGGGATATGCTTCAAGATTCATTCAACACTTTTAGCTTAAACCAATTTTATGCAAATAATTGAAAAAAAGTATATTTTAAAGCATTTAAAAAAAAAACACTTGCATTACACATTACACAACTAATAATAAATTTGAAAGTTCAAACCTTATTCGTAAATTAACCAAGTATTGATAAACTCCTGATTTCAATATTATATGATGTAAAGTCAGCTGTGAGATTTCTCCTTTAGACCTCAGTGGGAATTTAACGTTCAATCTCGGATAAAATATCATTATTTTAAGATTCATAAATAAATTTGTTGCTGTCCCCTACGCACTTTAAAAATTTCTCTTTAATTATTTCACTTTTAAGGGCCTCTACTATTTCAGATCAAGGACGTAGTTAAGGGGTGTTCTGGCGATTCAAACACAGAAGTTAATAGTTTTATTATTATTATTATTATTATTTATTAATATTATTATTTTACTGGAGAATCTGTTAAATGCAATATTTTGCTTTTCTTCTATTGCCATTATTTTTTCGAGCTGAAGCTTTGAGAAATGCTCGAAACATTATTGGGAATGTCACATATTAAGAATCTGAGGATAAACTTTCTACACATACAGCTGTTAATTCATTTGTCGCATTTACTGTTCTAGATAAAGCAGCTTCACTTAATACTTAAATCAATTGGTCTATCTGTTATATATAAAATTATACTAAAAGATGATTAATATCAATATTATATTGAATTATTATTATAAGAATGTTATATTAAAACATACTAAAAGGTATATTTATACTAAAACAATACCCAAATTATTGAGAATTATGTGTGTAACATATGTTGTACCTTAGGACATATCCTAAGGTACAGCATGGTTTACTGTCCCAAGGCACAAACAAACACAACATGGTTTAAATAAAATCAAAATGGTGAACAATCAAAATTCAGTATCATTACTTTCTTATGACCAAAAAATTTAAAAATATTCTTTTCAATATCCGTTTAAAATTGAGTAAAAAAAAAAAGAAATGATGTTGCCAATAGGCTTTTAGAAATTGTAAATGTCCCAATGTACAACACTCTCCACTATATGTATATGGTGAACCCCTTAAAAGAAGGGGAGATGCAGGAGATATAAAACCTGTTGCAGAATTTGGAAAACGCTTAAGTTAGAAACTTGATATGTGGTAAAGGGTGGTTACAATTAAAGTGACCCTATTCAGACCCCTCTAGAACTCGTTCTGCCTATCGGATTTTCAGGAAATTTGGTATATACGTTATGTGGACCATGGGGAAACGATTTCTGCAATTAAAAAAATAGTTCAAATTTTGACCACTAGGGGGAATTTTGGCGCTTGAAAAAAGACAAAAAATTTGTCAGAATCCTCAAAATTTATTTAATCACAGCGTGTGCTCAAGGTGTGCTCCATTGTCATCAATTACGAGTTGAAAGCGCATTATAGCGTGTTCAATGGTAGAACGAAAAAACTCTCGAGGGATTTCAGCAACATTGAGTATAATGCTCTGGCTTTCAACTCAGATAAAGTCTTAATTCCTCCTCTATAAACACGGTCTTTTAGAAATCCCCACAACCAGAAATCACATGGATTTAAATCGCGTGAACGAGGACGCTAGAGATCTGGAAAACCTCTGGATATTACACGATTTACGCCAAAGTTAGCACGAAGCATTTTTTTGACTTGGCGCCCAATATGGGGAGTTGCTCCATCTTGCATGAAGACAGTGGTCTGCAAACATTGCCGTTCCTGTGAAGCAGGAATGACTTGCTTTCGAAGGAGTTCACTGTACCGTGTACTCGTGACAGAGTACGTTTTAGGATCTTGAGGTGTGAAAGTTTCAAAGAAAAAAGGTCCGAGGATAAAATCCGCCATAAATCCACACCATGCAGTCACATAATCAGAATTCAGTGGTTGTTCGGGCTGGATATTAGGAAGTGAAGTTCCCCATATGCGGCAATTTTGATTATTCACAGCTCCATCTAAAGAAAAGTGTGCCTCATCTGACCATAGAATTTTCCAAGGCCATGCATCATCAACATCCATTCTCGCCAAAAATTGGCATGCAACTTCTGAGCGTGTTTGGCGGTCTTGAGGGTGCAGCATTTGCACCACGTGGATCTTATGCGGATACCATTTTAAAATGAATCGCAGAATTTTTCGTACTGTCGACCAAGGATATTGGATAATGGTGGGTTTTTCGTCGCACTAGTGCTGCGCAGATGGGCAATTGGCGACGGTCTGGGACACACCCCTAAAGGTGGTCCGGAGACATGTCATCACAATTTTGATTCTCCGCGGAAGGGATGGCTCTCCCGCTTCGGTGAGCCCCAGAGGTATAATTTTTGATGGGAACATGGAGGACATTGCGGCCACGACAGATTTTACATGCACCAGCCACCATTAGTGTACACGACGGTCTTTGGCCGGCTCGAGTATCGAACCTGCAATCTTCCAATTACGAGGCCGGCGCTCTACCGACTGGGCTACAGCGGCCCCTGTCGACCAAGGAATCTTCAACTCACGTGCCACCGATCAAGCGCTTACTGAAGAATACCGGGAACTGGAGGCTCTTTCAACTACAGTAGTAGTGTTTTCTTCGACAGTTTCATTTACAATCGGTTTCCGTCCTCTTCCTGGCAGCACACCCAATTCTCCAGTCTCTTCAAATTTCCTAATCATCTTATTTAAACCATTCTTCCATATGAACCCTTTTCGCAATCCCTTTAAACGACGATATTCAAGCAGTGTAGCTAAGCTATTGCTGCCGTTCTGATAAAACAGTTTTACCAGTAGCGCTTGTTCTTTTTTCTGTAAGTGTAAGGGCATGATTAACAATGGCAAAGGCACGCAGAATGATTTTCTGGGTCTGACTGCAACTCTCTTTATAGGTTTGGCTAATTTGCATAAGGGATCGCTGAAAAGCGCCAACTGGTGGTCAAAATTTGAACTTTTTTTTTTTTTTTTTTTTTGCAGAAATCGTTTCTCCATGATTTATATAACGTATATACCAAATTTCATGAAAATCCGATCGGCAGAACGTTCTAGAGGGGGTCTGTATAGGGTCAATTTAATTATAACCACCCTTTACGTACTATCACGCAGATGTTCTTCATGGGAAAGGTTACATAGATTAGAACTGCTTAACAATTATGATAGGTTTTAATTTAAATTTTTGTATACTGGTTTCTTTTATTTATTTATTTATTTATTTGTGTAATGTTGGGAAAAAATAATATGAAAGCACGCAGTTCTACCTCAGGACATATGATGTGCTTTTTTAAAGCAAGCTGTCTAAGACAAACATGAGCTGTCTGAGTGTAAGACTGCGTGATTCCACAAAAACTGGAGAAAAAAGTATATAGCGATGATGGAAGTCTTCATCTTCATATATATATATGTTGTTTTTGTTAAGATTTCATCTTTTCTGTGTGCCAGTATGCTACCACAGCTGTTAGATAGATCCTTTCCTCTCACTCAGCAACACAGTCATGTTATACTATAATATCATCACGTCGGATTTATTCTGAATTCTCCCAACGGATTGTTCCAGGACCTAACGAACATGCCGCGCCGAGATGTTTCCGTGGAGGAAACTTCCCGATACCGAATTTCCAAGATCTCAGCACTCACGTTTTCGAGACTCATATTTTACCCTACCATGAACGTAACGGAAGCTCATATTGGAAGTCGAAAGTCGGTACTGACTCGAATGTTCGCATCGGATACTAACTGACCAATCATAGTGAGTAAGTGGTCAAAAGCGTAAGTGGCACAACGTTGTCAGCCGTTTTTAAATAAGAACTGATGAGAAAACAAAAGCAAAAAATATGTACGAACGTTATACTTTTGGGAAAGAGCTTTTAAAACTAATACTTTTCTGTATGAACACTATATACATTTAATCATTAGTTTTAAAAATATTCGATTCGAAAGTTCACGAGTCACAGGAAATATATCACTTTGTCAAATGCATTATTAAGCAAAAGAAACAGTCTAAAATTAAAGGCTAAAGAATATCTTTCTAAAAAATAATCAGTTTTGAAGTATTCAGCACTATAAATTCTAAGCTAAACCATGTAAATTCATAGTTTATAATGAAAGAATTGTGAAGATTCTATTTAAGGACTGTAAAATGTAATGACTTAAGGCTGAGATGTAGCATCTTCAGGTAGCTAGTAACGCAGTGGTAGAGTAACTTTCAGCTATCTAACAGTTCCCAGATTCAATCCCCGTTTAGTCCTTTTTTTTTTTTTTTTTTTTTTTTCTTTTCTTATAAAAAACGTAGAATATTTGTTTTCAGAGAATAAAATAAAGAGAGAGTGTTTAAAATAAATAATTTGTCATCAAAATTTAAATGTTTATTTTTAAAACATTTATTTTTTAAATACTTTTTATTTAACTGAAAAAAAAAAAAAGTTAAGTTAAATTTAATTAAATATGAAATAGAAAATAATTACTGAATTAAATCAGGAATCACACACAGAAATTCAGTGGCAAAGAATAAAAAATTAAGTAAAAATAATTTATTTATACAGAAGAAAAATCCTTAAGGTTAAAAGTTTAATCTTTGATTAATAATGATTTTTCATTTTAAAGCAGGAGAATAATCAAGCATTTATAAAATAATTTATTTCGACTGGAATTTTTAATTTTTATTTATTTTTTCTAAGCGAGGGGATTAAATTTAATTAAAAATTTATCAGAAAGTAATTATAGCATCAACTCGAAATATATATATATATATATGTATGCATGCATGTATGTATTTGTAATATTTTCTTTGTAATATTTTAGAAAAATAATACAAAGAAATCTAAGAAATTGTATTTTTAAAGTTAAAAAGTTACAAATATTTTCTGATTCAAAATGACTATAAAAGTAGAAATATTATCGAAGTGAATGCATTTCATTTTTTAAATATTTTATTACAATTAAAAAAAAAAAAAAAAAATCTGGAGTGACCCCACTCCACTCGACTTACCGAACATTGTGTAATTAACGGTTTTGCAAGTAAAGTAAAGAAAGAGGAGTTGTTAAATAAACAAAAGAGAGAAAATTACAGTACTGTGCAAATTAATTGGGACAAACACATTTCTTAAGAAAATTGTTCCTTCCTCAGGGATTTTCTGCCTCAAACCGGTTTCAACTGCATTTTCTTACAATGCGCGACTGCCCTTAACTATTCTCATGAAGCTATAGAAAGGAGTAACTTCCTTTACGGGATTCCTCCTTCAAAAGTGGACCTCGCGCTGGACTGGCCGCAGAGTGGCGCTGACTGTATTTGATGTACGACGTTAACACTGAGTACAGTGAGCGCGCATCATTATTTTTCTGATTATTGTTTTATTTTATGATGAATATGTCTAAATCTCGATGCTGTTTTGTATTTGGATGTGACTCGGGGTATGCAATAGCTAATAAACAAAATAAAGACCTGTTTTCAAGAATTCCGGCATTGTTTTCTGCTGTCAAGGTGCATATGCTTCATGATACGTTGTTCATTTAACATTCAAGTTATTTATATTTAAAATTAAAATTTTCTTAACAATTATGAAGGACAAAACTTCAAAAACGGCCTCTTTTTTTCTTTCCTTTTTTTTTTTTTTTTTTTTTTTTTTATAAACGTTTTATTAAATATTAAGTTGAGTTTGTCAGATTAACATAGCATCACTATTTCATTTGTAATGTATATATATATATATATATAAAGAAAAAAATTAAAGCTTTACATTTAGCAAATCTTAAGACGTACATTTAAGAAAGTGATGCAA